>OU015758.1:1236566-1248030 GCA_907169655.1 Acomys percivali | reverse complement strand
AAGAAGAAGAAGAAGAAGAAGAAGAAGAAGAAGAAGAAGAAGAAGAAAATGCCTATGGATAAAAGCAATTACAAACCAAACTAAGATGGTGAATGATTTCTATAACGAGAGTTTTAAGACGATAATAAAAAGATATGAAGAAGACACTGCCAATATTTCAACGTTACTCTTCACAGAAAATCCAAAAACTCATACGTAAGCATTAAAAAAAAAATCAAAACAACTAATAGCTAAAATAATCATAAACAAAAAGAAAATGCTAAAAGTGCCAACATACTTCATTCCAAGCTGTACACAAAGCCAGGGAAACAAACTTAGTGTGATACTCCACAGGAAGACCAACACAAAGTCAGCTCGCATGGGCCCATGAGGACTTATAGAGATGGAAGCAGCAACCAAAGAACATGCAAGGACTGATCTAGGCCCTTACACACAAGTAACTGATGGGGCAGCTTTATCTTCATGTGGGTCCCCTCGTAAGTTGAGTGAGTGCTGTGTATGACATGGACTTTGTTGCCTACATTTCAGTCACTTCCCTCTAACTGGGCTGCCTTGCCTAGTTTCAGTGGATGAGGATGAGCTCAGTCCTGATGCTATTTGATGTCCTGGGGTGGGTTGGTGATTGGGTGGGGGGGACTCTCCTTTCTGAGGAGAAGGGGAGGACAGAGAGGTAAAAGGGAGGGAGGGTGAGGGTGGGAGGAAGGGAAGGAAAAAGCTATGAAAGGGATGTAAAGTGACTACATAAATTAAAGATAAATAAATAATAAAACAGTAGGAATGGTGCCCATATGGACTCACCGAGACAGTGGCACTACACACAAGGCCTGCATATGCCCATGCCGGATAGGGACCCAGTACTTATGAGAGGTAAGGGAAGAAAGCTTCCACCCCTAAACAACAACAACAACAACAACAACAAACTATCTGCAATTGATACCCTCCAAGCAAAGAAAAAGTAAGTTTTCTTCAAAGGAAACTCTCACTGAGTATATCAACCGTACCTCAAGGGGTGGACCCATTCCTGAAGAGTTGTTGGACAATACAAAACAAATTCAATGGTATTTTTCTAGACCTTTTCTCTGATTTTGCGTTGCTTGAGCATTTTTTGTCTTAGTAGTCTTTGCTTGTTTATTTGATTTCTGTTTCTATAAAAGGAGTGTATGTGTGTGTGTGTGTGTGTGTGTGTGTGTGTGTGTGTGTGTGTGTGCGTGTTTGTGTGTGTGTGTGAGTGCGCTTATTTTTCTGTTTTTTTTTTTAAGAGAGAAAAAGAACATATAGTTCAGTGTGTAGGGAGGTGTGAATGATCTGAAAGAAACTGGAATCAGAAAAAACATTATCAAAATATATCATATGGAAATTGTTAGTTAATAAAGAACTCTTTATTTTCTGGTAGTAAATTTTACTTATTTCCTAGAAATAAAGAGAAGGAATAGGGCCTTTAAATACCATCAGTTCATTTACACTATGGAATATGACTCAGCTACTAAAAACAAGGAAATCTTGAAATTTGTAGTCAAATGGATGAAACTTGAAATGATCATCCTGAGTAAGTTAACCCAGACCCAGAAAGATACACATAGTATATACTCACAATTCTATACTAGCCCAATATGAATGTCCTCTGAGAGTCTTCACTCGGTGGGGGATTGGGACAGATGCGGAGACTTACAACTGGGATTCCAGGTGATAGTTGTATGGGATAATGGGGAGATACAAGGACCCAGAAGGTCCAGGAACCCTACAAGAAGACCATCAAAGCTGACAGATCTGGACCCAGGGAGTCCTGCACAAGCTGCTTTACCAACCAAGGACGATGCATGCACTAAACCTAACCCCCTACTCAGATCTAGCCAATGGACAGCGTATTCTCCACAGTTGTGTAGAAAGCAGGGACTGACTCAGACATGACCTCTAGTGCCCCCTATTTGACTGACCACTTCCCCTCTGTGAGGAGGCCTGGTGGCACTCAGAGGAAGGGTAAGCAGCCTGTCCAGATGAGAGCTGATAGGCTGTGATCATATGGTGGGGGAGGAGGACCCCTTCTGTCACAGACCTAGGGGAGAGGAATAGGGTGAAAGAGGGAGAGAGGGGGAACAGGAAGATACAAGTGAGGGGATAACAATCAGGGTATAATCTGAATAATGAAATTTAATAAATGAATAAATAAATAAATATCATCAGTGCATCTCTTGGAACC
Organism: Acomys percivali; assembly: GCA_907169655.1. Classification (NCBI taxonomy): domain Eukaryota; kingdom Metazoa; phylum Chordata; class Mammalia; order Rodentia; family Muridae; genus Acomys; species Acomys percivali. The sequence continues at coordinate 1,245,833 of OU015758.1, read as the reverse complement.
TTTGAGCACCAAGGTTAATTCATGAATCAGCCGTTCCCTAATTTCCCTCCTCTATAATTTTCTCATCCTTTAGATGTGCTTATATGACAAAGTACCACAGAATCCAAACTGTATGCCAGATGAAAAAAGAAGCCATTACTTCCATATTGCTCCATCTGATAAAAGATCACACATCTGCACACTACTTTGAGTTCAGCAGCTACAGGAACGGCAAGGTCAGTGATCAAGGTCAGCAGGCAGTAAGTGAGTCCAGCATACTGGATCAGGTCCTAGACTCTTGAGAATAAGAACTATTGCTTTTTATCCATCAAAATAATATTATTTAAAAATCCTAGAAATACATTTCATGGTTCTCTATATAGATATTACAATACATGTATATGAATGATATGTGTTGAGTTTATATATGAATTATATATACATACATATATATGTACATATAAAGAATTATTACTTTTGATTAGAGTTTATACCAGCCACATAAAAGTTTTAGAGAAAAAAATATAATCCAACTGTTCCACATAAGACAGAGGACAAACATTTTCAAAATAAAATCATTTGCAATAATTTTAATCTGAACTATATCATCATCCAGTATGGTGGTGGCGCACACCTTTAATCCCAGCACTCAGGAGCCAGAGGCAGGCAGATATCTGAGTTCAAGACAGCCTGCTCTACAGGAAGCCAGGGCTATACAGACAAACTCCATCTTGAAAAAAATTAATATATAGATAGATGATAGATGATATATAGATGAGATAGATAGATAGATAAATAGATAGATAGATGATAGATAGATGATAAATAGTAAAAATATAGATAGATTGATTGATGATAAATAGATGATAGATAGATAAATGATACACAAAATAATACACCTTCTACAGTCACTCATCCAACTTTGTTTCTCAAAATAGTCAATCAATTGGTTACTTCTATCAGATACTTTCTCTAGCTAGTCTAACTTTAGGCTCTCCTGATCCTCCCATTCCCAAGACCTTTGATTTCTCTCCACTGCATTCTCGGTCTTTCCAGGGTAATCCTCTTCTGGCCAACAGCTAGTGTGTGTCTTACGCCACCACTTGTTACTTCATTTCTAAAGATACCGAGAGCCAAATTCTCCCACAGATGTTCTCACAAGAAGTCCAGGGTTCTGTGTGGGCAGCAGGAGAAAGCACAGATAGTAGCGCTTTCATCTCTCTTCAGAAGAGAGTCGCCCCAGGCCTTCTGTTTCATAGTTCCTCTCTGAAATTCCTAGATTATTTTTTTCCCACTCAAAGGCCAAGCTACTGCTCCTTTAGCCAATGTCAAATGCAGGAGCACCAACACTTCTGCGATACAAATCAGAGCATCACAGACCACCTGAGAGAGTGTTCCCAACAGCACAACAGTGCTCGTTAGCTTTCTGATTTGCCTGTTTCTTATTCCTGCTTTAAAATAATTTTTTTTAAGTTGTGCAATGGAAAATAGCACATTTAACTTGAAGCTTTGAAATGTGCACCGATGAGAGCCGTACATGGAGTCAACACAGGAAATAAATATAAATTTAGAGCTATGGTAAGCTTGGAGGATTTCGGAACCACAGATCTAACTTTGATCTTCATAGCTATTTCAATCAGCCGAGCAGCCACTATAAAGCAGAGAAAGCAATCAGACAACTTAGACATTTCTCAAGAGGGGTTGGTTTTCTTTCCTTTGAGAAATTCTTTTCCATTTATTAAATTATCTATCTCTTCAGTATAAAGTGTTTTAAAATGTAAGGATTTACCAAAGTGACAAGTAATCTACTGGGAATTAAACCAAAATGCAAACTTAGCTGCTGTCTCTAAAACCACATGTCTTTAAATCACCAGATTGTTAACATTTATCCCCAAAAGAAGTCTTAACTTCCACATGGGAATAAATAGACGTTTGAGTTGTATTTCCTCCTACCTTGAAACCCAATCGACCTGTTAAATGTTTAAATTAGCGTAGAAAAAAATCATAACATCCTTTAACAGCTTGACTGCAATGCACATAAAAATCCCATAAGTAGATATCTAATAAAGAGAAGAGGAGGGAATTAAAATTAGACAAAGTAGTTCGGGAGAACACAGATGCGGTGTCTCCATGCTCGCATTTCCTCTGTGAAAAGCATCCACCCTGAAGCCTTAATGCAGTTCTCTACCTCGTGTAAGCCACGGATCCACACGGCAACTTTCTTTGGAATTAAACTCTGGAATTACTTGTTTATACAAGAAAACTCATCTCAGATGCAGCATCTGTTTCTCACTAAGGCTTTAGCTTTCACCTAATTCTCCAAATGGGTTGACTGAGGTTCAAGAATGTGAGGTGACTCGCTCAAGAGCACTCAGTGAATCCAGGGCAAGCAGCCACTCTCCCTCAGCTAGCAGATGGCTATCTCAGTGCAAAACTCCTCTGATGCTGGGAACGCCACATACTTAGACCCACTTGCAAAGTGTAGCGCAACGAGTGACTCACTTGGTATCTTTCCACTTTACAGAATGTTGGGAAATGGACTCCAGCAAACTGCCATGAAATTTGAATATGCTTCTTTATTTAAAAAAAAGAAAGAAAGAAAGAAAGAAAGAAAGAAAGAAAGAAAGAAAGAAAAGAAAAGAAATCCATATTTGGCTCCAAGATATTTTACAGCATTATCACAAATAATCTAGTATTAAATCAACAGGTAAAATATGTCTATAGTATTTTTGTGTGTGTATGTGTATTTAAAATGTTACACCAAGAACACAAGTATAATAAAGGGATAGATTATACACAAAATGGAAAAGAATCAACAAACTTCCATATATACCCATATTGTATATTGCACAAAAACACATTCTACTGTCTTGCCATACTATAGTGACTTTCATTACTAATTGTTAATTTATAGATCTTACTGAATGGCATGGCACTTGCCTCAATGTTTACAATAAACATCAACAATTACATTTCAAAGAGATGAACTCTTCCATACTATAAGTATAAATTTATGAAATGTGTATCCATATGGGATACATTTAAAACTAGTGAATGTCTAAACTTATAGATGATACTGAGACCAATATCACTGGACATTTTTCTTTATATGCCAATTTACAATAGAGTTTAATTTATTAACTGGTGCACTAAGAGATTAGCAGCAATAACTAGTAATACAATAAATCTCTAGAACCTTGTAAAAATTAGTGTTATTTGAATATGAGTGCTATTCTTACCTTCAGTGTACTGTGGCAGTTGGTCTGATCAGCAAGGCAGCTCTTAAGTTGCCAACAGGTGTATATCACACAAAACATAGACACACAAAAACAACAAGAAGAGAACGATTCATTTTCCAGGTGGGATGGAATAGAAAGGTGTGTGATAATTTGGAACTGCTTATTAGGAACTTCCAATTTAAGATATCTAGGCCACTAGCAATCATAGGTAGCTCTACCCATAGAACGCGAAACTTTGACTATAAGGGGTAATTGAACTCACATAGAATAAAATGCACACTGTTAAATTTCACAACTTTGTGGGCTTATACCTTACCGAGAAATGAGCCTATTTCAAACACTGCTTAACTTTAACCATCACGTGCCTTTTTTAAATAACTGTGTGTTCACAAGACTGCTTCAACCCTTTTCTAACATTAAAACGAATAGAATTATTCTGATTTCCAACATCTTTACAGAGTATATTTTCTTTTGCGACTTTCACTGTAAGGCCATACCATGTACTCTCAGGGTGCTCGAGGACACACATGTCACTTTTCTACAAAGCTGTTTCTGGGCTCAGATGCCCCTGTGTGACTGGGATCACTTGCTGTCAATTCAGCATTTTCTAATCTTGGCATTGCAACTAAAATATTCTCCTCTATTCCAACAGGTGCCATAAAATCCTCTCAGACATCACTACCATAATGTTGCTCAAATTACCTTTTATTTCACTTTAAATAGAAATAAATGGACCACTTGATATTTTAACAGTTGAAAGCACAGGGGAGGTTAAGGGATATAGAGAAAACCTAGTACTTACTCTGACAATTTTTAGATAAATATAATTCTTTACTCAAAATACAAAGTATAATAAGCTAAGGAAACGTCTACAATGTTTTAGAAGTAATAAGGTGATATTAAAGCTAACATAACTTTAATTGGAAAATTTGAAGGGGAAAGATAATCCTTTAGAACAAACTTACATCATTTTCTTAAACTTTAATAAGCCTTAAATATTTCTCATCAAGACTTAATGGTTTCTTCAATATCGTGAATTTTTAAAAATAGTTGAAATGTTTAAGACTGACTGCTATTATAAAAAATATGGTCAAGTACTTTTTAAAAAAAAAATCTGGCTTGATTGTCACCTACCTAAAGTAAGCATTTTAGACCAACACACTTTTCATGAATCATCTGGTAACAGGAATGAAACATATATTATATTACCCCATATACTGTATTTAGCACTGGAGAGCTAAGAACACCTGCTCCCAGCACATTCTGATGATGTCATCAAGTGATGCTATACTCCTGATGAGCACTGGACAGGCTCTGTACAGAGTTTTGTTTTATTTTGTTGCTGTTGTTGTCGTTGGTGGTGGTGGTAGTTTCTTTTCTGTTATTTCTTTTGGTTATTAACGTTATATTAGTTAGAACTGTATGTGCAAATCTCTTATGCATTTTTTCCATGCATGCCCCACCACAAGCTCATGAAGTCAGGTAGCCCTGCTTTTCCACACAAGCATTCATCTTGCTTAGCTACCCAGGTCCACATCCTTGGAGCGCTGGGTTTGGTTTTTCTTGCTGCATCATCCCTCCCGAAGACATGAAACTGACGTGGATACCCAGTGGTGCTTTAATTTTCCTTTGACTTTTAGAACTGCTTCCATTAATTTCTTAACATAAAGTAAATAATTCCGAGCCTTCTAACTTTAAACAAAATCTTCCCCCCAGGATAAGAGGTCTGCCTTTGAAAATAAGTGTGTGTCCTGGACTCACCTTAATGTATCATGTACAATCTGGAAGTTCATTGATTCATCAACCAGACATTACTCTTTAATACACTGAAGAAGTTTGCGCCTAAGCTTGCATCGTACTATGTGACTTTGGGCATTAATTTTCTTTTTTCATGTGCCATTTACTATGTTGAGCCCTGGAATGAATGAAAATGAGTAACCCAGAATCGTTTCTGAGAAGGGTCCCTACCGTAGTACATGTAGGCAGGCAGCAGAGTTAAGAGGTGGAGCCATTACCTTTGGAGCATGTGTGTTAGAGCTGTGTTGGCTTCCGTAACCTACCCTCAACACTGCAAATTCCTCTAGTGCTGTCATAGTTGGCCACCCTACCACAGGCTCATTGGAAACTGTATACTCTGTAGGTAAAAGTTCAGATGTTAGCAAGAGGTTCAGACCAAAGTCTCGATCTCACAGTTTTCTCCACTTAATTATCAAAGCATCACATTTCCTGTTTTTTATCATCTATCCCACGTAAGTTTCCCTCTAAGATCTAAAACGAGGTGTGGAAAATGAAAGCCTACTGCTTAGTATATATAAATAACCTAGCAATTACACATGACTGTCTTTCAGAGATGCTCATAACAAATCTTTTCTTAACAGGAGGATGAGCATAAAGCTGGTAACATTTTTAAGGGTGGTTTTGAAACTGCTTATGAAGCATTTGGTGTCCAGCTATTGGCTCAGTTAATAACCTCCATCTATGTGAACGCGGGAGAGAAAATTCAGCCTCAAGAGCTGGACAGTCCATTGCTTCCTACCCCAAGAAACCGGATTTTCTGGATCTTGGCTATTTATGTTCAGGCAGATATTTACGCTTTTCTTGCACGTCAAACAATTGAGTACAGACTTATGTACATCTCTAGTTTTTCAGGTTCTCTAGGAATTCTCACTTTCCCTATCTTTGAGCCATTTCTGTACTAAGTCTCTTCCATTCTGATGATTCTGTCTCTATGGAGAATCCTAATGAATGAACTAGTGCTTTTTTTAAAGTAAGTTTTTTTTTATTAATAATTGAAATAAATGATTCCCAGTTTAGCCATCTTGTAATTCTAATATTTCATGTATTTAAATGTAAACATATTTATATTATGATTCATTAATATTAAAAAATGAATTCCCTTATATTTTCTGGCTGAGGATGTATTAAAATTAATTTTAAAATTCATTATGTAAATGAAAACTGTTAATTATATCTCAGCAAATATAACACAAAATATTTTGTGATACTATTAACCATTATTTTCATTCTTTGTACATACTAAATTTGGGTTACTGAGAAAATGTAGCATTTCAAACTTTAATTATCAATGTATTATATATACTATATAATATAATGTATAATGAAACATAATATATATTACTACTAATTTATTCTTTTAAAAAAAGAGAGCAATGACAGTCCAAAAGATTCATCTGGATTTAATAACTGCACATTAAAAACTTTACCAAAATAGGTCCTCTTGGAGCATTGTGGCTTTTGTTATAACCAACTCTCTTATGGCTTTGAAAGTCTGTGTGTAACACTGCCACAACTTTTCAACTGCAGAATGCAACTTGGTAGAACTTGTTGTTCTGAAATTCAACAGGACAAACGTTTAATAACTGTCAAGTCCAATAGGTTGTGCTCACTGGAGCTGTCTTTGTAAAAGATATGGGTATGAAACATATATCTAAATAATATCCAAACTGGAGTCATAAGATAAACACAATTCTTAAATGAAAATAAAAATATCTGAACTATATCAAAGTATAATAAAATGCCAGACTTTACCTACTGAGAGGCCAATGCTGTTTTGTGAGGCTTTGATTATCACATATTCTACAGTTATGTGTGTGTTTTATCAGTATGCAATGAGTTGCAATCACGTATTTTTTTGTTTTTGTTTTTGTTCTTTTTATAAAGCCATGGCATTAAGGAATTACACATTATGAGATGCCCAAACTATGAATGATCTGATACTTCTCTGAAAATAATTCATTTTCTCAGGTACTTATGCCCATCTTGCTTTCAAAATGTAGCCATATTTGAATAAAACTTTTCTGAAAATAACAACAACTCTACTTTTATTTACACTATTTTACAAGGAGATTTCAGGTCTGTTATTTAACTTATCACACATATTTCCAAGAGTGTAAAATTAACAACAACAACAAAAAAAAGATGACAGTCATCCCCTATTCATGCCACAAAACAGAGAAGCTCATTTGTTTAAAACTCAGCAGCAACACTCCTTACATTAAGCTCATAATTAAACTTTCAATGATGCTCTTTCTTCAGAATTGTGTGTGGTTTTATATTATACAGCTGTGGTTAGTTTGCCACTGTTATCTCTTGGCTGTGTCTTTGTTATTTGTTTTCTGTTTAAACAAAATCTACAAGAGTGAAAAAATATTTGGGAGAAAGCAAGAAGAGGGGAAACGCATGAGAGCTAATGATGTAGGGATTTGTAAGTTATCAAGTGTGCCTTCATCTGAAACTGATCGTTAAACGCTTCACTGGATGCTTTGTGGATCTTGCTGTTTCTCCTCGGATGACGTATGACCTGAACTATACTAAGTATTCAATAAACACTATTGAGGTGAAATTTTTTAAATTCAAATTTCCAAATGACGTCAATACGTGATCTATAGAGAACAGGCAACTCCAGTCGGGAAAGCCGGTAGACTATACGAAGGGCTCCACCTCTCCTTCTTTTTCTCCACATCCAATCCCCGAGTCTCACCCCAGCATCTGTTGCAGCCTTCCTACTGCAGCCTCCCATCCCTCCTCCCCCATCTCCAGTTGACCACACAGATCTCCCCCCCTAACATCCCCTCCCCCACATCGCTTTATCGTAACTCCCAACTCCAACAGGCACTCCTGGGGAGCCTGCAAGCCAGGCCTATCAGAGAAGCAAGTGGGTCATCAAAGTAGGTAGGCAAGCTCCGGATCCTCACTCTCCTTCCTCCCCACCAATCCAGTCGCCCAGTCTCATCCCCCTGCTGTGTAGCCGACTATCTGTTATGGCCTCTTATCACCATCTGCCCTCTTTCCCAGGGGACTAAGAAGACCTCGGTGTAATGCACGGCTTTTCTCCCTTCTATAAGGCCTCCAACCCTTTTCTATTGCAAGGTTTGAGCTCCAAATACCTACACACAGGTATTTTCTATGCCTTAGATACAAGAATAAGGCAACCAAAGGCTGTCAAAGTGATAACAAATTGGAAAGGAAAAAGCCAAAGTATCTTCATTTGCAGATGATATGATAGTATACATAGGAGACATTAAATTTCTACCAGGGAAGTCCTACAGCTGATAAACATTTTCAGCAGTCACTGGATACAAAATTACTCACAAAACTCAGTAGTCCTCCTATATACAAATGACGAATGGACTGAGAAAGAAATCAGGGAAACAAGACCTTTCAAATAGCCTCAAATATGCAATATAAAATATCTTGAGGTAACTCTAACCAAGAAAGTAAAACACTTGAGTAATAAGTTGTAAGATATTGAGGAAAGAGCAAATGTCCTTCTTGTATGGTGGATCATCTTTTGGGTATATGCCCAGTAGTGGTATGACTGGTCTTGAGGTAGCACTATTGTCAATTGTCTGAGGTAGCACCAGACTGATTTCAAAAGTGGTTGTACAAGTTTGCACTTCCTCCAGCAACGGAGGAGAGTTTTTGATCTTAGCTATTTTGACATGTGTAAGATGGAATCTCAGAGTTGTTTTGATTTGCATTTCCCTGATGACTAAGGACATGGAGTATTTCTTTAAGTGTTTCTCAGCCATTTGAGATTCCTCTTTTTTTTACTCCATTTTTTGTTGGATTATTTGGTGTTTTAGTGTTTAATATCTTGAATTCCTTATATATATTGGATATTAGCCCTCTATCAGATATAGGGTTGGTGAAGATCTTATCCCAGTCTGTAAGCTGTCATTTTGTTCTACTGACTATATCCTTTGCCTTACAGAAGCTTTTCAGTTACATGGGGTCCCATTTCTTAATTATTGATCTTAGATCCTGTGTAGTTTCTGTAAATGTGTTTTTGTTTTGATCCCAAGTGTGGGATGGGAAACTGACTTATGTATAAGAGTGTGTGGTGTTTTTTTTCTGCTACAAACAGACTTGTGAGAGAACAGGTGATATTTGTCCATTGGAAGAGGAACTGCCTCTTGCAGGGGCATGGTCTTTGCCAACTGATAAACATCCTAGTATGAACTCTGAGAGGAGATAGATAGATAGATAGATAGATAGATAGATAGATAGATAGATAGATAGATAGATA
>OU015758.1:1214294-1236556 GCA_907169655.1 Acomys percivali | reverse complement strand
ATAGATAGATAGATAGATAGATAGATAGATAGATAGATAGATAGATATACATATATGCCCCAAACAAGAGATGGAGTTTTTTGGTCTTGGCTGTTCATCACTCCACTTCAAGACACTCGTAGAGAGAACTGCTCCAGAAAATGCTTCAAGGCTCCTGTTTCCAGCTGCTGCTCCAGGTTCCAGCAGCTGTGGTTGCAGCCACCATCTCTGAATTGCTGTTTTGTTGCTTAATTGGTCTGTTGGAATCCTGCCGACTATGCCAGTAGAATCACTTCAAGGAACTGAGTCTAAAAAGGTCTACTTCTCCTGTTCCTATTAGCCTATTTTCTCTCCTGTCTAGGGTAGGAGGGCTTGAAGGGAGGTCAAAGCGTTAAAGAATCCCAAATGAAGTAGGTTTGAAAAAGTTCAATGCCTACAAGACGGGGCTGTTGCTGTTCTGTTCAGAAAGTTGTCTCTTGTGACAGTGGATTCAAGGTTCTTCTGCATATTTTCTTTTTACAGATTTGGTGTTTCTGGTTTTATGTTGAGGTATTTGATCCACTTGGACTTTAGTTTTATGCAGGGTGATAAATATGGATCTCTTTGCAGTTTTCTGCATGTAGACATCCAGTTAGACCAGCGCCATTTGTTGTTAGTAGCAGCTTTGTTCATAATAGCCAAAATCTGGAAACAACCTAGATGTCCCTCAACTGAAGAATGAATAAAGAAATTGTGGTACATTTATAGAATGGAATACTACTCAACTACTAAAAACAAGGACATCTTGAAATCTGCAGCCCAATGAATGGAACTAGAAAAGATCATCCTGAGTGAGGTAACGCAGACCAGAAAGACGTGCATGGTATATACTCACTTACAAGCGGATATTAGCCAAATAATTTAGGATGACCATACTCCAATCAAAAGACCTAAAGAAGCTAAATAACAAGGAGGACCCCAAGGAGGATGCTTAATTCTCATTCAGAAGGGCAAATAGAATAGACACTGGAAGTGCTTGAAGAGAGGGAACAGGACAGCAGCCTAACATAGAGGTCTTCTAAAAGACTCTCGTGGAGCTCAGGGAGTCTTACAGAAGAGCTGGGGAATAGAATGATCTGAAGGGGACAAGAGCTCCACAAGGAGAAAAACAGAACCAACAAATCTGGGCCCAGGGGGACCTGCAGAGACTGATGCACCAACCAAGACCGTGCATGGAGAGGACCGAGACCCCCTGCTCAATGTAGTGTACAGGCATCACAGTCTCCATGTGAGTCCCATAACATGGAGAGTAAGGACTACTTATGACATGGAGCCTGGCCCCCACACATTCATCATTTCCCCCTTGTGGGATGGCCTTGCCAGGCTCCAGAGGAAGAGGATGCAGACAGTCCAGATGAGATTTGATGGGCCGAGGTCAGATGTTAGGGGAAGAGGGCTCCCCTTTCTGAGGACTAAGGAAGGGGGAAGAGGGAGATGTGATGGGACAGGAGGAGATGAAGGAGGAGATAAAATCGGAATGTAAAGTGAATAATTCTAAAGTAAATAATTTTTTTAAAGATATGACCCAAGTACAAAAATTATTGAAGAAAGACATTGAATAATAATATGTGAGACAACAGAAAGATGTCCCATGCTCATGAATTAGTTGGATTAATATAGCAAAAATGAGCTGCTACCAAAATCAATCTACAGATTCACAGCAATCCTCATCAAAATTTTAATACAATTCTTCACAGATCTTATAAGAACAAATTTCAGCTTTTTATAAAAATTTAAAAATCTGGATAAATAAAACAATACTGAATAATGAAAGAATTTCTAGAGATATCATCATCTCTGACCTCATACTGTAAAACACAGCTATAGATATAGTAATAAAATCCAGCGTGATATTGGCACGAACCAAACACGTCAATCAATGGAGTCAAAGTAAAGACTCAGTCATAAATCCACACAACTATGGACGCCTCATTTTTTTTAAAGAAGTCAGAAATATGCTAGAAAAATGACAACATCATTAACAAATGGTGCTGGTCTAACTGGATGGATGCATGTAGAAGAAGCCAAATAGACAATACTTAAGACACTGCACAAAACTCAAATCCAATGAGATCAAAGACCTCAACATACAACAAGAAGCAATGAACCTGACAAAAGAAAAGGTGGGGAATAACCGAATTCCTTGGTACAAGGGGATCTTTCCGAACACTGGTAGCACAGACACTAAGATCAACAATTAATAAATAGGACCTCATGAAACTGAAAAGCAGAGGACTCCATTTTTCAAACAAAATGGCAGCCTAAAGAATGAGAAAATAATTTACCAGTGACATATTTAATAGAGGGCTAATATATAAAATATACAAAGAACTAAAAAAAATTGTCAAATAACCCAATTAAAAATGGGGTACTCATCTAAACAGAGAATTCTCAAAAGAGGAAACTCAAAGAGCTGAAAAAGATGTCAAGAAATCTTCAACACCCTTAAGTCATCACGGAAATAAAACTCAAAACTACTTTGAAATTTTATCTTACACCTATCAGAATGGCTAAGATCAATAAAACAAATGACAGCCCATTCTAGAAACGATGTGGAGTAAGGGGTATATCATCCGTTTCTGGCGGGAGTACAAATTTGTACAGATATTATGGAATTCATTATGTAGTTGCGCAGAAATATGGTCATCTATCTACCTCAGGATATAGCTATACCACTCTTGGACTTATAGGTATAGGTATACCTACCATAGGTATACTTGATCAATCATATTTATTGCACCTCTACTCATAATCGCCAGCAATTGGAAACAACCTAGACATCTCTCAACAAATGAACTGAAAAAAAGAAAATGTACTACATTTATAAAATGTAATATTTCTCAGCTGTTAACAAAATGAAATATGAAATGCACAAGTAAATAGATGAGACTAGAAAAAAAATCATCTGATTGAGGTAACCCAGTCCCAGAAAGAAAAATATATGGTATGTAGTCACTTATACACATATTAACTGTCAAGCCAATGATAACCAAGCTACAATCCATTGAGCTACAGAGGTTATGACTAGATGGGACTGATAGGTCTCCCTAAAAGAGAGAAAAATAGATATGTACCAAGATGATAAAGCAGACAGGAAGGGGAACAACGGAAGTAGTGTAGGAAGAAAGTAAGGGGCGGTATGCAAATCTAACATGGTAGAAGCTTTCTAAAATATGTACATATTTATGAAGGCAATTTAAATGAAATCATAAAGTAACAGAGAGACAGAGCCCAACTATACATTTCTTCTTAGCAAATGAAGTTTCCAACAGCGGGATTAGGTTACATCTAATTGAGATGGTAGCCAAAGGGGCCCCACGGGATTCCCCCCCAAACAACCCAGGCTACTGCAAATACTATGGGTTGTTCTCCACAAAGTGAAGCCAAGGCCCTATTGCTCAGGACAACAGCTAAAGAACTCACTGAATCTGAAGAAGCTGAGCTGGTGTCTACATAAAGCTGTCACACCTACATGCTAGCATCTTTGGTACATGAAGCTCCTCTGCACACTACAAAAAATAAAATAAAATAAAATAAAATAAAATAAAATAAAATAAAATAAAATAAAATAAAATAAAATAATAAACACCAACCTAGGCCAACACCTACCCACCCACTCCAGCCCCAAAAAAAAAGAACCTTTGAGCTACAATGGTGTCCTTCCTGGAAGATATGCTAATGCAGTGGTGGCACAAAGTGTGGGAGTAACCAACCAGCAGCGTCTTGACTGAAAACCTTCTCGGCAAGATGGAACCTATACCTGTCACTGCTTGGGTAACCACAAATCTGAGACACAATACCCAGGGGTCTAGAGTAAAAAACCAAATGCTGCTCTTCTACTAAAATGACTCCTAATGATATTCTGCTATACTCATGATCAGTGTCTCGCTCGGTCACCATCAAAAAAGTTTCCTCCTGTAACAGATGGGAACAAACACTGAGACTTGCAGCCAGACAATATTCAGAGAGGGAGACACCTGAGAACACTCAGCCCTGAATGGGATGTCTCCATCAAATCCTTCCCACTAGGGCTCAAGAAAGCTTTCAAAAGAAGGAGTGTACGAGCCAAAGGGATGGAGGACAGCAAACAAGCAAACAAAAAACAAAAACAAACAAAACAAAGCCCTCTAAATCAATCAGATTGAAGCCCACATGAGTTTGCAGAGGCAGAGGCAGCAGGCACAACACGTACATGAGTCCTTTCGGTATCCCTTGTATGAGATTCCTAAGTGTGAAAACTAATGGTTCTCTTATCTGTATCTATTTCTTGTAGCTTTTCTTGGACTCTTCTCCTTCTCTTTGTTTATTTCAGCACATCCGTGTTGGTTTTTATTTTACCTTATTATTGTTATCAACGCCTGTTTGTTTTCTAACGAAAGACAGAAAGATATTGAATCAGGATAAGTGGGAAGGAACTGAGAGTAGTGAGGGAGGGTTAGCCATAATCAGGATGTGTGTAAGGGGGGAAATCTATTTTTATCCTAGTATTTAAGTAAATTTCATTCCTTTCTCATATAATGCATCCTTATTGCAGTTTACCCTCCCTCCAGTCTAGCCCACCACCTCCCCTCTTCCCCAAATTCACTCTTACTGTTTTCCTTCTGGAAAAAAAAAAAAAAAAAAAAGCAGACCTCCCAGAGATACAATCAACTGTATATGGCGTGACAAGTTGCAATAAGCCCAGTCACCTCCTCTTTTATCTAGGCTGGAAGAGACAACCCAGTAGGAAGAAAAGGGCCACAAGCGCAGGCAAAAGAGGCAGAGACACCCCCACTTCCACTCTTAGGAGACTTCCAGAACATCAAGCTACACAACCATAACATAAAACGTATTTTCAAGAGAAGAAAATAACCCATAGCTATAGGAGGCGGAAAAGGAGAAGGAAACTTGGGAGGACATGAAACCAGTGCGGCGCCAGATCCCACGTGTTACATCCTCCTGAAACACGAGCTGAGAAGTCTCTTCTGTTTTAATTCTCTGAAATATTTGAAGGAAGTAGAAGTCAACCGGCCCACATGTGTTGCCAATGCTGTCTGGTAATGACATGTTTCAGATTTTATCTATTTTCATTTCATGTGTGTGGTTGTTTTGTTTGCTAATGTGTCTGTGTACCACATGTGTGCAGTGCCCACAGAGGCCAGAAGAGGACATGGGATCCTGTGAAACTGGAGTTACAGATGGTTGCTGTGTGGTTACCAGGTGGGTGCTAGTAACTGAATCCAAGCCCTCTAGAGCAGTAATTGCTCTTAACCACTGAGCCATCTCTCTACCTCTCTAGATCATGACGTTTTTGCACTTAATTTTCAAGATAGAACTGATTTATTTTTAGTATAATTTTCATTACATATTTAGTCACTTTGAAAACTTTTGTACAATGTATTTTGATTATATTCCTTTGCTACGTGAAGCCTTCCCAGACCCTCCTCACCGCCTATCCCCACCTAATGCCATACTTTTTCTCTTTAAAGTAAACAAATGAATGAAAATATATAAAACAAAAATCCCAAACCATAACAACAACAAAGCACACACACAAAAAAAAATGGTGTGTTGGTCAACTGCTCCTGAGCATGAGGCCAGTCCTGCAGTGTAGTTGACGGACGACGTGTCGCTCCACTGGTGAGTACTGATTTTTCCTCTCCCACTTACCAGTTTTAAGCGGCTTCTTGGCTAGGGGTGGTCTTTGTATCTGCTTTTCCTTCTCCATGTTGAGATTTTTATATGGCTTGGATTTGTGCAGTCATTGTGATAATGTGTTTTTAAACTATTGATTTTACTACTTCAGTGAGACTGTGAATACATTACATTTGTCAGGAGAACCCCCCCTTTTTTTTTACAATAAAACACTGATTAAATCTTTAATGGGATTTATTATTCGATCTCTTAGGGCCTGTGGAATATTACCTTTTTATTTCATGCAATGTTTACTTTATTTGATTTGAGACAGGGTCAACTCTAATAGCCACTCTAGACAATGATTCACTATGCTCTAACTCACTGCCATCCCCAGGCCTCAGCCTCCAATGTAGTGGGATTAGGAGTGTGAGTCAGGAACAAACGTGTCTGTTTGTTTTCAATAGATTTGAAGAGTTCTCTCTTTCTTGTGAGTTCATTGTGTTTTGTTTTGTTTTTTATACATAGTTGACTTCTCTTATTTCACCAAGATGATTTTCTGTATTCTTCTTTGTTTATACTTACACTACTTGAACATTAATTAATGAGTTTTTAAATTACTATTAAGTTTTAAAGATCTTCTTTTTGGAATATATATTTTTGAGGCTGTAAATTACCACCTACAGACCTTTATTTATTTTTTTTTTGTAAGCTTCCCAGAGACATCACAGGGTCATTATTTCAAGGATTTTAAATGTTGAATTCTTTTACTGTTTGAAAATTTCATACAGGCATATATTTTCTTCAAATTCATCCCTTAGCCTCTTCTTTGATTCTTTTTCTACTCTCTCCCTATCCATTTCTCTTCCCATCTTCACATGGTTCTTTTTTTTTAAACCTATGGAGTAGAGTTAGTGCTGTTTGCATGTGCATATGTATAGGACCATCTACTGTAGCACGGGCAGCCTTCAAAGACCTCATCCCTAACAAATAAACAAACAAATAAACAAACAAGCAAACCTAATACTCCCCACCCCAGCAATAGTCAGCAATAGCTCCTCAGCTAAAAGTGGAACTTCACAAGCCCCTCCTCCACCCATGCTAGGACTCTGGCTGATCTCCTGCATGTATCATGTATGTAGTCATAGCCACTGTGAGTTCACGTGTGCAACAGCCCTGTCTCCACAGCAAACACTGCTGCGCTGGAGTTAAACACTGCCTCTAGCTCTTACAATGTATCTGCCTCCTTTTCCAGGATGGTCCCTGGGCCTTTTGGGGAATGGGGTATTATATAAATGTTCCATGGAGCACTGAGCATTCCACAGTCTCCTATTCTCTTCATGTTGAACAGTTAAGGGTCCTGCACTTTGGGGCTCACAGGGCTACCATTGGGCTACACTTTGGGAGGGGAGGAAAAGTCTTATTTCTCTAATACACCCATAGCACAGTTTATCATCAAAGGCAAATAGGGAAAGGACTCAATCAGGGAAGAAACCTGGAGGCAGAAACAAATGCCGAGGTCATGGAGGAGTGTTGCTAACTGGCTTGCTCTTCATGGCTTGCTCAGCCTGCTTTCTTATAGAACCCAGGACTACCAGCCCAGGGATGGCACCAGCCACAGTGATCTGGATGCTCCCACATCAGTTATTTTTTTTTAAATACATCACAGGCTTGCTCACAGGTCAATCTGATGCAGGGGCAGTTTTTTAATCAAGGTTACCTCTTCCAAATTAATGCTTGGAAAGGAGCAAGGGCCATCATGAGGTGAGCTCCTAACAGCTGCTTACAGTGGCCTGTGCATGACTTTGGCATCTGATGATAATGACATCTGAGGCCAAATGGTTGGGGTAGGTGATCTGCCCTTGGAAATCTTTGGCCTGCTCTCATGGGCATTAGGAACCAGTCTTCTAGATCAATGATTGCAAGCTGAGCTTTCTCTTTCCACAGAAGAGTTGACCATGTTCTCCCTCATTCTTTTTTTTTTTTATTAATTTATTCTTGTTACATCTCAATGGTTATCCCATCCCTTGTATCCTCCCATTCTTCCCTCCCTCCCATTTTCCCCTTATTCCCCTCCCCTATGACTGTTCCTGAGGGGGATTACCTTCCTCTGTATATGCTCATAGGGTATCAAGTCTCTTCTCGGTGACCTGCTGTCCTTCCTCTGAGACAGAACAGATCTTAGTTGAAAACGCAGCCAGATGGTAGCCTTGTGGACCCCAGAAGACCCCAATGAGCTGGCTTGAATTCCTGCCCTATATAAATTACAAGAGAGGAAATGTTGTCAGTTTGATCCACTAAATGAATACAAATTGCCACACAGCAATGGAAATCTAATAAAGTTTCCTAACTCACTTACTTCAGAATTAATTATAAAACAATTCTCCCTTCTCCAACACTGAGTTCTAAGTGTGTGCTTCCTCCTTTCTAAGGTCCTTCCTTTTGACTCATGGAATGCTTTCTACTCTATGAATTTCGTCAAATTACTTTCCTTTCATTAACTTCTAAATTATTTGTTTTATTTCCTTTCTTATGTCATAGGGGATAAAATGTCTTCCCAATGAGTAAGTCTTATACCAAGGTCTTTATTCTCTCTCTTTTCTATCTCCACTAACACATTTTTTTCCCTCAGAAAATACCACTCCTCAGCTCCTCGGTTCACAAATACTGTCATACCTAAAGATTCTGACTCTAACCTCGCGTCAGCTATCCTTTCGAGCAATTATCACACTTCCCTCTTCGCTTCTATTTTTCCAGCCAGCCTTTTCCAAGTAAACGATATTTGTGGTGTTTAGTTTCCACCCCAAAACCATTGTTAATCCCTTAAAATCTGACTTCAGTCTTCACCACTCAGCAGGAACCCTTCTTTCAACAGCCATTAAAGTAAAGACAAACTGCCAAGTGTAACATTGTTCTATTTTTCCATTTTCTCAGCTTCTCGGTGGCATAGAAGATGTCCAGATTGCTTACCAGTCCCTTTGGATGCTCGCTTCGAGTTCCAGCTGTAATACTGCTCCCATACCTCTGTTTACCTGGTGCCTAGCATCCTGTAAACACGGGTTTTTACGTAGGAGGTGTCCTTCTAAATGTCCATTAGAAACCTAAAAACGGTCCCTGTCATTACCTAATAAACTTAGATGCTTAATTTCTTTCCAAAAGCTCTCCAACTGTTATATCCAACCTCTCTCTCTAACATCCCTGAGGCCTAGCTGGATATCATACCTAGTCCTAGTCAAAGTAAAATGTTTTTAGTTCTTAAATACCTCTTTGAACTTTTTCTGTGTAAAATCATCAGTTACTTTTTTTTTTTTTTTTACACTCTGTGTATACCTTCCCTACGGCTTAGAACTTCTGTTATGTGCATAAATCATCATAAATATTTTTTGTCGATATAAATGTTAAGCTCACATACCTCTTTCAATAATGATCGCTCTAGCTACCCTAAGTTCTAAGTATTTACTTCAAGTTCATTTCATCTCAATATCAACCACATGAATATACTACAGCCTCATTTTTTTTGTTCATTCATTTATTTATTTGTTCGTTTTACATACCAATTGCCACCCCACTCCATCCTCTCCTCCCAGTCCCACTTTCCCACCCACTTCCACCACACTCTCTCTCCCTTGAACCACCCCGCCACCACCACCTCCCTAACCAATCCACCCTGGCATATTAAGTCACATATTAAGACTAAGTGCCTCCTCTTTCACTTAGGCAAGACAAGGCAGCCCTGCTAGGGAAACAGGATCCAAAGGGAGGCAACAGAGTCCAAGTCCGACACCGTCCCCGCTCTGATTGTTAGGGGACCCACTTGAGGACCGAGCAGCCCACCAGCTTCATACGTGTAGGGGGCCTAGGACTAGTCACGCATGTTCTTTGGTTAGTGGTTCAGTCTCTATGATCCCCGATGGGCCAAGGTTAGCTGGCTATCTAGATCTTCTTGTGGTGTCCCTGACCCCTCCCGCTCCCTCAACCCTTCCCATAACTCTTCGGCACGACTCCCTGAGTTCCGCCTAACGTTTGGCTGTGGGCCACTGCATCTGTGGATGAAGCTCTCTGTTGTTATGGTAGATTCCTGTCGGCAATCATAGCAGGGTATCCTTAATAGTGTCGGGGGTTGGGTCTCTCCCATGGGGTAAGTCTCAAGTTGGACCAGATTGGGTAAAATTCTTCACCAACCCTACATCTGATAGAGAGCTAATGTCCAAAATATATAAAGAACTCAAGAAACCAAACACGAACTAACAAAATAACCCAATTAAAAAAAAAATGGAGTAGAGCGCTAAACTGAGAATTCTCAACAGAAGAATCTCTAATGGCTGAGAAGCACTTAAAGAAATGCTTGATATCAGTAGTCATCAGGGAAAGGTAAATCAAAATGACTTTGAGATTCCATCTTACTCCTATCAGAATGGCTAAGATCAAAAACTCAAGTGACATTTTTGAGGACCTTATCTATTTTACCTCATCTATCTATAGAATCATATCTATCTGTTACACCTAGGATGTATATTCTTGTGATTAAAAATAGACTAGTAATTGATATGGCTATGATTTGATCAACTTAGAGACATACAGAATATAGCATTTAAATATGTTTTCATTTTAAAGATTTATTGACAATGAGAAAGGTTAACTCCTGACAACACCCGGCCTACCTCAAAGAAGATGAAGAGCATCAAAGAACCTCCTTATGGGAGATATCTTCAAATGTGGCAAACAAGCCACTGGGGAAAATGTTCTCATTTCTACCACAGAAAGAATTCTGCCTAAAAATGGGCAAGCTTGGATGGGATGCAGATACTGTCAACTGCCAAACTCTGCCAACACAGGGTAAGCAAGTCCTCAATAGTTCCTGCCTCACAAATATGTCTGTCAGATATATTGGGCCAGAAGGCTGAAGAAAATGCTCCAACATTACAGACAATTTGGGGTGACTATTCAGGCAGCAAACTGTCTCTGTCATTTTTTTTTTCATTTTGGAAGCTGCTAACCTGCACTCCCCGTTTACTCCTTCTGTAGACTCTGATGGAGTTGAAGACTAGATAATTTAGTTTTACAATTAAGCTTAGTTGTTTAGTGGTTAAGATGTTTTTAGATCTAGATAGATGTTTTAAGTTGATAATGATGAGATATGGTAGATATTGACTTACATTCAGAATTTTAGGTGCACCAAGATAGAAAAGATGTTTTCTTCAAGTCTCCCAAATACAAATAGCCAAAACACTATGAATGTAACATTTATGTAATTCCTGGTTGTGTCATGGTTCTTCTTGCTGTAGGCAGTTTATTGTATACATGTGGAATAATATAAATATATATGTAAAAAATAAAAATAAATAAATAACAAACCAAACACCAAAACAAAACAAAAAAACCCAAGTGACAGCACATGCTGACAAAGATATAAAGAAAGGGGAACACTCATCCATTGCTGGTGGGAGTGTAAACTTGTACAACCGCTTTGGAAATCAATCTGGTGCTTTCTCCGAAAATTGGGAATAGTGCTACCTCAAGACCCAGCTCTATCACTCTTTGGCATATACCCAAAATATTTTTCATCAAGCCTCAAGGCCATTTGCTCAACTATGTTCATAGCATCTTTATTCATAATAGGCAGAAACTAGAAAAATATAGATGTCCCTTAACTGAAATAGATGGTACATTTACACAACAGAACACTACTCAGCTATTAAAAACAAGGACATCATGAATTTGCAGACAACTGGATGGCACTCGAAAAGACAATCCTGCAGAAGGTAACCGAGACCCAGAAAGACACACATGGTCTATACTCACTCATAAGGGGAGTACA
This sequence comes from Acomys percivali, assembly GCA_907169655.1. Lineage (NCBI taxonomy): Eukaryota > Metazoa > Chordata > Mammalia > Rodentia > Muridae > Acomys > Acomys percivali. Next base: position 1,225,107 of record OU015758.1, on the reverse strand, counting down.
TACAACACAGGACAACCATGCTGTAGCCCACAGACCCAAAGAAACTAAATACCAAGGAGGATTCAAGGTAGGGTGCTTGAATCCCGCTATGAAGGGGAAAATAAAGTAGATATGAGAAGTAGAGGGGGCGAGGAAACTGGCTGAGAGAAAGACTTTTTTTTTAATGAACACGTTGTCAAACTATTTCTTAAATATTTTTGTTTATACCAATAGGACTAGTGCTGTTCTTGGAAGTGATAAACACCGTTTTACTGTGGTGTCAGGTATTTAATGTAGAGACTCATGGCTGCTGCTGCGAACCCTCAGTTCTCAACAGGACATCCAATGCTCAGGGAAGATTGTGGAGAGAGTCAGATAGTGGGAAGGAAAGCCATGGAACGCTGTTATATGAGCATGACACGGCCACCGGTCTCATGAATTCCCCACAGTGTCATTTCTCAGCACAAGACTGAGAGATGTGAAAGTGGCTCACAAGATCTGAGCCACGAAGGACGGTAACAACACTAAAGAGCCTCCACAAGAGGGGAAATCAGTGTTTTCCAGTGACTTACCCCGTCGTCCAGCAGATAGCTGCATATCCATGCCCACACGAGCAGGCCCGGCGAAACACTGTGAATCACAAATCAAACACTAAAAGAAGACCAGGCGCCGTGGAAGTGTGGTAGAAACGTCATAAGAAGAAGCATCAGCTACTGGGAGGAGTGAGAGGAGGCTAGGTGGGTGGGTGACTAATCAGAACACATTGCAAACATGTATAAAATTGTGCAGAAATAAAGCTTTTAAAAAACTACCACCAACAACACTAGATACTGTAAGGAAGATATAATTAGTTCCTTCCTTGCATTGAACAGCACCACTAATGGTGGAAAGCTGATGTTAGATGTTGAATAGATTTTACGTGAAATTCTTTATAAATGCAAGTAATTGTTAAACGAAAACACAAAACGAACCCACAACCCCCGCTCCCTGACACAGTCTAGATGTTTTCTTCATGAAATCTTCCATACACACTCATATGAATTATGAAAGACATTGTCCCCCATCCTACATCCTATATAAAAATAATAGGTACTTTGTCCATTTTACTAGAGTTGTATACATTCAATTAACTAACTTTTTTTACAGTAAGGCTCTTAGGGAGTGTCTTGCTTTTCCTTTTTTGGACACTTATGGTTCTCTATTTTTCCTTCTGGTCAAAAGTTGACAATCACTTGTAAGGAAATATGTAACTTTAAAACAGTATTGACGTGAGACTTGTCAATGCTTTGCATGGTTTGTCACTTCTTTTTCATGCATATTGTATGTTTATCTTCATCCCACTAGACACTGTTTTGCAGAAACAACCATGGCGTGGAGGCAGGGTCTTAATCTTTCCCTTATCTACAGCATCAAATACAATACAGTCACAATAAAGGTTTATGGATAAATACTTACCTTTTAAAATATGTTTTTTAATTGAAATGGGATTACATCACTTTCCTTCCTGCAACCACTCACACTCCCAACTCAATAGCCTTTTTGAATTTATTTAATATATATTAATATATTATATATATATGTGTGTGTAATCACTATATATAACATATTATATAATACAGATTTACATATTAGTACACAATATTATTTATATTATATACTACATAATATGTATCAATTTATAAATATATTTAATATATGTAGGCACAAATATATATATATATACAAGTGCCGAATCTGTTTTAGACAGCTGTGTACGTGATTTCAGGGCTGGCCATGCTTCACTGGACAGCAGGTAAGAGGGCGCATCCCTGGAGGAAGCTAATTCTTCTTTTTCCCAACACTCATTAGTTTGCTTTAGTTCTTCATTTAAGGGAAGAACCCCACAAAACTTCCTCCTCTGCATTAACACATCCATCGATACTGCCTTCATTTAAGGGAAGAACCCCACAAAACTTCCTCCTCTGCATTAACACATCCATCAAAACTGCCTACATTCAAATTTCCCTTATGCCGCCATTTATAAGGGATAGTGTTTTACCGCAAACTTTCTCATATTCTGATTCTTGGTCCCTTGTCCCATGGTGTTTTCTGGTCCATAAATGCAGGATGTATCTGTGGAGGCTGGGCCCTGCCACGATCTGTTGGTCTCTGCGTTGTGTCCAGTTGTAGTTTTCTGTGATGTTCTCTGTTTTCTGTTAAGACAGGATTCTTTGGTGAGGGTTGGTAGCTACACTTATCTGTGGATAAGTTCTGTTGCAAGAAGGGATAATGTTGGTGTAGCTGACCTCGCTCACCCCTGGAGTCTGGCTAGGTGTTCAGCACCAGGCACTTCATGTTGAGCAGGCTTTAAGTCGAGGTAGACAGCTGTTGGTTACTATCAATGTGTAAGTGTCATCCATTGAGCCTTTACAGACGTCTTGTCATGTTGGTCACTGTCATGGTTTGTAGGTCTCACAGCTGGGTAAGACTCTTTATTACCATCAGTCCTTCGGCAGCTCAGGCAGTATTTTCTGGTGTCATGAGGACTAGATTGCAGGTAAGGCTTTTTAGGCCAGATTCATCTTGAGCCATGCAGTTCTCCTGTCCTAAGTGTGTAGTGTTGGGTCTTGCCAATAATAGGTGCCCACCCTCAGTCTCTGAGGCATAACCACAGACTGCATTAATAGATATACTGTTCTGGGAGGGTCTTGGACTACCCTAACCAAGAATTTGAAAGAAGGTTTCTCATGCCTTGTACTGGGAATTTTTATTACTTACTCTATGGGGGTATTTTTGGGAAGCGTTGTCAACCAAAGCAGCTTAGGCTTAACTTCTTTGAACACACACACACACACACACACACACACACACACACACACCCCTTAATGTGTCATAGGTCACAGGTGCTTGAAAATAACAAACTGAAAAGAGGTAATAAGTGCTCATGAAACGCATTGCTTCGTGAAGAAAGAAGTAAGCATGGAGGCACGGTATAGCATGCTGTGGTTAAAAATATATGACAAAAGCAATGGAGAAAGTATTTCTCTAGACTCAGAATCTTAGAGGGCTCAGTTCATAGTTGCTAGTTTCAGGTGTTTGGGTAAGACCATCATGGTTGTAGGAATATGCGGCAGAAAAGATCACTTGGGTAAGACCATCATGGCTATAGGAATACGCGGCAGAAAAGATCACTTGGGTAAGACCATCATGGTTGTAGGAATACACGGCAGAAAAGATCACTTGGGTAAGACCATCATGGTTGTAGGAATACGCGGCAGAAAAGATCACTTGGGTAAGACCATCATGGCTATAGGAATACGCGGCAGAAAAGATCACTCACTTCATGAGAGACCAGAAGCAGAGAGAGACAGAAAGGGAACAGGACAAGATGTGCCCTTCAAAGGCCGGCCCCTGATGACCTAGCTCTTCCATTTAGGTTCCATAGTATTCTGATAACCTTCCAAAACAATATCCCCAGCAAAGCACAAGCCCACTGCAAACGAACTATTCTGAAGGATGATCCATATCAGATACATAATGCTGTTCAAGGTGGTGTCAAGAGCCGGGTCCTATGAGAGACAGTTAGGTCACAAGGGCTCCACTTTCACTAACTAAATTCATGCCCTAATAAAATAACTCTGGGAGCATTGATGAATGACTTTCCTGTCAACGTAAAAGAGAACAAAGTGCTGTTCTGAAGCCAAGAGCAAGCCCTTGCTGGACACACAACCTATCATTGCCATGATCTTAGAGATCTTGGATATTGCTTCGGGTGCATATCTCTTTCATTTTTAAAGCTTTTCCTTCATATATGGTACATGGAAAAGCGTACAATGACGAAATCTTCCACACTAAATGAACACACCCATGTAACTTACCTATGAGGCCAATACATAGAACATGCTATTTCTGTTATATCTTCTCCTAATCAATACACCTAAACTTACAGTGAACTGTCCTTGTGAGATTCAAGAGATTGTGAATGATAGAAAATTTGCTGACCTTATTTCTATATTGTATCAATTCTATAATATGCCACAATTATTGGACAATTTAAAAAGCAGGATTTCTGTGAATTTTTGTTCAAATTAGCCTACCTCAATAGAAGTCTTTCAATAATCTACACCAACATTTCATGCCTTTTAAAAATAAATATTATGAGAAAATATTGGTCTCCCAAGACAGTAGCCTTAAATTAATCTCTAAAGGCTATCTCCAATACTTAATGCCCCAATTACCAAGGACAGAAATTCCTATTTCTTTCTACAATGTCACATAACTCAAGGGGCCCACCCATTCTGATCTTAAACCTGGTACAGTGGCTTTTACCGTGATTGGGTCAAAAAAGATTTTTTTTGTGTGTCATTCCAAAACCATTTTAAATATAGAAGAAGAAATATGAATATTTCCCGGTTGTGCCTTTAACATTCTCATGTTCAAACTCACATTAACTCTTGTGTTATGGTCTTCCTGGTAACTGACTAAAATTGGCTTTTTGCTTAATCAACTAGGCTAATTAAGGCTTCTGTTCTGGTCTTTGGATGACAAGGCAGAGTGTGGCTTCAATCAAATTGCTAGTTGACTCTTCTACGGGCCTAAATCATACCCAGTAATGTAATCAAACCAGTTTGGCTAAATTACACACCATATATCGGTAAATGACTTTTCTGGGTCACTAGTCTACACACAATCTGGCATTAAAGTGTAGTAGATAAAAAGAAATGCTTTAACATTTCCAAGAAATTCACATGCATTACTTAAGGCTTTAACTAATAAGAAAGTATTAGAAGAAAAAGAGCAAGACATGAAAGCAGAACAGCATTGTGTCCATCCCAAATGTCATTAGCTGCAATCTTTAATCAACCACTCACTCCAGTTACTGGGCGGTATTGCCAACCTCCCAGAGGCGAGTCAGCCACAGACCGAGAATGGGAAAAACCAACTTGAGGGGAAGAAAAATGAACCTGAATGATAACTGAGCCCAGATGGGGAAAAAGAAAGGTTAACTGTGGAACCAACCGGTCTTATTTAACGAAGGCCTCCAGTAAATTTAAGCCAGGGAGAAACTTGCCCAAATGGGGAAAATACTGTGAACCCCCCAACCCCCAGCATAGTAAAAAAAAAAAAAAAAAAGGAAAGAGACCCTCCAGCAGGGGGTGTTCCCCCAAAGTTTAGTGTGGAACAACAAGTTCACAAGCAAGAGTTACAGGCTAAGACTGCACCGCCCGCTGCAGTATTGGAAAGCAGCAGCTGGTTCTTATTATTTGCATAGATTTTTATTATGGGTAAAAAAACATGGGCGAAGTGCCATGGAGCACTGCTGTACAGACCTCCCAAAATGACCATGGCAAAAGCGCCGCCTTTCTTCAGCCACCAGTGGGTATAGGATCAAGAGAGGCCTATCAATCCCTAGGGAACTGCAGCGGAAACAGGATCGGTCACACAGCTATTGTCATACAAAGGGGGGAAAATGGAAATGAGTTAAAGGGTAGCATTTTAGCAGGGCATTTTGATTAAATGATAGCCATAGGAACTGAACCTAAATAAAAGCAAACGTCATTAAGGTCCTTAGAAATCTGTGTTAGTTGCTTAAAATTTTAAATCGCCACGTGGTAGACACAGCATCCTTTGTCAGAAAGAAGAGAAATATACACCTCCCCACCCCCCACCAATGGTCTCCTATCTGCCTCCCACTACAATTGCCAGCCACTTCACAAAACCATCTAGAAGCAGGAGACAAGCCACAGTCTGACGGTTCCAGGTATGAAGTGCAAAAGGGCAGAGCGAGGAAGACGTCGTCTTGGCGAGCGAAGGGAAATGCCCTCCATCCTCCTTTAAAGTCCGCTCTCAGCGCCTTGGTGAGAGGGAGCGCCATCGGCCACCCTTCTGCTCACAGCGCCCATGCCTTCCCATCACATCGAAGGGGACACTGCATCTTCTCAGACACCGGCAAAGGCCCACAACACATGGGTGCACCTTACTCCCTTCTCCATCTCCTCTTGAACCTCTAACAGAGGTTACTTAACCAGTTCTGCCCTCTGTGTCTCAAGAGTGCTGACTCCTACTCACTGGCCTGCGCTCTACTCCAATAGTATTTGCTCACATACCAAAAGAGTCGCTGCCCTCCTTCCCAAAACCCCCCTATCAGTGCCACATAGCATGCTGCTTTAAGGCTCCAACGACTCCGGACATCTCAACAGCCTGACTTCCTGCGTATCACCGTCAGCATTAGCTCCATTTTATTTCACTTTCTTTTTAATCCGTTGTCTCCTTTTCGCAAGTAGAATATAAATCCCACAAGAACATGCCGGCTGCTTCCTTCTCAAATGAAATCTAAGGACCTCCAGGATGATGCCCTAGCACGTGCAAGACCTGTCGGGTTTGTTAAACAAACAAAAGAACACACGCACGAACGAACGAACCGCGTGAGGTATTTACTCTTTGCTTTTCGGTTGTTGTTTATTTCTCATTTGTTGCTTTTGGAATGACTTGTGCAAATAACTTCCCCCCCCCCCAGAATTTGGTTTGATGCTTGCTGTAGTTCCAGTAGGCCAAAGGGCTAAAACGATTTCTACTACCCTTCCTTCGCATTAGCAAGCAATGTAAAAACTGAACAAATTGCTTTAGACAAGGGAAACCGATCCCCTTTGATTTTAGGAACAAAACAGGCTTTCCTCCGTCTAAGTGTGGAGTTGTAGGGTCACAAGGAGTGACCTCCTAAGTACCAAGCCCCACAAACACTCCTCAGTACTTATCTTCCCGAATCCTCTGAGTTACCTGACACTCTCACAAAAACTCCTTCCTTTAAAAAAAAAAAAAAATGCTCAGGGAGTTGATTTACTGATTAAGTGATTGGCTTAGAAGTAGGTGGGAGACTGGATCCCTCATGAAATTAAATCCATTTTTGGTAAACCTGATTGCTGCTTTCAAAGTGATAGAATTTTCAGCTTCAAAACAAAGCTCAGTGAACAAGCTTACAACTCATCCATATACAGGTAACTTATCGAAATGTTTCAATTGTATGAAAGATAAATCAGGAAATGAGAGAAGAAAAATTAAATCCCACTGTAGAGCCAGTCAATTCAGAAGCTCTAGATAGTTCTCATGCTTTAATAAAACATAGAAATGGATTTATATTATTATGTTTCTGAAAATCAGATTTTGCACTTTAAAGTGAACTATGTTTATTGTTAAATTATGTCAGACACATCAATGCCGTATTATAAATGTAGGACGAATGCCTCACAAGAATTTACTAAATGTAAATATCATCATTTGGTTGATTGTTTATCTAGTTTTTTAAAAACCTTATTAACATCTTCAGATATATATTTTGTGATAAGAACCCACTATCAAACACTAACATAATTCTCAGTTATTACAAGCTCTATAAATATGATACCAACACTTACTTTCCTATATTTAGTATTTCCTTTTTATTTGTGTTTACACACAATTGTTGCTTCTTTCATGGGGGTGATTTTACCTAGAATCATTACAATGATGGTGGAGTTAGGTAAATATGTTTGCCTTGTTCCTAACACCAGGAGATTTTGCCTATGGAACCTGCTGCTTTTAGTCAGCTTTTTAAACTTTGGAGGTTATGGTAAACATACAGGCCATACAACTACAGATCTGAATATTTTCCTAAAACAGAAATTCTGAACTGTGTCACTCTGACAAATTTATCATTCTCATTTTTAAAATTTTTATTATTATTATTTAATTCATTTATTCAGATTACATCTCAATTGTTTTCCCCTCACATGTATCTACCCGTTCCTCCCTCCCTCCCGCTTTCACCCTATTCCCCTTCCCTAGGTCTATGACCGAGGGGGACCTCCTCATTTTTTAAGTATAATTTTTAAGTATCTAATACTTAGATTGAGGGATTTTCACATTTAAAATCAAATTAATTCCTGCATTTTGATTAAGCAATATTATGCCTACCTCCTTGGGAAACAAAAATTGCTAGGGTAGCCTAGCTTACTCCTTGGATATAGCATACGTGAACTAGTTGACCACAGCCTCTACAAACCATATTTTAAATACCTAATTTCTGAAACTCAAGTTATTCCATCCATGTGTATTTACTACCCAATTCATGCAAAGTTATATGTGGCACCTGTCCTGATATCTATTAGAGTTTCCACTGCTGTGATGAGACAGAAAGACCAAAAGCAGCTTAGGAAGAAAAGGGTTTATTCCACCTTACATGCATCTCACAGATCTTACTCCATCACTGCGGGATTCAGGACAGAAACCAGAGGCAGGAAATGAAGGGGAAACCATGGGAGGAAGCTTCTGTCTCTATCTATCACCATGGCTTGCTCAACCTGCTTTCTCACGCCACGTAGTACTATCTGCCCAGGGGTGACACCACCCACATTAGAGCCTCCCACATCAAACATTAGTCAATAAAATGCTCTGTAAACCTGACTAAAAGGCAATTTGATGGAGGTTTTCATTCTCTCTTCCTAGATACGTTTAGGTTTCTGTCAAGTTGACAAAAACAGGCAGGATAGGAACCCTATTCCAAACCATAAATTTTAAAGTTGCTATAGAATTCTACCACTTTCAAGATTTCTTGAGTTAATTGCTTTATTATATGTATATATATATATATGTCATATATATCATAAATACCATATATACCATATATCATATATATATTATATTTTACAAACTATTCTTGTGTGTAATTTTCGTTAGTTCAGAACAAAAAGCTGTTTATGCCTTAACCATACAGTTATCTTCTGAAAGGTTCATCATCAGGTGATTTCCTCACTGTGGTAACACCACAGAGTGCACACCACAGAGGCGGATGCTGTCGGTCAGGCGCTCCACATGCCATCTTAATGCAGTCAAGAGCCAGAATAATTACAGACACGTGATGTTGGATACTGGTCTAACAGCGCACATCATTTTACAGAAATTTTTTAAATACAGTGTATTCTCTAAGAGAACGATGCAAACTGTCCTGTGTAAGTATATAAGCCCACAGCATGGCTATTTACTCTATGGAGTAACTGTGGGCAGTACATAACTGCAGGCGCAGTACTTTTAGTACAGCTGCTGGTGTTGTGGATGTGTTTACCCTACACCACCACAGACATGCGCTGCGCTGTGCTGTGCTGTGCTGTGCTGCGCTGTGCTGCGCTGCGCTGCGCTGTGCTGCACTGCGCTGTGCTGTGCTGTGCTGCACTGCGCTGCGCTGTGCTGCACTGCGCTGTGCTGTGCTGTGCTGTGCTGTGATGTGATGTGCTGCGCTGTGCTACGCTGTGCTGCGCTGCGCTGCGCTGTGCTATGAAGCCATGGTGGATGTGCCATTACTAGAAAAGGCGAGTATTTCTGGGGCATTGCAATCTTATGAAACCACCATCATACGTGCAATCTAAAATTCCCTAAACTAATTGCACCGCACATGAGTGTACTAGAATATCCACTGTGAAAACTGTGGGCATATACAGACAAATAACTTTCTTGGAATGTTTTTATTTAGTGGCACCAATAGAACCTACATCCCATCATCTTCCAAACACAATTATTACTGAGAGTAGTTATCAAAGAATATTTACATATAGAACAGTGTATTAAAATATTTTTACACTTATTTCTACATTTATTTTAGTAGTTTCTTGGGTTTACCCACTCAGTTTATTACTGGTAAGGCATGTTACTAGGTGCTCTGGTTATAAGTAACAGAATCCCATTGTAGCTTGCTGAACTCTATACGGAAATAGCTGCCACGAGGAGGCATCCCTCTGTGCGTCTTAACTTTCAGGAACAACTGAAGCATTTCCTTGAATGTGAGATCTGCTCACTGTGGTTTGATATAAAGATCTTAGCATGTAAAGGAAACCTTATTCTAGCATTTTCTTCCAATTTTGTTTGCATTGTCTAAAAACCAGAACACATCATTATATCAAATGTCTTTTTTCTTGAACCTCACTACTCCTGTGATTACTCCTCTTTGCCAATTCCTTCCTACTTTCTCAATTCACCTGTTGTCCTTCTTTGTTTTATTTTAAAATGTCGTTTTTAAAAATCAAATTATATAGGTTTGTGTGTACTATTTTTAGGATTTTTTTTTACTTATGTTTATGTGTATGTTAGTGAATGTCACATGTGTGTTGGTGTCGACAGAGGCTCGAGGAGGGCTCCATGTCTCTTAGAGATAGAGTTACAGATGGTTTTGAGCTGCCTACCATGGGTGCTGAGACCCAAATGCAGGTCTTTTGGAAGAAGAGCAAGATTTCTTAACTGCTGAGGCATCTATCCAGCCCTGAGTACATTATATCTCTCAATCAGCTCAAAGAAAGAAAGAAAGAAAGAAAGAAAGAAAGAAAGAAAGGTTGGTTTATACTCATCTAAGTCTGTCTTGTGCATAGTCATATAGATGAAATATATTTTTATTTTGTTTTAAGATAAAACAAGGCCTAGAAACAACATTAGGGTGGGAAATGAGAAAGTGAAACCAGTAAGAAAAATAAGGAGATTGCTATGACTATTTTCCTCTATATCCTGATTTCTTTTTAAAAATATTCACACTCTGAGAATAGTACCTAGTACATTTTGGTTGTGTTATTTCTTCTCACCCAACTTCTCTCAGATATCCGACCCCCCGACCCCCACCTACTACATACCTAGCCTTGTGTTCTTTCTCTCTCTAAAGACAAAACAAACACAAAGTATACGTAAAAACCATAAAGTCTGATTTGTGATGGCCGACCGCGCCTAAGCACAGGACCTGCCTTGGAATGTGGATGCTATATACTGAACGCCTCTGCACTGAAGAAAACAAACACGCCCATCTAGGCCAGTCGTGCGGCCACGCCCATCTAGGCCAGTCGTG
>OU015758.1:1180975-1203812 GCA_907169655.1 Acomys percivali | reverse complement strand
AGAGAGAGAGAGAGAGAGAGAGAGAGAGAGAGAGAGAGAGAGAGAGACTACTATTGTCCAAGTGACAGTAGGCATGCCCAGGGACATACTTGTGAACAGAAGTGCCTTCACACACAGACTTAAAGAATCACTGGCATAGTTTAGATGAATAACTACATAAATAAGTAAATAAGTAAAGGATAATGATAGGAAGCCCAAGAAAGAGAGATGGGAATCAGTGTGCATAGGTAATACCTTTCATTGCCTGAAACATCTGGTTTTCAACAAAAATTATGAGACACACATCCATGTACAGTAAAGGAAAACACAACCTAATCAATGCTTGTAAAAGCAGTAAGATTATAAATTCATCCAAGGATTCAGGTAAGATAATAAAATACATTAAATAAAACCAGGTAGATGGCTCAGAAGGTAAAAACACTTTTTTGACAAGCCTGAGTTTAATTGCTTGGAACCGTGTGGCACAGAGAAATATAACTCCTACAAGTTGTCCTCTGACTGCCCTGTGTGTGCTATGGCATGTACCTATCCACACACACTCACACACATGCAGATAAATAAATAGTAAAATAATGAAAATGCACTAAGTAAGAGCAAGTGCCACAAAACTAGGAAACACCAATGAACAGAAATCTTAAAAAATATTTTAACTCACATTCTAGTGTCATCGTGCAGTGTAATGTTATTTTCCCCTTGACTCTGCTTTTCTAGCAAAAACATGTAAAGCATGAATGGCAGTTATTCATTTGAAAATCCTTAAAACAAAACTGAAAACTTCATCTGAGGACATCAATAACAGAATTAAAGAAGAGAGGATCTATGGAACTGAATATCGGTTTGGCAGAGATTATGTAGTTTAAAGACTAGGAGAAAGCAGTTAAAAACGAACAGGAGTACAAGAAATGTGAAATAGCACTAAGTGAGCCCAACACGTGTGTGAGGGGAATGCCAGAAGCAGAGGAGATACAGGATAAAGTAGAGAGTATATTTGAGGAAATAGTGTCAGGAAGCTGCCCATGTTAGCCAAAGATGATATCCCACCCATCCTAGAAGCTCAGCAGAGTCTCAGATAGCTGCACTCAGGTCCACATGAGGGTCACCATAATAAAAGCATCACACGCCAGACAAGGGAAAATACGGAAAGCAGCAAGGAGAACACAGCTTGTGTTACAAAGCTTCTCCAGTAAAACTGAACACTGAGTCCTCAACAGGAAGAACAGAGGCCAGAAGTGGGGGACGGTGTGCTCACAGTCTAAAGAAAACACAACTGCCTGACAAGACTACCAAATTATCCGTCTTTCCCTGGGCCTAGTAGTGCATGCTGGGATCTCAGCCCTTGGGAAGCAGGAGCCAGCCTAGGCTACATAGGCAGTTTCAACTGAGTCTATGCAGCACATAAAGAAACGCTGTCTAACAAACAATAAAAGTTATATAATACCAGTCATCTCTGAAAACATTATACAGACAGAGCAGGTTATGTTTATATATTTATGAAGACAGACAAACATATACACACATATAATATTGTGTGTGTGTGTGTGTGTGTGTGTGTGTGTATAATTAAAGAGAAAAGAAGCCATGCATTCATGTGTTTGGAAGAGAGTGAAGGATGTACCTGGGAGGATTTGGAGGGAAGAAAGGAAAAGAGATGATATAATTATATTATAATCTCAAAAAACAAAGTAAAAGCATTCCAAAATCAAAACAGAAAACTTGTTACTAATAGATCTAACAGCCACTAATTCCTGAAGAGATTTCATACTGTGGCAAAATGGATTCACTAACAGACTTTAACCAAGCACCTACATAGACGAACAAGAAATAGGTAACATTAGGAGAAACAAGATGGAAAGAAAGCTGCATAACTGATATATATAATACAGAATATCTACTTTTTAAGGAAAATGGTGAGATATGCAAGAACATATCATAATCTCACCACATGGTGAGGGAAAAGGCAGGATAGGGCATATAATTATTTGTAGAAGTATCCAAGTTTATGTCACTTTATTGTCTTAAGTAGTTTTAAAAGAAACTGTTATTTTAAAAAATCACACAGTTGTGCTATTCAGGTGCATAACATATTACAAAAGGCAATATAAATGACAATAAAGGGGTCCATAGGAGCAGAACTTCATGACATGAGAAAATGGTATTAAATGGTAAGATTCCAATCAAACGGCAAACATTGCTAGAGTGGAAAAACACAAGCAATCCGAACAATGAAAACTGAGCCATTAAAAAAAAAAAAAAGGAAACCAGCACCATTTATAATAGCATCAAAAGTATTTAGCTAATGACTTTAACAAAAGAAGTATAAAATTTGAATTCTCCAAACTACACAATATTGTTGAGGGGAAATAAGTGTCTGAGTAATAAAAATTAACAGTAAACTAATAGAACACACATTTTCAGAGTATAAGTTTTAGGTTTCTTCAATTAAGTTCAAGCTTTAAGTAATTAAGGAAATTAAAGTAAGCCTACGGCAGGACAATTCTCCCACTGACCTTAGAACAACTGCCTTGCTTCTAGCTCTAAAGAAGAACAGTAAGATTTACTGAAGAGGCAGCCCGCTGAGCAGCAGGGGGTAGGGGTGGGGACTGCACTGCATGTGACAACTTGGGCCTGCAACCTGTCCTTTCAAGGATGTAGCATCTTCTGTTAGTCAGCAGCGACCTCTAAGACATCACAAGCTCTTTTCTTTGTTCTCCAAAATCAGCTTTTGCGGTGTATCAATTTAACCAGGAGATACACACATCAGGGCGGTTCTGCCTTTCCACGGTCTTTATTAAGCAATGGAAATTCTATCCAGACTGGGCAGGTTCCTTGACGAAGGGGAGGCAGCTCACGATGAATTCTAACCCTTTGTGTCCTCACCACACCACTTCAGTTTTTGTATGTTTGGACTCATCAAACACAGGCCTCAGTAACACCAAAGCTCAAAGGCAGAGGGTGGAGGGTTCTAGAGCCTTCTTCTCAGTAGGTAGCATCAGCCTGACCCCCTGTTATCCTGTGCATTGTGGGAGTTTACCTTCGGGGTTGGCTAGTACCTGATACACGCTTCCTGGCAAGACAAACAGAAGCGCATGGCATGCAATGTCAGAAGTCAGAAGGCTTCCAATGGTTAAGTCTGCAATTCTAGAACCGCTCTAACAGAATCACTGCAATCTCGGATGACTTCCTCAAAGAAACTGCAAGGCTGACCCTGAAAATTAAGACGTAAACTCGAGTGACCTGGAATAGCTCAGAGCAAATGAGTAAACCTAAATTGTAAAACAAAAAAGAAAAAACTTAAAAAAAAAGAAAAGATAACAAAGCTTGAGAACTTACACTTCACTTCAAAAGCTATTTACAAGCTACAGTTAATAAAGCCAGAAGACGATAGCAGCAGGGATGGCTGTTTTTGCACAATGGGATGGGACGGCAGCAATTCTAGCTTATCAGTCTCTCACAGCTGACAATGCAACCCAGGCAGCCAGAAGCCTAGCAGGAGAAGGTCCTGATCTTAATCTCCAGTTTTCCATCAAAACAAACATTATAGGCAGCCAGCAAGGTGGTGCCCGCCTTATAATCCCAGAGGAGGCAGAGGCAGGATCTCTGTGAGTTCAAGGCCAGCCTGGTCCACAAAGCAAGCCTATGGCAGCCAAGGCTACACAGAGAAACCCTCTCTCGAAAAACCATCAAAAAAGAAAAGTTACAGGTACTTGACTTTTGAGTTCTACTAAAATTATTCATTGGTAGAACAGTCTTTTCATCACGTGACAGTTTCAGTGCTAACACACACACACACACATAAATACAAAACTCTATTCCTACTTCAAATCACTTATAAAAAGTGAATGTAATGCACATTATGTGTTTAGTGACTCCTGCTAGTACATACCAGGCATATTACCATGGAAAGCCACAGCTGGAGAGTTACAAGTTCAGGGGCCATCCTGTGCTATATGGTAAGATCTTGACTCAAAAAAAAAAAAAAAAAAAAAAAAAAAGCAAAATAAACAAGAGCAGCAGCAACAGAGACACCTATTTGGGCTGGGGAAATGTCTCAACCACCACTGTTGTAGAGGGCCTGGATTCAGTTCCCAGCACCTACATCTGGTGGCTCAAAAGCACCAGTAACTCCTGCTCGAAGGCAATCCCTTTTCTGGCCTCTGCAGGCAACTGAACTCATGGGCACATACACACAGAGGCACAGGATTAAAAAAATAATTTTTTTTTTAAGTTCATATACATTTTTTTTGTTGTGAGCCTAGCCTTTAACAGCTGGGCAATCTCTCTTGCTAGATGTCCCTCAATTAAGGAATGAATAAAGTATGATACATTTACACAATGGAATATTACTCCACTACTAAAAACAATGGCATCATGAAATTTGCAGGCAAATGCATAGAACTAGAAAAGATCATCTTGAGTGAGGTAACCCAGACTCAGAAAGAGAAATAGGGTATGTACTTACTTATAAGTGGCTATTAGCCGTACAGTACAGGATAACCATGCTACAACCCACAGACCCCAAGAAGCGAGGTAACAAATAGGGCCCAAGAAAGGATGCTTGAATCTCATTGAGAAGGGGAAATAAAATAGACATTTTGGTGTATGGAGGGAGGGAACCAGGGGGTAGAGGGGGTGAGAAGATTAACAGGGGAGATAAAGTGTGGGGTGGATGGGGGAAGAGAGAACTGGGATCAGAGTCTGGGCGGGGCGGGGGGCGCAGGGGAGGCGGGGAGTTAATCCCTGGGACCAGACAGAAAGATCTGGGCGGGGCGGGGGGCGCAGGGGAGGCGGGGAGTAATCCCTGGGACCAGACAGAAAGCTAGGACAGTGGAAACTCCCAGGAATTTATGAGGGTGACCCTGGCTAAGAAGGATATGGAACATGAAACGGTCACACCTTGTAACCAGCAAGACTTCCAATAGAAGGATTAAGATTACCAACCCAGCCATGAAACCTTCCACCCACAATTTGTCCTGCCTATAAGAGGTGCAGGAGGGATAAAGAGGGAGCAGAAAGCGAGGGAATGGCCAACCGAAGACTGGCCCAGCTTGAGGCCCACGCCACGAAAGAGAGCCCATCGCTGACAGTATTAATAATGTTCTTCTATACTTGCAGACAGGAGGCCGGCATAAATGTCTTGAGAGGCTTCACCCGGCGGCTGAAGGAAACAGATGTAGACACCCACAGCCAAGCATGAGGTGGAGCTCAGGGAATCTCGTGGAAAAGCAGGAGGAAGAAGTGAAAGAGCCAGAGAGGTCAAGGACACCACCGGAAAACCTACAAGAATCAACTAACCTGGGCCCGCAGAGATTCACAGGGACCAAACCACCAACCTGGCAGCATGCATGGGGTGGACCGAGGCTCCCTGCAAATAGGTAATGGATGTGCAGCTTGGTGCTCATGTGGGACCTCTAACAGCGGGAGCAAGGGCTGTGTCTGACTCTGTTGCCCACCCTTTCCACGCATCCCTTTCCCCTAACTGGACAGCCTTGTCTACCCACAATAGAAGAAATGAATCAAGTTTCGCTTGATATGCCAAGGTGGGTGGAAATCCGCTGGTGGTCTCGCCTTCTCGGAGGAGAAAGGAGGGGCACAGGGGGAGGGGAGGGGAGAGAGAGGAACTGAGAGAAGAGCTGGGAGGGGAGGCTCCAATCAGAACATAAATAAATTAGTTAATTAAAGAAAAATGAAAAATTGTATGAAATATATATGAACTGACATTAGAAAAAATTGATGCAAATCTTCATGACATTTTGAGAGGCAATAACTTTCAGAAATATCTGCAAACGCACATACACACATTCTCTCTCTCTCTCTCTCTCTCTCTCTCTCTCTCTCTCTCTCTCTCTCACACACACACACACACACACACACACACACACATACAAACACACATACAGGTTTTTTTAAGCCAGGAAAATTATACCCAATAAGAATTTTAAACCTTAAACTGTCAGACACTGATGAGCATTTAGCCTGACATCCTTGGCTAACGCTGATCTCTCCTGTTTCTCTTCGTAGGTGATACTCTCCAGTATTATTTTTCCATTTCTGACTTTGTCTCACAGTATGCTTCCTACAAGTCCCAAAATGTGACAACTGACACCAAGACTAATCCAAAATATAGAGTTGCTAATGACACGAAGGGCACATTAAGTTCTTATCTTTCTAGTAGAGGATCCAAATGACAGCCTTTAAAAGGTTGTACTTATACATTTCAGCCTAATGAATGGAAATGTGTGCCAACCTCTAAAAATCTAATGAGTGCAGGCTACTAAATTCAGAAAGTAGAAGGACACAGGAGAACGAGAGTGAGTATGTACTATCACAAGCTCAGTAGAGTAGATGTCAATCTCTAACCTAGTTGCAAAGCAGACATGGTATAATTGCCCCACAGATTAGCATGACCTCAGATACCTGCATTTGCCCCTTGATAAAATGAATGCACTCTTTCTATCAAAATAAAGAAAAATATAGTGGAAATATTTTGCATATATATATATATATATATAAATATATACATTGACCTATCTTTTCCTGTGAACCAATCAATGTGAGTAACATATAACACAATAAAGGCCTTGATGACATGTTCCAAATGACAGGGGGAAAAAAAATCTTATGAAGACTTCTGGTCCCCTCCTCTGTTTCAGTGAAAATTTAAATGATCCCAGGTCAGTGATACATTCCCTGCTATGAAGAAAACAGCACAACACCTCAACTACCTCTTGAAGTGCTATAGATAACACACTCCAATTTTTAAAATACTAATATATACGTGCAAGGACGTCCTAAGTGGCCCCCAGCTTTGCATGGAGCCTGAAGCATGAAAGTTGGCTGCAAAAGGGTTTGGAGGGACTGCCGTGGGGGTTGCTGTCCTGAAGACCCTATGGCGCTGGAAACATCAGTAGCAGGAAATAGATGTGGTGTGGATTTTATGGCAAGCCCCAATGAGAGAATCAAAAACCAAGCTCCTGGAGTTTTGGAGCAAGGCCATGACATCTGGAGGGGAGAAGTTACACACTATAGGAAAACAGCCTCTGGCACGCTACTGGGCTCTGGTAACTATGGAATTCCAGAACATATGGACACCAAGTGACCACACATCTGGGCCTCTCCTATTCGACCTATCAAGCCATAGAGTCAGGCAGGCCTAGCATAACCCAGTTTAATACGAAAATCATATATCTAGGACTCAGGAGAAGAAGGCTGTGAGAGGAAGCAAGTAACCTGCAGAAACGGCCAGTGCAGACTTCCGCACCGTCATTAAGGGTCGCAGTGCTCCTGTCTCCATGCGCAATGATAGCTGCATGGCAGATCTCTGTGCACGGCGGTAATCCGAGCAGTCAAGATGTCAAGATAAGATGGTTGCCGTGAATTTAGTGTCAGCAAGGGCTACATTAAAAATTCCTTGGCTATCCCTCAGAACAGGACAGCTTCCAGGACAGCATCGAAGAAAGCTTCCAATCCCAATCGGTCCAATGTTTCAGACTCCCCTGCACAGGACTCTAATTAAGCCTGGGATTTCTCAACATTTAGAAACTGGACCACAGACGCTATTCCTAGCTTGTTTAACCATTTCTCCAATTCTATTTGGGCCCCTACAAAGGTATTATTCATCCCAAATCAGCCGGAAGAAACTTTAAGAGAATTATGTCCCATTTCCCTTAAAGGGGGATTGGGTAGGTTTTGGGTTGCTTTCTTCAGCGATAGATGTTTATTTTTATTGGGAGTTGGTTATAAGTTATTGTTGGTCTTATTTAGAGACAAAATAAGGTTAGACTCAGGTATGTATCTCCTTTCCTTTGTCTTCCATTCTTAAGTTTGGAGATAGGGGTTGAAAATAATGAATATCTATAGAAATTTAAAGGGATTACAGAACAAAAAGTAGATTAATTAATCTACTCCACAACTTAATGCCTTAATTGTTACTCACAAGGTAATTTTTAATTCCCTGGTAAAAGATTTTGTATATAGATGCAAAAATAAGTTTAATTTTAGACACATTGGTATAGAATTCAAATTCAAGATTATTCCTTATATACATTATACATATTTCTACTCTAATATGAGGTATTGTACCCATACAACTCAATTATAATACAAAGTTTACTTCCAATACTTTGAACATCCTATTGCAGGCTATTTAGAATAAGTAAGTTATACAAGTTAATTGTTAGTTGATCAAATCATGGTCATATCAATTGCTAGTCTATTTTTATCACAAGAATATACATCTTAGGTGAAGCAGATAGGTATGATTCTATAGAAAGATAGAAAAAAATAGATAAGGTCTTCAAAAACCTCAGAGACATACAGATTATACCATTTAAAATGTTTTTATTATTTCAAAGATATATTTACAATGAGACAGGTTACCTCCTGGCAACATCCAGCCTACTTCAAAAAAGATGATGAGCATCAGTGAACCTTCTTATGGAGTTGGCTTCAAACATGGCAAACAAGGCACTGGGCAAAATGTCCTCATGTCTACCATTGACAGAAATCTGCCTAAATGGGCAAGCTTGGATGCAGGCAGAGTTGACAGCCAAACTCTGCCAAGACAGGATAAGCAAGTCCTCCATAGCTCCTGCCTCACAAATATATCTGTCAGATATATTGGGCCAGAAGGCTGAAGATTATACTCCAACATTATAGAGAATTTTGGGTGACTGTTCAGGCAGCAAACTGTCTCTGTAGTGTTCTCATTTTGGAAGGTGCTAACCTGTACTTCCTGTCTATTCAGGTAATTAATTTTATTCTTTCTCAAGTCTCTGATGGGGTTGAAGACCAGATAGTTTAGTTTTACAATTAAACTTAGTTGTTTAGGGGTTAAGATGTTTTTAGGTCTAGATAGATATTTTAAGTTGATAATGATAAGATGTGATAGATATTGACTTACATTCAGAATTTTAGATGCACCAAGATAGGAAAGATGTTTTCTTCAAGGCTGCCAAACACAAATAGCCAAAACACTATGAATGTAACTTTATATATGTATATATCTCCTGCCCTTTCATGGTTCTTCTTGTTGACGGTAGTTTATTGTATATATGCATAATAATATAAATGTATATGTAAAAATATTTACTAAAAATATTTTCAGTTCTAGGCTAGCCTGTGCACTTGCCCGGTAACTACGACTCCCAGTTAGAAAGGATGATTGAATTCTTGATACCTCTGAGGCAAAACTTTCTAGCTACTGGAATCCATGGATGCCCTTGGCAGGCCAGTATTCCTTGAGGAGTTTTACAAGTCATTTAATGACAGAGCAGCCTCATTTGTTCTCCACTGTCTCAAAAGGATCAGTGGCTCTTTCTTTTGGAAATACTGATTTATATTCAGTATACATTTCTTTTCCCTGTCCACTGTGTACTGTTCTATATATCTCTAATCTTTCTTAAGCTCACTGTCAGTGAAAAGGCACTGAAGAACTGATATCTCAATGGTAGAGCACGTACCTAGAATATGTCAGGACATAAGTTTGATCCTTAATACTGGGAGAAAAAGTGTGGAGGTACTTTACGATGGGCACACTCCGTGAACAAAGCACATTCACTGTACAGAATGTAACCAAAAGAGAGAACTGAAAGGGATAGACTAGATGCCTTTCTAGACTGTTCCTTTCTAGTGGTAAAATTAGCAGCTGTATTATAAAGTATAATAAGCCATTATGTATTGGCTTTTGACAGTTTTAAGAAAATTTCTATTTAGGTAAAGTAAATTGGCTTAAAATATGCCTTCACGGTCGGAATAGGAGAATCTCTCTCTCTTGAAACAATGCTTTGGGTTTAATCCCTAAATAGCCCCATATCCATCCACTAGTTTACCAAGCTTTCTACAACCCAGCAGTTAGTTATCCTCCAGGTGGAATCTTTCTAAGATGTTGTTAGACATAGCCCAAGAGATATACAAGATGGTGGGTGCTGGAAAATATGATAGGGCTCAAAAAAAGAATAGAAAGCAGGCACTTGGTCAGCTTCATAAAATGGGTTAGACTATGCTTGCTTACTAATAACCATTAGTTTAAGAACTGTGTAAATAACTGCATTTTTTGTCTGAAACTTACTTTCATTTTATGTAGGGGAAACTAGCTCAACTTCATCAACTTTAAAACTACTTATTTCTTTTTTAAATTCTTTAAAAATGTGGAAAGATCCATAATGTGTTCTATGTCCTTTATCATCTATTACACTTGCATAAATCTAGTGTCACTGGAAAGTGAAGACATTCTTGACACACTTGATTTTCATGATACAACAAAAAGACTACATGAAAGACCCCTAAACTACATTGAAACTCAAGCTTGCTTTTTATATTCGAATAATATTAAATGGTTTAAGTAAAAACTGTTGAAATCCAAATAGCCATATGATTTGTTCAAGGAGGTAATTTCAGGAAAAAAAATTGAAAGAATTAAGTGCATAGTTTTTAATAATTAGGCTAGTCTAATGCTGTAGTGTTTGCTGACTTAAAAGTGAGTGAACTGTCCTAAGTGGTATGAGTCTCCATCAAACTTCTACCCTCAGGGCTCAGGGGCCTGTGCAGAAGAAGAAGGGGGAAAGGTTTAAGAGCCAGAGGAAATAGATTACACCAAGGAAACAGTGTCTTCCAGACACAACAGGACTGACGCACATATGAACTCAGAGACTGTGGCAGCAGACACGGGGCCTGCACAGCTTAAAGCCAGACAGGGTCCCGACGCTGATATGGAAAGGGAACACAAGTTCTCATCTCTAACTAAGAAGCTACATCTAACTGACAACCACTTACAAAGAAAAATTCACTTTTTTCCCCAATGGAGAAACCACACTTCAGTATAGGCCCCATGCCCAGCAGGAGATGGACACCACAAAATGAAATCAATGGTGTTTTGTTGACTTTTTCTCTCATACTGCTTTGTTTAGGCATTCTTTTGTTGTTGGTGGTGAATTTTTGGTTTTTGATTTTTGGGGTTTTGGGTTTTGAGTTCTTTGTTTGTTTGGTTTGGGTTTTTGTTTTTGTTTTTGTTTTGTTTTGTTTTGTAACAAGCCCTTGCTGTCCTGGACTCACCTTGCAGACTAGGTGTAGACCAGAGTCTTTTATCTTTTGCTTGTATATTACAGTTTTCTATTTTGAGTCTTTATAGGTTTTGTTTTGTGTTTGTCTATCTCTGTATGTTTCTTGTGTTTTGTCTTTTTTTTTTTTTACAGTTTTTAATTTGTTTTTATTCTGGTTTAGTTAATTTTTGAATTTTCAAATTTGTTTTCTAAAGAGAAAGAGCGAGAAAGAAGGCATTGAGCTGGATGGGTGGTGGGTGGGGATCATCTGGGAAGAGAGCGGGGAACCCGTGATCAGAATACATTTTATGGATTTTCAATTTTTTTTAAGGAAAAGAAATATGAGTACAGTCAATTCTGGTATGAAAATTAAAGTATGTTTTAAAAATAGGTTTAGAATAATTTGATACCTAAATGATAAACTTGACACTGATTTAAAGTAATAACCAAACATAATTTCTAATAATTTGGAAAGAAAGTACATCTGTAAACCATCATGGGTTTATGACAAAATAAATTCCTAAAATCTTTTTCTATGCATCAAAAAAATGAGACAAGGTTAACCTGAGGATTATAAATCCTGTAAACAAGAGAATTTATTCAATAATTTTCAACAGATCCTAAATTACAGTAGTCTATAAAGAGAGCATTAATGCTAAGACCATCTGCAAAACAGTTATGCCCCAGTTAGAATTTCTGGTCCTGTAAACAATGAAAATATTAACAACTGTATGGAAAAGCCTTAAGTGTAAGTAATACATAATGAGCCAAAATTAGTGTTCTTAAGAAACAGATTTTATGGTTTTACTACAATACTAAAAATAGGCAGTTAATAAACATATTCATGGAATATCAAATATTTCATTTTTAAACTGTCATACATTAGGAGCTAGTTTATATGTAAATAAAATGTAAGTCTGTAATTTGAAAATGGAAAATCAGTTTTGCTAAGCCAGGGTTAAAATATAATGTAATACAGTAAATATTACTATATATATATCAATACATTAACATAATATCACATATTATTATTATTATTATTATTATTATTATTATTATTAATTTTATTTATGCTACGATATGTTATATATAATTTCAACCGTGTGTTAGGGTTCTATAACTGAGACAAAAAAATACCTGATTCATACAACTTGAAGGAAGAAAGATTTGCCCTGGTTCAGGTCTCAGGATTTCGGTCTAGAGTTGTTCGGTCGTCCTGTTGATGAGGCCACAGCTCTAGGGAGGAACCTGCGAAAGAAGAAACTGCTCGGCTCATGGCATCCAGGAAGCAGAAAGAAGAGAACAGAGGGTGCCTCCAGGTTCAGGTAACCCTTTCAAGTCGTGTGGGTCTTCCCACATCGCTTGAGACACCCTTCCACAGACAGTGCCCTCCACAGAGGCCAAGCCAGGGAGAGAACCCTTCACTGAGACTCTTCCCGGGCTGTGTAAAGTTGACAACGCAAGCACGGGGCCTCGATCTTTTCACTTTAGTTATTGTGGAGCCCTTCAAAATTATCTTAAATCCGAAGAAGATTGGGTTTTGTTGGGTTTTGGATTTCAGATGTCCTCCACTGGGTCCTGGGTTCACTCACAGCTTTAAGACTAGTATTTGGGAACTTTGAGGGCGACCCACCGCCACCGAGCCCAGCACCATTACCTAAGGCAAGGGCTCCTGAGCTGGATGGGCGGAGAAATCCAGCCGAATACCAGCAAGCAACTGATCACATGACACTCCATTCTCCCTGCTCTTGGCTGTACGTGGGATGTGACTAGCTGTTTGACTTTCCTACCTTGACTTCCCCACAATGATTGAGTATAAATGAAAATTCCAAGTGAAAACAAACCCCTTTCTTCCATATGCTGCCTTTTGCCAAGGTCTTTTATTATGGCAACAAAATGAAATTAGAGTAAGTCCTTAAAATTATATTAGTTAGTTTAGTAGGTACGAAATTATTTGAAAGGCTTCATATTCATGAATCTCTATAGGAAATTTTAAGCATTTGCAAGTTACAGGTAGACAATGTAAAGTTCTGTTAATACAGACTATATACGCAACACAGTAAGAGACTTCAGGTTGGAGTCCAGTCTGGTCTCTTTGTTTTTCACTTGGAGATAATAATGGATCTTATAGCGCAATGCTCTGAAGAAGATAATGTAAGTAAGTATCTGGGAGGGCTTTAAAAATGAAACAAAGTTGCCAAGTATTATGTTATTATCATTGTCACCATTAAATAAATGCAATGTGTGCAGAGCACAACAAAGAAAACTAGAAAATATAGGCTTGGCTCCAGAGAAGTTTCTGAGAACTTCTCCTAGCACTGGAATCTGTCAGTCAGCACCGAGTGAACGCCCTGGGATTATCTCTCCTTTGGAAAAATACAAAGTACATTTCTGTAAGGCAGATAGTCTCTACTTCATTTTCTGAAATCTAGACACACACACACACACAGACACACAGGCACACACACACACAAACACACACACACACACACACACACACACACACCTGAAGTACACGCATAGAAAGCAGATGAGTGTAGCTTAACATAAAGACGCTATACAACATCGTGAACCATCTCACATAGATCAGAATTTTGTTAGGATTCAACAGCAGCAACAGCACCCAAACCAGACAGAATTATGACCAAAATAGCAAGACCTTCTTTGTGAGAAAGAGGGACAAATTAAGAGACATAGGCAACAATGGATTCCCAGTGCTGGAACGGAATGGAAAGTCCATCTGTGAGCAGCTAACTGTAGTTTTGAAATGACAGATCAGAAAAGAACAAATGACTTTCCTAAGGAGAACTATAGCCTCGGCTCAAGAAAATATTACGGGGAAATACACATTTACGGCCACCTGATTCTACAAAAATTATGTTGAAAATGCAGCTTAAAAATACATTTCGACATAAATAAATAGTCCTGAGTTTTTGAAGCTGCCATAATGGTTTAGCCTGAGTCTCAGTTTTGTTGCCACAGCAACTAGATAGAAGTTTCTACTGTGATTTGGATTTCAGATCTGGGTGTTTATACCAGAGGCGGTTAGCTTTAAACAAACACATTTAGATTTTGACATAGAAGATGCGGTTCCTCCATCTCTGCATAAAGAACACAGAACACAAACAAAAATTAATGAAGCTATTGTAGCTGTCCAAGCAATTATTGCTCATCCAAAGATAGATCACAGGCCAGAAAATGTTGGAAGATGAACAATTTAGAGCTTTAACTTCTCATCTATTTAATACAGTCGGAGCCTACGCAGCATTCCGGAATGTGCAAGGAAAGAAAGTGTTGTTTATTCCAGGAATAAATCTCCCGGAATTTGACCAGTTTTTCATCCCACTTGTCTTTCTCTCTCTAATAACTATTTGTGGAAAGTGAAGAGCAGCATTAATAAATTAGCAATATTAGCCACAACGATACTCATTTTAGCTTTATCTACAGTACTTAAAGCAACGACAAAACTGTAGGGGCAGTCATAACCCGGTTACTATCCAAAACCACCAAAAACAAGTTGAAAATGCTCTGTGGCCTCATCTAATATTCCAGGGCCCCAAACACCAAAGTCCTGAGTACATTTACATATTCTTGTTCATAATTCTCAGTACCATCCATGGGAGACAGGGACTTCAGCCCCATCTTGGCATATGTGAAAGTGAATTCAGAAAGGCCTGGTGACGTTGTACAATGTGATTAATATCATGCAGCTGGGAAGTGGTGATGCTGGAATTCATGTTGCCTCTGCCAAGTCCAAACACTAATCCCAGCTCATGTTTTTCCTTTCCTTTTATTTATTTATTTTTTAATAATCTGTCCATAGCAATGTTTCTCAACCTATGGGTCATGATCTCTCTGGAGTTAAATGACATTTCCACAGAGGTTGTCTAAAACCATGGGGAAACACAGAGATTTACATTATGGTTCATAAAGGTAGAAAAAGTATAGCTGTGAAGTAGTAACAAAAATAATTTCATGATGTAGGGAGTCACCGTAACATGACGAACTATATTAAAGGGTCATAGCATTAGGAAGACTAAGAACCACTGGTCTTGCAACCAAATGAGGTATTTTTTTTCTTATTTTTATTCTTTGGAAGTTTGATACATATATTCACTCTAATTACCCTCTCTCAGTCCCTCTACCTCTTATATGAAACCCTTCTCTTCTGAGAATTTCTCTCTCCTACACTTTTGTCTTTCATCTCTGTGTGAACCACTGAATTTAAGTAGGATTGTTTGCATGAGGATGGGTGGAAGTTTATCTACTACAACAAATGCAACTTATCAGTGGCCACACCACTAAAGAAAGTGACACCACCACCCCCAGATGCCATTGGCTGCCAACAGACCCAGGAGGATAGGCCACAAGTTCCCTGCTTTGGCCCTCATGAAATCCTCTCATCCTAGTCTTGTGTTGGTCTTCTGCAAGTAACCACAATTGCCGTGTGCTCGTGAATGGAATGGCTGTATCACGTCCAAAAGATGTCGGTTACTGTGCACCTCCCATCCTCTGGCCCTTTCATTGAAGCCCTTCACCATCACTTAATCTCAACACTTTGACTGGTTTTAAGTCTTGCGTTAGCTACCTTGGGCTACAATAAGAAGCCCGTCTGACAAAGACTGAAACAGCATAAATCTGCGGCTAAAAGCATGTGTATTTGGAAGGCAGTTTGACAACATGAACATTTACAAATCTGTAGTAGGAGCCCGGCACATTTCTAAACTAAATATCTACCCCCCTCAAAGTTTCCCTTTCACCTGTACTTCTTTTCCGACTACCCAGACAATCACATTTTAATGCTTGTTCTTGTCCCCCTAAATCATCTGAAATAATCGTGATATCTCTCTTCTTCCTCTGTTCTCCCACATCAACTGTTGTTGTGGTTTGTTGTTGTTGTAGCCTGAGACTTTCTCAATCTGATGATCCTCTTGCCTCTGCCTCCCAAGTGCCAAGATTATTACAGCAATGTGCCACCATGTCCAACTTCATCAATCATTATTACCTCTTGACTGGAGAATTGTAACACTATTTCCTTTCTCATTGACCCCCAATCTTAGTCTCTAGAGCCAAGACTATCTCACCATCATCTTCCATTCAAACCCATTCATTGACTTGCTTCCCAATGTCCCACCAAGGAAAGGATGGCAGCCTTGGTATCTGATTACATCTCTCCCTCTTTTCACCCCAATCAGCCTAGCACGTTTCAGCACCTTCTGCTTTCATTCAGAGTGTGTAGTCTTCAGGTGACCTTGGAAAGGCAACATGTTGCTTGCATCCTAAGGTTTTGTACTTCCACGTTTATGTAATATTCTCACTTGAGTGTTCCACCCTCACAACACTCAATGTCATTTTCCCAAGTAAGTATTCTGCAGAACAAATATTTAGTGAGTTTTTAAAACTCCCAGTGTGCATCCAAATGGTGAATGAGACTACATTTAATATAACTTTCCTCTTTTTTTATATTTCAAGTCATATAACAAACTTTTTATCATTCTAAGACTACTATTTTGGAAAATTTCAGGTACATGAAAAGTTAATATTACTTGCATGCAGGATTATAGGATATCAGCTTTGTTAACATTTTATCATATAACACAGAGAATGGATGCAGATTGCTAATTATGGACAGAAAGCAGTTTAGAGGAGAAAATAATTTATCCTAGATATAACAGACTTCTACAAAGACATGAGAACTTGCAAGTAGAACTGATTTGTCTTTCAACTATACACATGGAAAATAAGAAATCAATTTAATTTCCATGTTATAGACTCAGTAGAAATGTATTAAAATCTGGAGAGTGGTTCCAGCACTAGGAAGGCAGAGGCAGAGGCAGGCAGAACTCTGAGTTCGAGGCCAGCTTGATCTACAGAAGTTTCAGAACAGCCAGGGCTACATAGAGAAACCCTGTCTTGAAAAATAAAAAAACTTTTTAAAAAGTTATTAAACAACATACAAAAGGAGATGGAGATAGAAAGTAACATGTATAGTAATACAAGGTTTTTCCCACAGCTGTGACAAGAAATTCAGTTTGCCTCACTGCAAATAAGCTAAGTATACAATTACAAAAGCTGAATAAGAACCGACAAGCCTAGCTATTAAAATAACACTACTACCCAGCCTAGTGGGGACAAGCTTATAATCCCAGCTAATCAGAAAGGTCAGAAATTCAAGGTCTCCCTGAACTACAGAACTTTCCCCAACAATTTCCTTCCTGAGAGCCTGCCTTAAAATGTAAAGTGTGAGACTATAAAATAATAAGTAAGAAGTAAGTCTGTCAGTAAAGTGCTTTCCATTGAAGAAAGAGAAGCCTGTTTGATCCCCTGAATCTATGCAAAGATCCAAGCTTGTTGGTGTGTTGCAAACCTATAACTGGGGAGGCAGACATAGTGGACACCTGAGACTCCTTGGCTGTCCAGCCTGATCGAACCAGCAAGCTGTAGGTGTCATGAGAGCCCCTGTCTCACAAAACAAAGTAGATATCTCCTGTGGATTGAACCCTGATGTTGACTTCTGGTATCCACACACATGAATAGATAGACGATAGATAGATAGATAGATGATAGATAGATAGATAGATAGATAGATAGATAGATAATAGATAGATAGATGATAGATAGATAATAGATAGATAGATAGATAGATAGATAGATAGATAGATAGATAGATAATAGATATATAGATGATAGATAGATAATAGATAATAGATAGATAGATGATAGATAGATAGATAGATAGATGATAGATAGATAGATAGATAGATAGATGATAGATAGATAGATAGATAGATAGATAGATAGATAGAAGATAGATAGATAGATAGATAGATAGATAGATATGCAAGTATCCATGCATCCATACATACACCCAAATACACACACCCGAAACAAAAAGAAGTAAAAAAGTCAATGAGAGAATATTTGTGCATATACAGAGAGACAAGAATACACACGTGTGCTACGCATGTATACCATATGTGTATACCCGAATGTAAAATAATTTCAATGTCATTATATATGAAGAAATGCAACCAAAAATTTCAATGGTCTCTTGACACACGCTGATGAGAATGTCTAAAACTAAGGCTAATATGAAATTTGAACAAAAATATATAGTCATCAAAATTCTCATTGTGGAACAGTAAATGGCAATATCTCAGAAGGTCAAAAAAAAACATGTATTGTGGCATCATTTATACTCCTACATATATTTGTAAAAACAAATGCATATGCAAATAGCTCTGAAAAAGAAAGTACATAATACAAGTAGTTATCAATTGAAAAATGAATAAACAGTGTTAAAAATATTACACAGTAATAAAAAAGAATATCACCCTGTGAATAAAATAGATATAGCATCAATCCGAGGAATTTTAAATACACTTTGTTAAGCAGAACCCATCCATAAAGGACCAAACAATGTAATTACATCTACATGCTGTCCTGAAACAGTCAAAATCCATCAACAGTGACAGATATAAGTGCAGAATTTTACCTGGTGGGGATACGGAATATGAACTAATAATAAAAGGCACATGTTAGTTGTCTTTGGTAAGATAAACATTTCGTGTCTTTGTTGATTTGACTCATCAATTAATGAATGAATGTATTGAACTAACTTCATACCTTATGCTTAGTATCTCTCCAATTCGCTGAATTATTATCTCAGCGAAAAGCACCGAAGAATGAATCTTTTTAAAAAGATGTATTTATTTATTACATATACAGTGTTCTGCCTGCAGGTATGCCCACACACAAGAAGAGGATACCAGATCTCGTTATAGATGGTTGTGAACCACCATGTGGTTCCTGAGAATTAAACTCGGGACAATTGGAAGAACAGCCAATGCTCTTAACCTCTGAGCCATCTCTCCAGCCCCAAAGAAAGAATCTTAACCAAAGGATAAAAATGCTAAACAAAAAATGGTCTTTTAAAGGTATGTGCTAAAGACGAAAAAAATAATAGATTATGTCTCACAGCTTGGCTCTTGCACTTGTTCG
Source organism: Acomys percivali (assembly GCA_907169655.1). Taxonomy (NCBI): domain Eukaryota; kingdom Metazoa; phylum Chordata; class Mammalia; order Rodentia; family Muridae; genus Acomys; species Acomys percivali. The sequence continues at coordinate 1,184,775 of OU015758.1, read as the reverse complement.
TCATTTCTTTTGTCTCTTTCCACTTAACAAAGTTGAATGACTTTTACAGGGAAAAAGTCACCACCAAAAGAACTGAAGCCTAAAGGACCGATGTGTTTTGTGACTTTGGGTCACTGACTCTCCCCAAAGGGACCTCCACTTCCTCATAAAAGTGTGACACTGGGGGTCAGACCATTTCTTAGGCTTCTTGTGGGTCTCAAATTCTGTGTGCGACTCCAGATAGGATTTCTGCAGCCCAATACAAAGAACAGCACCCAGCGTTCTGTGGTGACATAATGAAAACATTTGGCATGTCAGTAGACCCACAGTCTGGCAGATACTTGAGAATGGTCTACTGCCAAGAAAAGTTTACCAAGGTCATAAGCCTATTCCACAATGATATATTGGTCATGCTAGTGTTGACAGCGTCTCACAAGACCCCCTCCCATTTGCTGGTGAAGACTGAATGGGATCCAGGGATACCTAATTCTTTGTATGCAACACTCAAGAGAGTCAAAAAAGACTTGGAAGCGGATACTGAGATCCGTTCCCAGTCCTCTGGAAAGCCTTCTCAACTTGTCAGATCAAGCACTCAGGAGAGAACAAACAACCAATGTTCTAAATAAAAGCAGTCCCGTGAGCTTTAAAACTTGCAGTACATTAAGTTAATCAACTCCCCCCTTGAAAAGTTAAGTGTTCAATTTGCAAAAAAAAAATATTAATTGAACTCAAGTACGTTAAATGACAATGCAAATATGTTATTCTCTTCTGCTAGATACTAGCATGTTCTCGTTACACGTCTCAGATGGAAAGGCATAGCTTTTTCACCTCCCAAAGCTATATAAAAACCAATACAAAAGTACACTAGGTTCTGTGGCAAAGACAATAATTTATCCACTGCTTGAGGCCTTTACTTAGCACTTCTCAGGAATAATTGACTCTCCTAGGGTAGCCTACTCAAAGCATTCTTCATCTCCCAGGCCTTTTGTTTTTGTTGTTATTGTTTGTCCGTCATGTGTTTGCTTGTTTGTTTGTTGGTTTGCCCAAAGACTAATTGGACCTTTTCCTTCCTGAACATTCATGCCTCATGACTTGGAATTAAAGAACATTTTAAAAACAAGTCCAAAAGTGATTTCATAAAGGGAAAACAAAACAGATTTCATATTTTACCACTAAACACACTTATCCTGGAGGCATCCTTAGTGTAGTAAGTAAACACATATATTATTTTCTGGAAAAATGTGTAGACCACTCATTTGTTTTCTAAGGGGAAATAACTTTCATTTTTCTGCAGTAGATCCTGCAGCTGCCCACCAATTCTAAATATATGAAAAAGTATTAGGGGTAGAAAAACTTAAGAGAAACATTTGATCTTATCTTCACCTGTGGCACAGGAAGTGATGGAGAGACACAAAATTAGGTCAAAGCACGCAAAGGAAATCCTGCAGCATTATGCACCATAAATAATTCACACTCTTATTTTCTGATCTTTCACACACCTTTAAAGACATGTAAAACTTCCAACTTCAAAACTTATTCTTGCTTGCTTGCTTTAAAGTAAAGCTTTAAGAAACGTATGAAGCCAGAGTCAGTAAAAGGACTGAAGTATTGTTTTCTTGAAAACAAAAACATTTCAGACAGCAACACCTATTAGGATTCTCAGGGAAAGTAATATGACTTGGGAAACTTCCTCAATTATCATTTACTAATTAATGAGGCCTCAAAAGAATCTAAAAATCTACAATGTGTCATGGAATTGCCACGGTAAAGTCTAACCTAACTATTTATAGACTTCACAATTGCAATTATGTCCTTGTAACGCCAACATCCATAATCAAGACTCTCAGGAGGACGTCGGTGGATATGTTCACATCAGCAAACATTTGAAATGCTTCACGCTCACATTCCCAGCTGAAGCTAGACAAGGCGATAGTCTGCTTTATTTTAGCTTCTCCAGAAGTAAACAAGCACAGAAGCTGTGTTGTAGATGTATCAATTGGCACTGGGCTTCGCAACTCTGCACTCTGATTGGTTGTGGCTTTCTGTAGCGGTCTCTGCCTGCTGCATGGAGAAGTTTTCTTGATATGTGGTCAGAGCTACACTTACCTGTGAGAGGTTTGGAAGGGGGAGAAAGGGAAGGAGGAAATGATATAATTTTATTTTAATCGCAAAATGGTAATAGAAAAACTTTAGAGTAAAATTTTATTCAGTAAACTTACTTTTTTATTTAATTAGTTTATTCAGATTACAACTGAATTGTTATCCCATCACTTGTATCCTCCCATTTCTCCCTCCCTCCCGCTTTCATCCTATTCCCAAGTAAACTTATTCACTTGAGGCTGGCTGATTAGTGTATGGGGTACATTTTTTTGCTCTTGTTGTTTATTTTGATGTTTAAAATGGCTCCAAACATTTTATGAAGCACTACACAGGGTTCACAAATACAAAATGCTCTTATGTGCTTTAATGAGAAATTCTAAGTGTATTTTTAAAGATTTTTTTATCTGTGTACACGTGTATGTCTGTGTGTATATGTGCACAAGTGTGTGAAAGTGCCCTCTGAGTCCAGAAGACAAAGGAGATGAACATCCTAGAAATGAAATACACTGGTTGTAAGTCATCCAGTGCGGTTGCTGGGGACTGAACCTCGGTGGCCTGTACGATCAGTAAATGCCCTTAAGTGCTGGGCCATCTCTCCAGTGCCAAATAAGGCTGTTATAGAAGCTCACTTTAGATAGGAGAGTGTTGCCCTTTAAGGCCAGTGTTAATAAATCAACAATGAACAATGCTTATCAAGTCTGGTTATTTACACAAAAATCATACATAAACCAAGTTCATATTGAGATCAGTTGAGGAAACTCTTGCGGCTGAAGTCTGGCAGAAACCTAACCTCATCATTTCTCCTATGAGGCAATAGCTCAATAATTCCTAGTTCAGTGTTTATAAAGAATATTTAGAAAACATAATTACTGAAAATAATGAGACTCCACCGTAAGCATATTTATTATAATATAAATTAATAGACAGTCTAAGAGCTATCCTGTCTGGAATATTTAATAAACTGTTAATATGCATTAATAGAAGTAAAATTATTTCATATTTTTATTGTACAATACAACAATACCCAAAATAAAAACAATTAAATGCAGATGAGGAACAACAAAATAAAAAATAGAAAATTCTTCATTGTATCACCATGCAAAGAAAACCAATTTTCCACATTTTCAATTTTAACTATTTTCTTCATATTTTTCTCTACAAATCAAGCGTATCAATTAAAATTTTCTATCTACATTTTTACCATCTCAACATATTTATTATGTTGTAATTCTTATTTATAATATCACCTGTACTTCTGGAGTTTTTTTCTTCTCTTTTATTTTCTGTAGATTTGTTATTTTCATAGAAGAATGAGATGCCAGGCAACAGATATTACAGGGGTGTGGGAGAACAGGGAAAGGGGAGGAGACAGTAAGAGCAGGGTCAGCAAGAGGAAGGAAGAAAGAGAGGAAGAGGAGAGAGAGAGAGAGAGAGAGAGAGAGAGAGAGAGAGAGAGAGAGAGAAGATGGGTTTGCCCTTTTTATATCTTGGGCAGCTGGCACACCTAGTGGCAAGCAGGTAATGATGTCATAGGTTGCTAGGCAGACTGGGGGCAGTATGCTAACAATCTTCCCTCTTCTTATAATTAAAAAAAAAAAAAAAGAGAGGACATTGTATTGCTTTTCATGTAAGGTAGGCTAAAGTATATAAATGTGGGTTCATTGGAAGCAGCTCTTGGCTGCCATGCAAGGGGAGAGACAGACAGACAGACAGGCAGGCAG
>OU015758.1:1150898-1163050 GCA_907169655.1 Acomys percivali | reverse complement strand
TGTGTGTGTGTGTGTGTGTGTGTGTGTGTGTGTGTGTGTGTGTGTGTAAGGGGACCTAGATCCAGTCCATGTGTGGTCCTTGGCTGTTGCTTCAGTCCCCACAGGCAGCCTGGGCCCAGGTTAGTTGGCTCTGTTGGCCTTCTTGTGAAGGTCCTGTCCCCTCTGGGTCTTTCCCAGCCTACCTTTACTTTTAACATGACAGTTTGCATAGAAAGCTTCTCTTGCAAATAGCAGACAATAAGCTCTTCTTTCCACATTGGAAAGAATTCTTCTTTTCATTAGAATAGCCACATCATTCTCATTTAAGGAGTTGGTTAACATTCATCTAAGTAACACTGCCTTCTAATTTGACCTTAATTGTCCTATTTACTTCCTTTACAGTTTCCTTCTTTTTGGCCCTTATTTAATTGAACATTAATATGTGGTTTTTTTCCATCCTCTGTTAGGTTTCAAACTGTACTCTTTGTGGGAGGGAGGGTTGGTTTGCAATGTGATCCTTAAACTCATCACATAATCTTCCAACATTTCATTCCACATCTGAGGCGACAACTTTCTCATAATACATTTCTACCTATCACTGTCACATTTTGTGGCATATTTTTCGTAAGTTTTCTTCCAAACATGCTACGAGTTCTGTAACATAATTACTTTTATGTGATAATCAATTATCTCTTAAGTTAGTAACTCAAAACAGATTTTACCATATGCACATTTGGATATTTCTAGATTTCTTCTTTTCGTGCGGTGTCATTTTCCTTTCTGCCAGAGTTCCTTCAACGTGTAACCGTACAAGAAGCAAACCACGTCTGGTGTGGAGGCCCACTGCCCAAGTACCAGCACTCAGGAGACTGGGGCTAAAGAACGACCAGGCTTTCCTAGGACACTGAGCCGCAAAATATACACAACTGCTTGCTTCTCTTCACGTAATTTTGGTGGAACGTCAGGAACTATTACCCATCCTGTTCCGTTGTGGCAAAGCGTGTCGGATTTCCCCCTCTACTCTTCATTTCTTTGTACTGCATTTCAGCAACTTGATCAGGATGTGTTCTGCAGATCCATTATTTCTTCAAAACATTCACCGTGCTTATGTCTTGCACACTGATTGGTGCTGCTCTGAGAGCCACTGAGGCTCTGGGAAATTGTTTTTCTTCTGTTTGTTGTTGTATTTGTTTTTGCTTGTTTGTTTGTTTGTTCTTGGTTGGTTGGTTGGTTGGTTGGTTGCCTGTTAGCCCTCAGTTACCCTGTTTAGATAGTTTCTGCTGTCTTTCTGCACACTTAGCATTCTGCAACATTTAATGCAGTAAACACTTGAGCTCTGACATGATGTTCTCAGCTTTAAAGATTTGCAGGGTTCTTTTGCTAAATCTGTACCCAGTTCCGTACTGAGAGTTCACATGTGCTTCCTCATTATCTTCTAGTTTCTCTGTAATAGTTGAACGAATTAGTCATTTTTACATTCCTACTTTTTTTCCTTCTTACCACATACCATTCATTATTTCCAGTCTTCAGTGGTTGATGTTAACACTGATACCCGGTGGTGTTTCTGTAGTGGCTGGGTGTCTGCTTTAACATGTTTTAAATAGCGTGTTTTGCTTCTGCACATTATAAAATCTGCCTGCACATCAATTTGATGTTATTAAGGTTGTTTCTTACTTTATGTAACTCTTGAACAGAATTTACTTCAGGGCTGTCCTCTCTTCTTTTCTTTTTTAATTTTTTATTTGTTATAATTTATTCACATTAAATCCCGGTTGTTACTCCTCCCTCACATCTTCTCATTCGCACCCCACTTCCCCCCCCCTTCTTCCTATTACTCTCTCTTAGACCTCTGACAGGGGGGACCCTCCTGCCCCACCATCTGACCACAGCCTATCAGATGTCATGTGGATAGCCTGCATCCCCTTCCTCTGTGTGCCCACAAAGCCACCCGGACAAGGAGAAGGGATCAAATCACAAGCACCAGGGTTCATGTCAGAAGCACCCGCCCCGACACAGGAGGAGAATGAAAATAAGACGTCCATCGGCTACATCTGAACAGGGGGTCTAGGTTCTCTGTATGCAATGTCCTTGGTTGGTGCAACAGTTTGTGCAGGCCCCCCTGGGTCCAGATCCGCCAGCCTTGATTGTTCGCTTGTAGGGCTCCTGAACCCTCTGGGTCCTTCCATCCCAGCCCCTCACTCTTCCATACAGCTCTCAGCACTCCACCCAGAGTCCTGCTGCTAGTCCCAGCATTTGTCCTGAAGCTGTCACTGGGTGGGGTCTCTCAGAGAATCTCTACATTGGGCTAATATCCACTTATAAGTGAGTATACACCATGCTTGTCTTTCTGGGTCTGGGTTACCTTGCTCAGGATGATCTTTTCTAGTTCTATCCACTTGCCTGCAAAGTACAAGGTTTCCTTGCTTTTAATCTCTGAATAGTATTCCACTGGGTAAATGTACCACCGTTTCTTTATCCATTCTTTTTTTTTAAATTAATTTATTCATATTACATCTCAATTGTTAGCCCATCCCTTGTATCCTCCCTTTCTTTCCTCCCTCCCGCTTCCCCCTCTACTCCCTTCCCCTATGACTGTGACTGAGGGGGACCTCCTCCCCCTGTATATGCTCCTAGGGTATCGAGTCTCTTCTTGGTGACTTATTATCTTTCCTCTGAGTGCCACCAGGCCTCCCCATCCAAGGGACATGGTCCAATATGGGGCACCAGAGTTTGTGTGAAAGTCAGATCTCCTTCTTTATCCATTCGTTAGTTGAGGGACATCTAGGTTGTTTTCAGATTCTGGCTATTACGAATAAAGCTGCTATGAACATAATTAAGCAAGTGTCCTTGTTGTGTGGTAGAGCATCTTTCATGGATATGCCCAGGAGTGGTATGGCTGGGTCCTGAGGAAGCACTATTCCCAATTTTCTGAGAAAGTACCAGATGGATTTCCAAAGTGGTTATAAAAGTTTGCACGGCCTCCAGCAATGGAGGAAGGTTCCCATTTCTCCATATCCTCACCAGCATGTGCTGTCACTTGAGTTTTTTTATCTTAGCAATTCTGATGGGTATAAGATAGAATCTCAGAGTCGTTATGGTTTGCATTTCCCAGATGACTAAGGAGGTTGAGCATTTCGTTAATTGTTTCTCAGCCAGTTCAATATTCCTCTATTGAGAATTCTCTGTTTAGCTCTGTACTCTATTTTTAAATTGGATTATTTGGTTTGAGAGTGTTAATTTCTTGAGTACTTTAAATATTTTAGATATTAGTTCTTAGTCAAATGTAGGCTTAGTGAAGAATTTTTCCTGTCTGTAGGCTGTCATTTTGTTCTGTTGACAGTGTCCTTTACCTTACAGAAGCTTTTAAGTTTCATGAGGTCTCATTTATTAATTGTCAATCTTAGAGCCTGAGCTATTGGTATTCTGTTCAGGAAGTTGTCTTCTGTGCCAATGAGTTCAAGGATCTTCCTCATCTTATCTTCTAACAGATCTATTTTGTCTGGTTTTATGGTGAAGTCTTCAATCCACTTGGACTTTAGTTTTGTGCAGGGTGATAAATATAGATCTATTTGCATTTTTCTAAATGTAGAGACCCAGTTAAACCAGAATCATTTGTTGAAGATGCTATGGTTTTTGTTGTTGTTGTTGTTGTTGTATGGTTTTGGATTCTTTGTCAAAAATCAAATGTCCATAGCTGTGTGATCCATTAGCTTGAGATCAGGGATGGAGATTTCTCCAGAAGATATTTCATTGTACAGGATTGTTTCAGCTATTCTGGGTTTTTTTGTTTTTCCATATGAAATTGAGAACTGGTCTCTCAATGTCTGTAATGAATTGTGTAGGAATTTTGGTGAGAATTTAATTGAATCTGTAGATTGCTTTTGGTAAGACAGCCACTTTTACTATGTTGATTCTCCTGATCCACTAGCATGGGAGATCTTCCTCAGTTTCTCTCTTCAGAGACTTGAAGTTTTTTCATACAAGTATTTCCCTTGCTTGGTTAGAGTTATACCAAGATACTTATATTATTTGTGGCTATTGTGGATGGTGTTGTTTGTCTAATACCTTTCTTGGCCCATTTGTCATTTGTATACTGGAATGCTACTATTTTTTTTTTAATTAATGTTGAATTCAGCCACTTTGATGAAGGTGTTCATGAGCTGTAGGAGTTCTATGGTGAACTTTTTGGCATCACCTATGTATAATATCGTATGATCTACCAATAGCAATAATTTGACTTCTTTCTTTCTGATGTTGATCCCTTTGATCTCTTTTTGTTGTCTTATTGCTCTTGCTAGAACATCAAGTACTATATTGAAGAGATATGGAAAGAATGAGTAGCCTTACCTAGTCCCTGATTTTAGTGGAATTGCTGTGTGTTTCTCTCCATTTAATTTTAAGTTGGCTATCTGTTTGCTGCATATAGCCTTTATAATGTTTAGGTATGTGCCTTGTATCCCTGATCTCTCCAAGAATTTAAAATGAATGGGTGTTGAATTTTATCAAATACTTTTTCAGCATCTAAGGAGATGATCGTGTGGTTTTTTTCTCCCACTTTGTTTACATTGTGGATTACATTGATGTATTTCTGTATTTTGATCCACCCCTGCATGCCTGAAATGAAGCCTACTTGGTCCTGGTGAACGATAATTTTATGTATTCTTGAATTTAGCATGTGAGTATTTGATTGGGTATTTTTGCATCAATGTTCATAAGGGAAATTGATCGGAAATTCTCTTTCTTTATGGGTCTTTGTGTGCTTAGGTATCAAGGTTCTGTAGCCTCACAGAATGAGTTTATTGGTGTTCCTTACATTTTTAATTTGTGAAGTAGTTTGAAAAGTATTGGTATTAGCTCTTCATTAAAGGTCTGTTAGAATTCTATGCTGGATCCTGGGCTTTTTTGTTGGGAGACTTTTGATGACTGCTTCTATTTCCACAAGAGATATAGCACTATTTAATTTGCTTACCTGATCTTAACTCAACTTTAGTAAATGGAATCTACCAAGAAAATTGTCTGTTTTATTTATATTTTCAATTTTTGTGGCATATAGGCTTTTTGAAGTAAGACTTAATGATTCCTTGGATTTCCTCAGTGTCTGTTGTTATGTCTCTCTTTTTATTTCTGAGTTTGTTGATTTGAATTGTTTCTCTCCGTCTTTTAGTTATTTTGGCTAAGGGTTTGTCTATCTTGTTGATTTTCTCAAAAATCAGCTCTTGGTTTCATTGATTCTTTGAATTGTTCTCTTTGTTTCTAATTTATTGATTTCAGCCCTGAGTTTGATTATTTCCAGCCACCTACTCCTCTTGGGTGTGTCTGCTTCTTTTTTTCTTAGGGTTTCCAGGAGTGTCATTAAGTTGATTGCATGAGATGTTTCCAATCTTTTTATGAAGACACTTAGTGCTATGACTCTTAGCACTGCTTTCATTGTGTCCCACAAGTTTGGGTATGTTGTACTTTGATTTTTAGGAACTCTCTATTTTCTTTCTTTATTTCTTCCCTGACCTGGTTGTCATTGAGTAGAGAGTTGTTGAGTTTCTATGTGTGTGCAGGCTTTCTGTTATTTCTGTTCTATTGAGGTTCAACTTTAGTCCCTGATGGTCTGGTAGAGTACAAGGTATTATTTCCATCTTCTTGTATCAGTTTTCTCTTTCCCAAGACTCATCCTTTCTTACCTGCACTACACCCAATGCAATATTTAGCCAAAGACCTCAGTGACTCCCCTGAGCAAGAGTCTACAGCTTGGCAAAACTCCTCCATCTTACCAATATTCACTACATCTTTAGCTTGGACCTTTGATTGCTCTTAATCTCAGTTTGCTGTGTTCTGTTTAATCTTCAAAAGTATTGGTTGATAAAAGCCCAAAATATCATGGAATTTAGCCTACTTATTTCCCTCTTTTCAGAAATCTGAGCTCCATACTATTTGGTGTCAAATAGCATAAAACAGCTGTATCGTAATCTTTAGAGATTCCTGGTTATTGATGTCAATGACAGTGTTAAGGATGAAGTTTCAGACCCTATGGTGACTGGCAAAATACATGAGATTTCTGGTCTTTACTCAATAAACAAAGAAGGCCCATAGCAAGGTCTAAGACAAGGAAAAGACATAGGATCTACATTTTCTAACTCTCATTCTGTTTCAGGAATGGACCGTAGGAGAGAAAGAATGGAAACAAACAGACAAGTCAGACAGCTATTCTAATACTTTAGATATAGTAGTCTGGACATTCTAAGACACATGGAAATAAAGAGAAGTGGTGATGTCTAAGAAATATTTTGTGATGGTTTAGATATGAGATACAAAAAGAAGAGTGTTATGAAAAAGAAAAAACCACCCAGGCTTTTTTTTTTTACCAGTATATGGAAAATGATGCCAAACACTGAGATTCTTGTGTTAAGATTTCTTTATGAAATAAAAAGTGCATTTTATGCACAAACCTACATTTTCATGATAGGGATATAATTACAAAGTACCAGAGATGGAATGTTATCACAAAAATGCTTTTTCACACCTCTAGAGAGGTGGGGGGAAGTGAAGGTATTGGTGTGGTTGATTTCTCTGAATCTTGTGAGGGAAGATTTGTTCCAGACATCTCCTACTGGCATGAATGTGACCATTTCTCTCTATATCTCTGCACACTGTCAAATGTGTACACACTTCTCTGCATTCAAATTCTATTCCATAGAGACACCAGAGCCATACAATACTACAGCCAACCTCATTTTAACTCAATTATTTTTATAAAAACACTATTTCCAAGAGGTCATATTTTAAGAGATTCGATCACCAATACACTATTCAACCCACAAAAACAAGTAGATGTGAAAGAAATGGATCATTGTTATGACTTTTCTAATTAGTTCCACTCATACAGTCTTTAAATATATGCACAGAAATGGCTACACATACTTACTCCTTGATTTGCAGGATGGTACTAATGCTCTCCATTGTTAAATGCACATATTTAAAATGTACATATTTATGCCTGTGAGATGGATCTAAATTTTAGCGTTGGTCTACATTGGTTATATTAATAATTGACTCAAACATTATTTTTATAAATTTCTTGGAGCTTCCTGACAACATATGCCCAAAAGTGTATTTTGAAACATACTCTTACCTTGATGAGTATAAAGAGCTGATTGTCTAATTGGGCTGAAGATTGAAAAAATAATAATTCTCAGATTTAATTTTTAAAGTTTCAAATTTTAATGATACCAAACAAGCTGATTGCTTATTTTCATGAACAGACTCTCAACATAATGAATATAGTTATACAAACAACAAAAGAAATCTTTCATGTTTGGTAGTACTAATAAAATACATGGGAAAAAAGAACAGCCAGGAAAAGAGACCACACAAGTAAAAAAGTCACTTAAATGAAAATGTGTCTCCCAATCATCCATGAGGTGGTGGTAAGTCTTTGAACTGACACAAAAACATGATGATTGGTCCAATAAATTTCCTTTATACAATGGAACTATAACGTAGCTTGAGAACAAACAGTATTCTAATATGCTTTACATATGTTCTTATTTTAAGTTATAGATAATTCTATATAGCTGAAGGTCTATAATCATGTTTGTTATTCATTAGGCAAAAAAAGTGAGATTTCTCATGTGAGATGAGAATAGCAAGAAAGGAAAGAATAAATTCATTCTCAAATCAAATACAGAATCAAGTCTCTAAAGTGTCAATACAGAGCCTTATGTTTGGGATTGTCACTTTGGGTTTAAGGCCACCCAGACACTTATTTTCAATTATATTTTCAAGAATTGTGCATTAAGCATGCATTTCAAGTCTTATTAACACAGTACTATAGTGAATTTTATATGCCAATGAGTCTATTTCTTTATCCTGAAAACACTGAACTATTCATGTTTCTTAGTAAAAAGCTCTGCTTATGATACATACATATATATATATATATGTATATATCCCACACTCCTTCTTTTAAATAGTTAACTTCACATATTCTACTTCACATATTCTACTTCACTTGATTCTCATAACTGCCTTTGAACATAATTATTTGTTTGCTTCTGTTTTAGTTAACATTCAAAATAATAGATTTAATTATTATATTTTCATGCATAGGTCAGTATATTTTGTCCACATTCAAGCTCCCTCACCAACTCCTATGTCCCCCTTGCTCACCTAGTGTTCCTATTCTCCGCTTCCTTAATAATCTTCCTTATGCTTTCATGCCATACATAAGACATATACGTAGTTAAAACAAGATTCTATTTATAAAACAAAATGCAATATTGTCTTCCTTTCTCTTTGTTTACGTTAATTTGATCCCTCTATCTTCCTTTTTATATCCCTTTATTTCCCTACCCTTTCATATACCCCAATTTCTACATTCATGTCATTTACATGTGTTTATGAGTTTGTATGTATATATTTATAATTTTATAATTTGAGTACAATATTACTTTAAGTGTAGATTCCACACAAAGAGAAAACATGTATTTGTCTTTCTTAGTCTGTCTTATCAACAATTTTCCTGAAAATTACACAATTCAACTCTCCTTTAAGGTTTTATATAACTCCAATATGTGTGTGTGTGTGTGTACATGCACATGTATACTTCGTATCTTCTTAATCTCTTTTTCTGTTGGTAAGAATCTAGTTTGCTTTCATTCCTTTGCTATTGTGAATAGTGCAACAAAGATGGGTGTGCAGGGCCTTCTGTGCTATGCTCACTTAAAAAAAGAAGAAGAAAGTCAGAGATTAAATAACTGGCTCCAAAGAACGCAGATCTAACTAGTATACCTTATATTATGCTAATATATTTATTAAGATGAAGGCAATGCTAATAAGAGAAAGACAGAAACACGCCCTTTTCATTTAATTAGTTAATCTGTTACTTTGCTTGTTGTTTTATATATGGTGGAGGGATGCTTATGTCCGTGGTGCAGGTGTACAGGAAAAAAGGACAACTTTCAGGGACTGGTTTTTTTCTTCCAACATGTGACTCCTTGGGATGGAACTTAGACTGTCAGGGTTGGTGACAGAAGCCTTTATCTACTAGTACATCTCACCACCCTTACCAACCTCCTCCTTTATTCATTCCTTCTCCCCAAACAAGAGCAGTAGCTTAATGACTGAATGTATTTCTCTCATCTAACAATCCAGAAATGATCAGTTCTTTGCAAGAAGATAGCAGCTCTCGCAAGCAGTTATAAATTTGGGGGAGGTCACATATCAGATATCCTGCATACCAGATATTTACATTACAATTCATGATTCATAACAGTAGCAAAATTATAGTTGTAAAATAGCAGTGAAATAATGTTATGATGGGGGTTTCATCAAAGCATGAGTAACTGTATTAAAGGGTAATTTATTAAACAGCATTAGAAAGATTGAGAAGCACTGGCTTACACCCTCACATCCAACTTTGGTAGTCTTGGCTCAAAACTGTAGCTGTCTCCATTTCTCATCTATAGTAAATGGGAGAGTAAGAATAAATGATGCCAGCAATTGATTTATTTTTAACTGATACCTTTAAAAGACCATTGCCACAGCCTAAGGATCAGAATCAAATCACATAGGCAAATCAAGTGTCAGTGGGTTGGGATTTGACTGGGAAGCCATGAAACAGAGGAAAAACTTGGCAGGGTTCATCAATTAGATGTGGAATACGGGCAAGTCAGAGAATTCCAAGAAACCAACAGAGTAGCCAGACAGTGTATAAAAACAGAGATAGCAGGCGTTTACACAAGTCCTGTGACGCTGAGACCTTTCTGAGTCCAAAAAGAACTGTTAAATCTCTCTATTCCTGAGACATGGTCAAAACAAATGTTGATTCATATCACATCGTGGGAAGTAAGAGAAGGCTCATGACAGAAGGGTCGCATAAGCCTGCTTCTTTCAAAATCAATTAAATGGTGCCCTGACAGATTGCCACAGCGTGCTCATGTGCATAAAACCACAATTTAATATCAGGTGGATGTGAAAAACAGACCAGTGGACTTATAAATTTAATTTGACTCTCAAAGCCTTTCTGAAACAAGTTGCTTTTGTCAAGGTCTGGAAGTATGTGTCTGAAATGTGTGGTGACAAAGCGAAGGAAGCTAGTGAAGGCACTGTGGGTGGGAATTTCAGAAAGAAAACACATGCATGATGGAAGCAGCCCTGTATGCTCTAAGACATTATCATAATAGCAGTCAAGTTTACATTTGGAAGCAACAAGGGAAGCTATTTAGTATAGAAACTTAAAATCAGGAATAGACGAAATTCAGCAGACAGTGAGGAGGAACCTTCAATAGGTTTTGTCGCAAGTGTTTATTGAAGCAATTGATTTAATAGCTACAAACCTCAAGATCTTAAGTACAAGCTTTTCATTTATAACTCTAACTAAAGTAACGAAATGCCTCTGCCTTCGTCTCTTTTCCACTTACTAAATATTTTCTGGGTTCATATTGATCATCAACAGCACTTACAGAAGTGCTTTCCTTACTTTCCCGTATAACAAGTATCAGCTTCTTTTCAATGAGATAAAGGTAAATATTTTTGCTATAGTCTAGGAAAACTGCTTTAAAGGACAACGGAGAGTTGTGGGCTTTGTTGTTGATGTTGTTTTTCTGTGTTCCCTTCTTCCTGCAGATTGGCTGGATAACTGGTAGGGTGCGTGGGTTTCTAGGCTTCATCCTACCAGCACTGCGCAACAGGAGCTATACCCAAATGAATGTGGAGTGGGGATGAAGGGTTCTGATGAGCTGTCGCGTCAGCTCTTCAACTCTCTTCATCTGTCTCTTGCCTATGATTGAGCTAATTCTCTAGTCTGATTCACTCATTTCAAGGTCCTGTTAAATGCACTATAACTCAATCTTAGCTGTTCTAGTCATTATAAACCCTTCATTAAGCAAATATCGAGGAGGGAGTAGAGAGAGGAAGGAACTAAGTAAACAATGATTCCAAAATGCCTATTGTAATGATCTAACAGTTTAACAAAACCCACACTGTTCTAGTTTGTTATGTTTCTAGATACTGTGTGGTATATTGCCAAGGTTACTAAGGCACTAGTTTTATCATCTTCATTTTCTTTCTTTGAAGTTATTCTCACTCTGCAGAGTGGATGTTGTTACTATATCTGCTGTTTAAGAACCATCACACTGACAAAAGTAACAGACAACAAAATGTGAGTAAGAGAGCTTTCGCATTGAGAAAATGTTTCATTACCACTGCTTTATAACTATTGTAGCGGGGAGCCAGGTGCTTAGTTTTGGGAATACTTCAGAACTCAGCCTTATCAGGTTGAAGAAGTATTCAGGAAAATAGCTGTCTTAACAGACCTAATTAAAAGGTGTTGTACTACTCTCTTTACAAACACGGTTGCTGATGAACAGCAGTTTAGCAATCTATTTCAAGAACTTCAGTATAATTTCCACAAGTCAAATTAGTACTATACACCCAAACCTCAGAGATTACATGCTGTTTGTTATTTGAATGTTAAAAGATACATATTTAAAATGCCTCTACTATCTGTTGAGAAGTGAGGTTTCCTTGATGAGGGGTTAGAACTACACTTATCTGCAAGCATAAGGCCAAATATTTAGAATATAGCTAGGGATTATTCTGGGAATTTGAAAAAGAGCAGAGTTGGTATATGGGAGGGTTTGAAGGGAGGAACGGGAAGGGAGAGTTGATGTAATTATATTATAATCTCAAAGGTAAAAGAAAAATTGTCAATGAAAATGCCTACCATTTCTCTTTTTAGTAACTCTACCAAATGTCCTGAAAATTATATAATTAAATTTTTCTTCATGACTCAGTATAATATATATATAATCATTTTCTATCAGATTTTCTTTATTCATTCTTCTTCTGTACATCTTAACTGATTCCCAAAATTAGCTATTGTGATCACATGACAAACACAGGCATGCAGATATTTTTATCAGAAGCTGGCTTTGATTCTTAGGGGAGGATGTACATAAAAGTACAATGGCTGAATCACATGGAAGTCCTATTTGAGGATTTGGGGACCCTCCATTCTGATTTCTATAGTGACTGGACTCATTGACATTTCTATCATCAACATGAAAGATTTGTGCCTTCTTTCCCTGATATACCCCCTGGCATCATGATCATCATCATCATCATCATCATCATCATCATCATCATTATTATTATATTAATTGTTAGTGTGTTCTTACATG
>OU015758.1:1111757-1146757 GCA_907169655.1 Acomys percivali | reverse complement strand
GCGCCCAACGGAAACGCGTTGCTATTGTGTATGTTCTTTTCCCAACCACATGGAAATGCTACGCTAACAGCTCTCTAAACAGTTTTAAGAGACTTAGCCCCACTCTCCCAGACCGCAGGGAAGAAAGCCATGTTCTTTGAGTGAAACAACCTTTCACATGTTGTTTACTCTCCAGCCTCCCCATAAGCCACACTGGGGTATTCCTTTGTCACCCACAGGAACATGATGCTCACGCGTGGCCCTTCCCTGCTCGTTTGCATCGCCTTGTAAAGCCCAATTTTCTGTAACTGGGCCAAGCCGTGAACTGTAAATCACATTTGCATCCTATTTAAGACGTAAACCGCAGTAGACACTGGAGAACAAAGGAGAACCTCGGGCCCAGCTTTTTAGACAAAACTCCCACACATTGATAATTGGAAGCGCATAAATCAGTGAGCGGGTGAGGTCTCGAACCTCATGCTGTCTCTCTTCAAGCTACTCGCGCCTCAGACTCCTCCGATTTCAATTCTGACAACAAATCCCCTTGGAGAAGTAAGAAGGGCAAAAAGCAAAATTCTGGATAACAACCCAAAATGAAAACAGTGTCGTAGGTTATCTGACCGACTATGCTCCCAGAGTCTTGAAACCTGTGCGACAACTTGGTAGCAGTCAACTCCCATCCTTAGAACCCGAAGTTCAAGTTTGCTCTAAAACATCAGCTGGCTAACTAACGGGCCAAGGCGCATCCTTGAGTAAATAAGGCTTAGTTAAGACGTCCAAATTGTTTTCAGAGCCATAAAAAGTAATATTGCCCCCAGCTTATATAAACAGTTCCCGAGAATGGTGTATGACTTTCTGCTTGTGTTTCATTATCCATCAAAGCTCCATAGTTCAAACTAGACCGAATTCCTTTACAATACAGTCCCTAAGCTTAATTACCATTTAAGGTGCAAATCCAATGGAAAGTGAAAAGCCTTTCATTATGACACAGAGCAGCTGATTCTGATTTGCTGCTGGGCGCAATTCTACGTGCTCTCTACACTGGGTAGTCTACAGCCAATGGGCTCTTCATCCCACTTTTACAAAAACCAGTAAGAAGGCAGCCCGGGTTATTGTACTTTTCCCACCTCTAAAGAACCATCAGAATATTAGCGCCCTTCAACTTTTATGTCTGACTTGTCAGAAACGGTTTAAACGGATAATGATTTCCTACAAGAGGTTGAATGTGTGTCTGGCTTGAACTAGTCTGGCAGGAAAAGTTGGATTTTAATTAGATTATCAGAGGGCTATTTGTTAAATTTTGGAATGCTGATAAAATTTTTAAAGCCTTTCTAATCTGGAGATAATTACCTTCAATCATTAAACTTGTTCTTGATTAAAAATCAGAAAATGAGCCTGTGAAGCCTTCAGCAAAATGGTAAGCCTAATAAAACTGAAAATAACACTGCCAAGCTACCGGCGAGCTCAACAGCTACTACCTAGACTCTGTGCAACTGGTGGGAATTAAACCAATGCTCAAAAAGAGCCCAGAGCATCTTGAATGAATTCTGGCCTTGGGTTAGCCTTGGGACCTGCTTCAGAAAAACCAAAAGGAAGATTTACACTTCGATAAATCTTTGAAAAGCACCCAAAGAGAGAACTTCCTTATGTTTCAAAGTGACAAGAGTGACAAAGGCAAAGGATAATGTTGATTTAACTCCTCAACTGACATTCTAGAGATTTGAGAAGCAAGCTGGTTAAAAAGAAAATAACCAGAGGCCAAATGTTACATATGTGCAGCTTTGCTAACCTTAGCACAGGACCTAGAGGATGATGGGTATTCTACTCACAAGCTTTCTCCCATAAGCTCTAATCTTGAATTGTAGGTACTCGGGTGTGTTGCTGAAGGCCATGTAGATTTAACCCTTGATTCAGATGGAAAACAACAACAACAAAGAGAGCCATAGTGACCCTTCTTGGATCACAATTACCATCAAGACTTTTATGCACTCATAAATCACTTCTAGGGTCTTAATGATAATTATAACTTTTGGCCTAGCAGTTACCATCACATGTAAAAGGCAAGTGCTATCAAGCATCTCATTATATAAGTAGAGAAACCCAGCACAAAATGAATGTACATCTTGCTTAGGTTCATTGTTAGAGGTAAAACGTAATGCAAGCCGTAGTCTAAACTAATCTGTATATTGGACTAGATGATTTTTAAACTGACACTGTCACAGACTTGCTAGTAAGTTGTTACTTAAATTACTTGCTACTCTAAATAACTTGCAAATAAATATGCCTTAGATGGCTTTGGTATACTTTTATTCCGAAACTTATCAATTGTTTTCCATGTGTTAATATAAGTGTTTTACAATGTATAATGAGTAACACCAAACAAACCAGTATCTGTGCTCTCAAAGTTTCATTCTGTGCTCAAAGCATACAAGTAAAACAAAGAAATAAATAACACCAAGTTGCATTAAGTATTATGGAAGGAACTGATTCTCTGCTGAGGTGAGAAAATTTCCCTATGAAGCGTCCTAGGTTGTTGAATGACTTAACAAGGAAACAGCCCTCTCAGTATTGATAAAAAAGATACTGAAAATGTTGCAGTGTGGGTCAGGAGCAGCAACAAGAGGGGTCTTACACAACAAAAATCTGCCTTATCCAAAATGTCAGCAGAGAAATAATATGCCTGGTTGAATTATTGAACATAATAACATAGTTAAATATTCCTAACTATGGGGAAATTATCTCACTATGTAATAAAAATGAGATAAGAAAAAAAAAAAAAACAAGAGAAACTTTATGCTCCCTGTTAAGTGTGAGATATAGGATAAATTATAAACATATACAATAACTGGGGCAGGAAGACACATCAACAATGGCAAAAGTGTTCCACATTAATAAAACATGTGCTGGTACAGAGTCGGTAGCTTAAGGGGAATTTAAGAGGGACTAAACCCAATTTTATGGTCAAGGAAAGAGGGAATTTTACACAAATGGAAGGCCAAGTAAAACCTAACAGATGTAAAGTAAGTACTGCTCTACTCTAGCTGGAGTGAGATTTCATGTGCAAACGCAAGTGTGCAAACGCAAGTGAGACCCAACACAAGGCGAGCGACTGAGTCCTTCAGAAAGCGTGTTCCTAAAACCTAACCTCGACTTCCAACAGAGAAAGGCAATCTGGGTTTTTTGTTTTTTTTTTTCCAATCACCGGATACAACATCTATTCTTACCGCTTTATCTTTACTTTTAAATGAGAAAATCTCACTTACCTCTGATTCTCTGTGGTTACTTATATAAGGCTATAACACACACTCTCCTACTGCTACTATTTTTAGTACTGCTGCTGTTACTACTGCCTGCGCTGCTGTCGTTATTGCTGTTGTTATTGTTGTTATTATTACTACTGAAATGCTTGTGTAAATAGCCCGGAGACAGGCTCCTACACACACCCTAAGGCAAGCTCATTCACAGCCAATAAAACTCGGGGGGCAGTCAAAGGCACAAAAAAGCAGTTTGGGTTCACCACCACATAGGCTGCAGGTAAAATAAAAATCACCTGTGCTTCTATTTTTTTTTCCGAACTGTATGAATGCCTTTTCTCTCTTTTTATTCTCGACCCCTCGTAGCCTTTTCCATTCAGTCTATCCTGTGGTTACCCAGTGGAATCCTATACTGAGTAGGATATTGCCACATTCTCTTCACACAATGGGTCCTAGAGCACTGTCCAAAATAATAGAGTTTGGAAGTCCCCCATTATGTGGTCAATCGATGGTTACGGGGTAGAATTCAAAAAGTATTTAAATTACATTTAGCTCAAATGCTTCAAACCACTGAGATTGTTTAGTAAGCCACATACACGCATGCACACACAAACAAAGCTGTGTTTGCTACTAAACCAGCTTAGAAGTTGATCTGAAAATAATGATCTAGACTAAGATTCTTATGTAAACATTTATTTAAGTTTTATAAGGAACCAAGCAACATGTTTTATGTTTATACATTTAAAGATGGTCAGGGTCCTGGAGATTTGTTATGTCACTGACTTGGTTTTAAAGGCAAAATTTGTGTCTACAGCAATAGAAAAAAATGAACAAGCTTTAAGGAATATATTAAATGTTTTCTGGGAGTGAGCACTGATGTTAAAAATGGAACAAAACCTAAGGATGTGGAAGCGAGATGGGCTCTTAAAGTGCAGCCATTCAGATACTGGCTGGCTGCCAACTCAAAACCTGGAAAGACATCTTGAACCCTTTAAATACCATAATTTTCAGCTGTGAGGAATTCTCTCCATGTTATCAAAGTACTGAAAAAAAAGTATTCTTTTATAGATCTCCAGATCCAAGGTTAAAAATGCATTTTAGGAGATGTTTATTTGAAATTATTTTGCCGCTTTCCTATATAGTCCATTTGGTGTAAGATGAGGTCACCTGGAGTTCAGACAAGATTGCACAGTAAATTGTGTAAATGGAGCAAACTTAAAATTTCTTCCTCAGTATGACAAAAAAAAAAAAAAAAAAAAAAAAAAAAAAAAAAAAAAAAAAAAAAAACAAGAGCTATTTTTTTCATAAATGGTCCTTACATTTCATCTCACCTGTAACTGCTTAAACATTTCAAGTACCAACAGCACAACTGAACCTGAAAGTTCTTTGATTTAAAGGATTGTTACTCAAGAGTGTTATCTATAGTCAGGGTCTTTATAAAAGATGCTACGAGACCGCGAAGCGTTCTTGAATACAGTGACCTGCTAAGAGGTGTTACTTAACACAGAGTGGTCCTAAGGTTGAGTCTTGTTTAGCCAGTTCATAAAAATCTTGTTTCTTCACTTTTCTCTAATACTAAATAACTTCGCCCATTTTCTTTACTGTGTCTCGATAATAACAATTACAGGCGCATGTAACACTCATGCCGTAGGTAGCAGATTTAAGAAAGACTCTCAGACCAAATTGTCCACAAGATTAAATCTGGCGATGCAGAGATGGGCTTAGTGGGTTTTGAGAAATGGCTCAGCAGTTAAGAGATGTGCTGTTCTTGCATAAGACATGGGTTAATAACCACCTGCAACACCACTCCAGGGCATTGGGTGGCCTCTTCTGGACTCTGTTGTCACCAGTACTTATTTGTACAGAGACTCACACACAGACACATATATACCCATAACTTAAAAATAAAAATAAATCTTATTAAAAAGTAAAAAACAACTGTACTTAGTTTGATTAAATGTTATGTATATATATGGTTGGACATATTCCTTAGTCATTTGAATATCTCATCACAAGAGCCTATCATACTAAATTTACATCTCAGAAAGCATTCTGGGTCATTGGTATAAGTGGCAATAAATTTACTAAGGCCATTAAGTAAAGAAGAAATAACAAAGGAACCTATTTTATAAGCATACTAGAAACTACACGAAATGTGATTGAATGGAGGTAACCTTCCTGGAAAGATAATGCTTCTTCAAGAAGTCATAAATTATTAAACGAAAGTCCCAGTGCCAGGGCTGGTATACCTCCCTTTAAGTTGTTGGTCAGTGGAGTCCCAGCCAAACAGTAAAGGCCATTGCTCTTGGTTTCTTACAACAACTTGATGAAAAGACTCTATTACTGAAAACATGATACACTTAGGTAAAAAACCATGGGGAATTCAAGTTCACACTGGCCTACAAGTGTCGTCCCTGCTGATCAGCTTTCAAAGTACCAGAAGGAACTATGCAAGATGCCACTGTAGAAAAGTCATGGACAGTTTGCCCGTTCTGAGCTTTGAAAGCTACAGTATTGACTGGCCAGGCAAGATCTGATTATTGGTGCTATAGAGGTATGATATTACGGGGGTAATTGGATAATACCCACTGAACTAGAGGAAACTCATGCCTAGTACTGTAAAACTGGGCAAGAATTTGTGTCTAGGGAGATTATAGGTACCAGAGGAACACCTACTTCCATTCTTTTGCTAAATGGTCATAGTATCAAAATGCCTTCTAAATACTCTTACCTTAATACCCATAGATTAGTGCAGCTCTCAACCCTAATCAGAGAATAGTCATTTTCAGTAGACAGTAATAAATACAGAGAGTCATATCAGGACAAAGCACAGAAATAAATGGATAAATGTCTACAGAGTGCTAGTCCATGAACACTATGTTATATGCATGTACGCACACACACACATGCATGCACACACACACTATGGTTCAGATAACACCAAGGAAGAATCTAGAATGCAATAATTGATTTCAAAAGTATTTTAATACAACATGAATTGATATAAAAATAGCTGACAGATCATTGTCTAATAACAAGAAAATAGTTATGTATAATGAGGTGATTAGAATATTATTTGGCTATTTAGCTTAATATTTGTAAATTTTATGTAACTTGAGAAAGCTGGGCAGGGTTTCAGACAGAGGCAGCAACAAAGTGGTTTATAAAATCTTTAAGGGAAACTAAGACAGTAACGTATTTGACATTTTGACTATGTTTTCCCTTTATTATCTGATATAATTTTAACCAAATTAGCTTTTGTAGGAGTTTAATGTGGTATTTAGGAAAAGGAGGAAGATGTGTTATGTCTTATTAATATCTCCCAATTTAGATACGTGAAAGACTATGTCAGAAACCACAGCTATATTTGGAAGAAGGGGCAAGATGTCAAAAGGTTCTCATGATCTTTGAGTAACCCCTAAATCATCTCTCTCAGGAAAGAAATTGGAGCCCTAATTTTAAAATGGGCCTTATGGAGGGGAAGGGGAAAGAGGCATTAGCCATTCTGCTGAGACCTATAGCCTCAATTTTTTAAGTAAATATATATTATTATGAACTTATTGACCGAGAGTACCTCACTTAAAACCCAACTAACCTAAACAATAGGAAAAGAAGACTAAAGAACATAATAATGAAACCTTAAGGATATTAGCTCTGAGGAACAATTCTCCTGACATAATCAGCAGGATTTCTTTTGTTGGAACCTGGAGCAAGCAGACCCCAGAACCACAGCCGGAGCCCGGAGCCCCGAAGCTTTACCTCAAGAGGTTCTCTCTAGGAGCATCTGAAAGTGGAGCAATGAACAGCCAAAACTATCCCAAGTCTCCAAAGGCCCTGCCTCTTGGTTTTGGCTCAAGTTTATACCCCCTCTAAGAATTTGTTCGGGGATGTCTTTCAGCTGGTTAACAACCAATCTCCCCCACGTGATGGCTCGACTTCTAAAGGGATAAACATCACCTTCTCTCTCAAGTCTTTTTCTCAATCCCCACTTGTGATCTAAACAAAAGGCATGTTTATGTCTCCTTCAGAGACCAACTACACACTTGCCAACCATGTCTAACCTAGTTTCAAGAGAAAAAGCACCACCTCTCTCACCAACTAAGGCCAGGATAGTTTGGCCTTACCCTCACTAGAGTTTCATTACCATGGCAACTCATCCCAGAGAATCCACAAGCAGAATCAAACACATAACCTCTTGAGGTATGTACAAACTGTGTGGAAAAGATGCTTTTAAGGCTACCAAAATAGAAAAAGATTTATTTTTAATGGGTTTTTTTTTTCACAGACTGCATTATGGTGGTTGAATTGTGATGGTGGTTTCTCTTCTGGTTTTTGTGTTTTGTTTTGTTTTGTTTTGTTTTGTTTGTGTTTTTTTATTTTTTATTTGATATTATATTTCCTTTGAGAAAAGAATAGTATTTCATTGCATTCAGAGCTTCGCAGTTGCCTTGAGGGTACTGGCTCTCATGATTTCTCACACATCTTCCATTTACTGATGAATTTACCCCTATCCGCAAAGGGTTCCAACAACATACTGAGTGGCAAACTCGGTGTAGGGACTCCACTCTCTCCTCCCAGGCTGGTTCAAGTAGCTTTGGAAAGGGTTTAGTACCACACACCACTGGACCCCATACTAACCATGCCCTTCCTCATGCCCATGTCCGGCCAATCAGGAAAAAAGGGGGGAAGCAGTGGTCACTGAGCAACAGTGAAGTGGGGAGTATGGAAGATGAGTACTAGGAAAAGAGGGCACAGACGGGAAAGCAGAGAGGCAAGACTGTGAGGTCAGGTTAATACTCTCCACTACCTCATTTGGCTTCACTGAGAAAAAGGCAAAGATACTCTCTGAATAAGACCAATAATAACTTATAACCAACTCCCAATGAAAATACACATCTGTAGCCCAAGAAAGAAACCAAAAGCTTACCCCAAACCCCTTTAAAGAAATAAGCAGGGATACAGAAAATATACAGGGGTGAAAGGACAAAAAGTAGATTTATTGAATCTACTCCTCAACTTAATGCCTTAATTGTTACTCACGAGGTTATTTTTAATTCACTGGTATAGAATTTTGTATATTGATGCAAATAAGTTTAATTTTGACACATTGGTATAGAATACAAATTTAAGGCTATTCTTCACATACATTATATATATATACATATACATTTCTACTCTAATATGAAGTATTATATCCATGCAACTCAACTATAATACAAGGTTTACTTTCATTACTTTGAAACTGCTATTGCAGGCTGCTTAGGATAATTAAGTAATACATGTTAATTGTTAATTGGTCAAATCATGGTCATTTCAAGTACTAGTCTATTTTTATCACAAGAATATACATCCTAGGCTTAACAGATAGATATGATTCTATAGATAGATAAGATAAAATAGTTAGATAAGGTCTTCAAAAACCTCAGAGACGTACAGCATATGGCATTTAAAGATGTTTTTATTATTTTAAAGATGCTTTGACAATAAGACAGGCTAACTGCTGGCAATATACAACCTACCTCAAAGAAGATGATGAGCATCAATGAACCTCCTTATGGAGATGGCTTCAAATGTGGCAAACAAGCCACTGGGCAAAATGTCCTCATTTCTACCACAGACAGAATTCTGCCTAAAAGTGGGCAAGCTTGGATGCAGGGAGAGTCAAACAGCCAAACTCTGACAAGACAGGGTAAGCAAGTCCTCAGTAGTTCCTGCCTCACAAATATGTCTGTCAGATACATTGGGCCAGAAGGCTGAAGATTATACTCCAACATTATAGAGAATTCTGGGTGGCTGTTTAGGCTGTCTCTGAAATGTTCTCATTTTGGAAAATGCTAGCCTGTACTTCCTGTCTACTCAGGTAGTTAATTTTATTCCTTCTCAAGTCTCTGATGGGGTTGAAGACAAAATAGTTTAGTTTTACAATTAAACTTAGTTGTTTAGGGGTTAAGATGTTTTTAGGTCTAGATAGATGTTTTAAGTTGATAGAGATGAAATATGATAGACATTGATTTACATTCAGAATTTTAGACTCACCAAGATAGAAAAGATGTTTTCTTCAAGGTTTCCCAATACTAATAGCCAAAATGCTATGATTGTAACACTTATATAATTTGTGATTGGTTTGTGGTTCTTCTTGATATAAGTAGTTTATTGTATATATGTGTAATAATATAAATGTATATGTAAAAAAGAAAAATGAAATAAATAGTTTCATGAAAAACAAAAAATACAAAGATGCATTTATGAATTAATTTCATTCTGGTACCCAGATAGCATTAGATGCTATAGTCTACTGATCATGGAGCTGTTAACCTATTCCTGAGTATACTCTAGGAAGCCAGTGAAAAGGTGATGTATCTCTGTGTGTGTGTGTGTGTGTGTGTGTGTGTGTGTGTGAGTGTGTGTTACTAATAAACATGAGGCTTTGTGAATGCAAAGCAAGCACTCTCCCACTGAGTTACATCCCAGCTCTGAAGGTATACATGATATGAGAGTAAATAGTAAGTACAAGAAGGCTTTCTTCAAGGATAAAAATGTATACAGAAATATTTATATTATATGTTCTGCTGTATCTTATAATGTACTGTGTTATATTCACTCTTTATATATATATATATATATATTTATATATATATATATAAAATCAAAGAACAATTGATGACATTAAAAAAGAGAGATTCAAAGTATCCTTATCCATAGGAAATGAGTACAAATGTTAAATCAAAGCTACATTTTGGTTCTGAGATAGGTCTTCCGTGTGTATGTTATGGTTGTGTAACTTGGTCTTGTGGGACTCCTAACTTTTGTGAAACCCTGCAGGCCGCCATGACCAGAAAGCTCTGAGCTCCGTACAAAAATGGAGTACTGTCTTTGTTGGTGTGGCTTCCTCCTCTCTGCCCTCATCATCCAGATCTCCAGACTCTGTGCTTGAAGGCTGTCATGTAGTGCTTTCCTACAGATCCAACTCCTCTTCATCAAGCACTTGCAATTCCTGGAATGCCTCTCCACATAAGTGAAGCATCTCAGTACCTTCACCCTTCTGCCAGTGATTTTTACCCACCCCGGGAAACCCCTACCTCCTCCGCAAAGTTCTACATAACCTTCCCTCGTTCGTCCTGAATAAAATTGACCTGCCTCCCAGAAGCTGGTCCTGGAAGTTCATTTCTGTTCATGCTCATAGGACACCAAATCTCCGGTTCATCACTTCTGCTCCCTTGTTCCTGAGGACCGGTGGCCAGCGACCCCAGGAACGAGAGAGAGCCGCACCTAACAGTAGGAGTCGGGGTGGTCTATGAGCCTGCCTGCTTTGGGGACCATTTTTATCCTACTGCGTTGCCTTATCCAGCCTTAGTATTAGGGGATATGCCTAGTCTTACTGCAGCTTAATATGCCGTGTTTTATTGATATCCATGGGAGGCCTTCTCTTTTTTAAGGGTAAATAGCGGAGGAGTAGATCTGGAAGAGAGGGGAGGTGGGAAGCGGGACTGAGAAGAGAGGAAGGAAGGGAAACTGTGGTTAGGATGTAATTTATGAAAGAAGGCTAGTGAAAATAATAAAGACTATACAGAAGATGGAAAATAACATAACATGACAAACTACATTTTCATAAAGTAAATAATTAATAGAAAGAGTTTTAAAAGTTTGCCAAAATAGAAAAATAAACAACAAAATGCAGAGAAGAGTAACAGAGAATAAAGAATAAGAGATTTATATAGAAAATATGTTAGCCCATCTTGGTTGCTGGATGAGAAGACAAATAAAATATTCAAAGATCTAACACAAGAAATTATCACCTACCCGGAAGGAAGCATGAATGCACAGATGAGAGGGATCTAAGTGACTTGATGATGTCACTCATTTAACAGGGTACCGGTACCAGGTGTGAGCACTGATAACTTTTTGGAAGATACAAAGCAGGTTATTTCAAATAGGTGAAAAAATTCAGTGCATCTGAGAAAACATGAGCGTTGTGAGTAAAATTGTACATGGTAGGAGCAATGTCAGTAAAAAAAAAAAAAATTATCAATAAGATTAGCTCACAAGGATTTATGTTGATGGAGTTTACAAGACTGTGGAATGAAGACTTATAACGAAGATTCTTCATGCCCTTACAAGTTTCCACTTGCATACTTTTCTTAAAACAAAGTCTCCCAGGCATGCCTCCGAATGAAAATGAGGACACAAAATATTCACTGTATCTTAAGATTTAGAAATATGTCTTTTTGAGGACATTTAATGTACTCATTTATTCAATAAGAACATATTGAGCATCTAATATATACTGACAACATTCTAAGAAGTGTAAGTCACCAGTAAATTGGTCTATAAATATAAACTATGTATAGCAAACCCATTAGAAACATGTGTGTTAGGTCTTAAAACATTTTTCATGGAAATGGTCATGCTAAATAAATAAATTTTATATATATATATACACACACACACACACGTGTGTGTGTGTGTGTGTGTGTGTGTGTGTATGGAGAGAGAATATATATACTCATTACACGTGTGTGAATTTTCCAATAATTGATCATCAAAGACGCAATTATGCTAAGTCTAGCCATCATGTACTTGCTAAGAATTCCCATGAAAGGTAAGAAACAGAATGGAAAGGTAGAAATAAGAAACAAACAGTTTAATAAAATAACATTAATATTGACTTTTTATGTCACCACCAATAGGAATTGCAAAAATTCAGTGTATGATTTTTTTTTAAAAAGCCTTTAACCCCAACACTTGAGGCTTAGGAAGGAAAAATCTGAGTCATAGCACAAAACACTTTAAAAATACAATGAAAAATAAAAATTTATTTCTTTATATATAATATGGTGAATTATAGATCATAACTCCACTTCCCACAATGCTGTCAATGTCTATTTGTGTATATATATATTGAGCACACCAGAATTCACTATCTATACCTAAAATGTATAGTGCTTCTCCTGCCTTGGCCTCAGGAGGTCTGAGGTTACAGATATGTGCTACCATATCTACTTTCTAAAGAAATTTCAAAATGGCAGAATACCAGGTGATGAAAGATGAACTCAGCATCAATGGCCACCACGTAGTAGGCAGAGTGAATGTGAAAACTGTATTCCTTCTCTTGCTTTTGCCAGGGTGGGAAATCAAATTTATTATGGGACTTCTTAAATTTTGTTTCAGATAAATTCACTTTAATGTAATAACCAAACTAAAGTGAATAGAATATTTCAATTACCTAACTATTTTGATTTAATTTTTCCAGTAAGGAAAATGGGGCTTGTTTCATAAGGAATATAGAAAGATACCAATTACATAATAGCAAACAGCCAGTTATTTTTTAAATCAAATATGAAAATAAATAATCACATTTAAAAACAATATACTTGTCTTGGAATTAAAATGTAGTCAAAGTAAAAGTATAGTTAGCTTATATGACTAGTTTAAAGGGCTATCAGAAAAAAAAATCAAATAGAAAAATGTGTAAGTCTAAAACTCAGTATACAGATTTTCAACACAGATATTAACACATTTTGATAGCAAATTCCTCTGAGGAGTCCTGCTGGTTACTTTTAACTGCCAACTTGGCACAGCCATTTGGGAAGAGAGTCTTCATGCAAAATTACCTAGATCAGTTTGGTCTGTGGAGGATTGCTTCGGTGTTAACTGGTGTAGAAAGGCCCCAGCCACTGTGAGCAGCGCCATTCCCTGGGCTAAGACAGATCTGTACAAGAGTGGAAGCAAGACAGCAAGTGAGGATCCAAGCTTGGATTTGTAGCACTTATTCTCTCTCTGCTCCTAACTATGGATGGGCCTGAAGCTTTAAGCCCCTGCCCCCACAATAATGACTGTGGCCTGAAACTGGAAGTCAAACAATCCCTCTCTTCCCTTTGTCGCTTTTTGTTAGGGTATTTGTCACAGCAACAGGAATGAAACTTAAAAAGTAGTGTGTTCAGAATCATGACTGCAGCAGTAAGGAGAAAGGCACTGGAGCACTTTGTTTAAGAGGAGGAGGAAGAAGAAAAGGAGGAGGAGGAGGAAAAAGAAGAAGAAGAAAGGGAGGAGGAGGAGAAGAAGAAGAAAAGATGGATTTGTAATGTGAAGTGTCCCAAGATATTTGGACTCATTGTGTGACCATGTCAAACAAATGTAGGAATGACCTAGTTTCATTAGACAGAAAGCAAGTTGTTCACGATGATGAATGAGAACCACTGTCTAAAGAAAAAAGAAAAGGAAAAAAGAAAAATGCGTTTTATCTTATAACTACGTCTCAAACAATCATCTTTATATAGCAAATACAACAGAATTCCTCAAGGAAGCCTTATAAGATCCTTTCTTGCAATGTTTTGCTCTGTATCAGTGAACATCCAAAGGAGCTCCGGGTGTCTTTATTTTTAGAAGCTCACTGATCAAGATCACAAGTTCCCTAATACCTTGACTGAGGAACCTCTAGAGGAATCTTCAGCCCAGACAGTCTCAGAGTTGCACAACTTAATCTAGTCCAATCCTGCTTGAGTTTACTTTGGCATCACCTGGCCAAGTGAGCAGCCAGATTCTGAGCTTCAGCATCAAAGAAAGTGCCTCCTAATGTGGGTAAGTGGTCCCAACATAAGTATTCCCATCCCTTATCAGGCAAAATCACCACACACCAATCAGTGCTTTAAATGGGCTCAAAGCAAACTTTCTTTCTTTTTTTTTTTTTTTTGTCCAAATTTTGCCCTCCAAAGTAATACAAGATAACCTGCATGAAAATGATTTACAGTCAAAATGCGTAATTTTAAAGACATTTTAGAGAAACTTAAACAACACGTTGCTTCTCCAGACTGATTCATTCTGTTTCTCCAGCTGATCTGAAAAGACTTTCTATGAACTGTCCATGCTGGTTATTGTCATCCGTATCCACCCCAATTGGGCCTATGCTCCATAAAGAACATGTTTAACAAATGTTTAAAGTAAGTAGACCAAAATTATAACCTCCTTTGTTATTGATTATATGAGACAGAATAAAGCAACTGTACTGTTAATTATAAAAACAGAAACCATGAAGGCAATAAGTCACTTAGTTCTGCCTCCCTCGGAAAGGATGGTGCACATGCATTGAGAAAGACAATAAGCAAAAGGGAATTATACCCACCGCCAGATTACTGCTTACAAAGAGAAACTTTGAAAGTGGTCCAGCAACTAACAATCTTCATGGTGTTATATAGGAAGATCCTTGAATGGGAAAAACATTGAAAGGCAAACATCTCCCGCTTCGGAGATCAAGCAAGCATCCACACAGAACACCAATCGCATCCCATACTTGGCAGGATTATGATTTTAAAAAAAAAATGTGAGCTCTATTCTGCAGCCATATTTTAATATACAGACTACACCCATCTCATTCTTGAGTGTTTCCCTTCCTCGATGCTAAGGTGCTCTAACAGAAAACGTACTGAACACGAGTGGGAGGATCTAACTTAAAACTCCAATTCTGCCATTTTCTGTGGGACGCAAGGCAAACACTTCTCTCGAGCTCTCACTCAGAACCTTCAGCCTTCTTTTTCACGAAGTGAACTCTTGAGACACAAACGAGTGTTCACCATGTTTTGTCTGCTCGCCAACCTATTTGCCTTTTTCCTGCCCCTTCTTCTCCCATTCAGTTTTCTTCACATCCAATTTCAATTATCCGTGTCTGTCTACTTCCACGGTTTTACCTATTGCTCTCAAAGCCATCATAGTTCAGTCTTTTTCCCTATGCAATTTCCACAACTTGCTGTATATTAATAATTCAAAATGCATGGAAATTTTAGAAAGGATTATGAACCAATTTGTCGTTGAAATGTTTACTGCTGGGCAGTCTTTAGAAATAGAAACTAGGCATGCGACTCATGCTGAAAGTTTTTAATGGCTTCAGTTAGGATGGATAAACTCTAAGGAAAAAATATGAAAACTACACAGATCCTGGTATGTGCCAACTTCATCAGTCTCACTTCTGAGTCTAACTCTGTAATATAGAGAAACTCGGAATGTTTTGGAGCTCACTTAGTAACAGCTGCTCAGTGTTTTAAGTCTCAGTCTGGTCATTTCTTCCCTAGAGGCCCACAGATCTCTTTGCACACTTGGTTATAAAGCTCAATTTGATTGATTTTAGTTTGCATCTCGAATTTGAAGGCATTGTGCAATACTGTTCTTTTGATCAGGGACTATGTGTTTTAATCCAAGAGATCATATCTGTGTTGGCATCGCTTTAGGAATCATCATCAAAGTAGCTAAGATAGATTAAAGATGCTGAGCAACATGGTGAATGACGCTAGGCCACCTGAAACCCACCATCCCGGCATTCCCAAACCTGTCAGAATAGATCGAAATAACCACCGGTGTTAAATGCAAGAGGAAGACGCATTGGCATTGCCTTTAATCCCAACACTCAGGAGACGCAGGCAGCAGATCTCTGTGAGTTCAAGGCCAGATCGAGCTACACAGCAAGCTCCAAGACAGGCAGGGCTATAAAACAGATCATGTCTCAAAAAAATTTCAATCAACAAGTATTTTGATGTAATATAATTATACTATTTTTCTACACACACACACACACACACACACACAAACACAACGTTTTTTTATTACTCCAGGTTCTATATCCATATCTGTGTCTATTATCCAGACTTCTACCTTTAGCACATCAGTAGAAGAGAAAATCATTTTCTGGATGTGTGCAAGATTGCAGAGAAGGGTTTGGACAGGATCAAAACAAGACTGAGGAACAGGAGGCTGACCTAGTATGTCTGTTTCTAGGTGGAAAAAGGAAATTTTTGATACAAGAGCAATTTTCTACTTCCTTGTTTTTTCCTAGGGTAAAATATGTTTAAACTAAGAAATGTTTAGTTAGTCTTTATTAAACCATTATGACTGTCTCTGTGGAACAGGCCAAGGACCCAGGTGACGACTACTCATGCAGAGAAATAAATACCTCAGGCAGGCAGTGAGAGGAACTGCAGAAGTGCTTAGAAAATAAAATCACATATGTTCCATCTTTTATTTTTAAGATCTAAATGGTGATGCCTTAAAAGAAATGTCTGAGTTTTTTTTTTTTTCAAGGAAATAGAGAAATCTGAAGAGAAATGTTCTGGAAAATTTGAAACACTAACATTGACTAGTTGAAGATGCAGATAGATTTAGCTTTGATGAAATAGTAGGCACATCATGAACAATAAAAGACCTCGGGTTTTAGCTCATGGAGCTTTGGCTTTTCCAAGTTGTTTACAGCAAAGGGACTCCAGAAGTGAGCACAGGAAAGCTCCCAGCAAACGTTCTACATGTGCGGACTCATAGATGTGTAATGAACCCATAATAAAGCCATGCTGACAGCTTCATTGCTTTTGGTAAGTCCCTGAAAACACTTGGGTATATTATAGTAAACATTCCAGATTTCCTTTTTTCTACTTTCTGATCCCAACATTCTTGATAAGGGTGGGGAAGAGAGAATGGCACACATTAAGAAAAGGCGTTTCCTCTCTTTTTAAATTAAATGAGTCTTTAGAGGGTAATTCAAAAGGATTATTTATGGATGGTACATAACTTGCACTGGATTCATGAATATTTTCCTTTGGTGGTTGTGATTTTTTTATTATGTGGCAGAAAGTTCTTTTCCCTTCTCAAAAGTGTTAAAAATGTTTATCGAATGCATCTGCTGCCTCCTATTCTGAATCTACAATAACAAACCTTGTTTATAAAAGATTGTACACAGCCCACAGTGGAAATTTTGGACATGTTGGAAGAATCTAATAAGAATATAATCAAAAGGCCAGAAGGGATTTTAGAAGTTAAGTTTTATCAATAACCTTCATAACCACAAGAAAGAAATAATTACACAAAACTAGAAAAACCACTTGACTGAACTTACTTTCTCCCACAACACTGATTCAATATTCCAATCTCTATTAGCACATGTTAACTGTCTACAAACCCTTGCATAAAGTTCTGGTCCTATGAACTATCCCTCTTACTCCCACAGTCTGCCAACCTTTAGAAATGTAGTTGCAGAAAACTCTTTTCCACGTTGTGTAAGCACCTTTTTTGTTGTTGTGTTGTTAAGGATGCATGACTAATACAACCCAGGTCTGTTTAGCCTACGCTGATTACACTGATGCCTCTTTTTCCTTCCATTGCAATGAAAGCTCCTTCCATGGACTTAGCAGCTCTTTGGTCTGCCAGGCTTTCCCCCTGAGCACCCTTCCTTGTGACTTCCTGGACACTGACCAGCCTGTGTGGTTCTAGAGCTACTGCTGTCAATGCATGTGGCCCTGAGTTCCAGCGTCCTCTCCACATTGATAGTCTACATACCCGCAACAGCCCCACAGGCCTTAAAAGGTTGACTTTGGCTGTGGGACAGGAATCGTTGCATCCATGTGGAATTGGATGAAAAAGGAACCTTCTAGCAAAGAACTAAACATAAATCAAGGGGCAAAGCGGAATGTTGTAGATTAGAGTCTCGGCTGAGTGCACGTTATATGTTACACCAAAACACTCAAGTCTGGGGTTGAAATGTTTAGTTATCACTTCACTCAAGTTAAAGAAACTCATGCCCATTGAGCTTGATGGTTGGATTAAATGCCAGGTACAAGGAAACACAATGTGAAGAGATGTCTTCTCTTTGCCATTCTCATCCGTTTGAACTAAATGAGATTTCCTTTGGGCCACAGACGTACTCTTAAGTCACTTCAAATGTTAAACTAAATTATTCCTAGGACAACTTGCTATTTCTTTTGAGCAATAAGAAGACACAGTAAATTCCGCCAACATTTTTACTATTGTTATTATTGTCATTATTATCCATTTAATATGGGCCTCGGAAGTTTAATTTTAGTGAGAACACACATGAAAAAAAATTTAAGTTCATGGTATCTGTCAATGAATTTATTTAAAGTGAAAATGAACTCCCTATAGGTAGAGAGATCACTATTGTTCATTTTGTGCCTCTTCAGGATCTTTGTCCTCCATGGAAAGGCCGCTCTGTCTCCCAACTGAGGCCAGGACAGTAACTGATTGTGGCTAGAATAATCTTACCCAGTGAATATTAAATATTCCTAGTTTTTACATATCCTTATATATTTGTAAATATATAAGGACAACACCAATATAGATGCTAATGTTGAATACGAAACTGCACAGGGCCTCACTCCTAGACCAAGTCACTAGAGGCAGCTAAGAGACGCTAGAGAAGAAAAGTAACCTTTCCCCAAGGAAAAGCCCCCTACTTCATTATCCAACATCAAGTGGTCAGCTCCAAATTTGGACATGCAAACAACACTGAAAAGATTCAAAGGGTTGTATTTATATACTATAGTGTGTGTGTGTGTGTGTGTGTGTGTGTGTGTGTGTGTGGTGTGTGTGTGGTGTGTGTGTGTGGTGTGTGTGTGTGTGTGGTGTGTGTGTGTGTATGGTGTGTGTGTGTGTGTGTGTTTAGAAAAATGGGGCAAGTTGGAAGAAGGAAAAGAAATGGAGGGAAATATCATTTTATTTTCATTAAAATTAGTTTCTCACAGAGCACAGAGGCCTACAAGTGTGATCCGAAGCTCAGAAACACCATGGGCATATAGCCACTTGATTAACGTATAAATTCTCCAGCTCCAGCCAAGATTTCCAAGAATGAGTCTAGAAATCTGTGGTTTTTAATACTCTTCTGCTGCCCTGAAAATCTGGTGCCCGCTCAAGTGTGAGAATTGTTACAGCCAACACCTAGAATTCCAGTCTTAACTCCTACCTCCATTAAAAAGATTTTCTCTCCACCACCACCACGCCCCGACAAAGTAAAAGACATTTACAAGTTCAAACAAAAGTCACTCAAACTTTCAACTTTTAAAAATCACGTGTAGTTGAGAGAATGTATATCTCCACATGTACATGAAGCCCTTGCTGCCTCGCACTCTGTACTGACTACGTGCAGAGCACACCATCGTGTGCCAATTGGCTTCATGGCCCATCGTGTTTTCTGTGGTCAGTTTCAAAGCCTAGCATGAGAGCCTCAGGAACTATGGCCAAGAATTCTGGAAGGCTTCATTGGATCAACAGAAGGGGTCTGGGTGAATTGCTTTCTTTCCTTCCATCGTCTAGCACAAAGCAAAGTATTTTTCTCATACATGGGGTTTTACTCCTCAGAGATGATGCAATTCAGATAATACTGAGAACTGTGTGTGCGTGCATATGTGTTTTGTGTGTGTGTGTGTGTGTGTGTGTGTGTGTGTGTGTGTGTGTAATAAACAAAAATATACATGCTGCATTGGCAGGAATCTTGGTCGAGTTTTCTCTGGTGAGTTCCTACCTTCTGTCTTGCTTACTGAGAACCAATAATAAAATCCAGAAAGGATCGTTGCCTTGCCGTGCACATCAGTGAACGATGTGTACCACTGAACACTCAAACAGATGTTCACAGTATTGAAGTTGCCTTTATATTATTTCAAAGACTTCTCCCAGTCCATTGCGAAGACTTTATTCCCTCTGGCAAGAAGGACATGGCCGCTGCTTCTTGTGTGGCAACATGAAACTGAACGCCTTCTGTAGTATAGACCGGCTCAGAGGCATGCCAAGAAATAGCTAATCAATTGTTCATCAGCATCCCCAATCAGGAAACTGATTTTGGTTTAATTTGGAATTGAAAAAAAAAAAAGAAAGAAAGAAAGAAAGAAAGAAAGAAAGAAAGAAAGAAAGAAAGAAAGAAAGAAAGAAAGAAAATCCAAAGGAAAACTGGACAACCAGCAATTCGTCAGGAAGCTAGGATGGCAAAGCCCAGTCACATGATGTTTGACGAGGCACAAGCATGCTCCATGCCACCTGCCTTGGTGTCTCTCTCACTCCAGCCTCCTCTCAGAGCGGGCACACAATTTGAAGTGTGACTCAGACTCCTTTATTCTAGGACACGAATCCCTTCTCAATATTCTAGGCAGCTCAGAAACTCCGGAAGGCGTGGCCGGATGAACAGGGATCAGAACGCTCATGGTTTCGTCCGGTGCTTGAAAGCTAGCAGCTCCTCCGGTGGGACAGCCTTTCACATGCCCTCTCTGTATTGCTATTTTTGAGAAACGGTTCATCTTTTGGTTACCAAGGAGATTTCTCAACCTCTTCCCTATCTTCTTACCTCTCAGGAGTTCTTCAAGAAACGTGCCCTCACCATGCCTCAGCTTCATCATTTTTAGCCATCGTTTTCACTGACATTCTGAAAAATGTTATGTGTAAAGCCTTTCCAGCTCCTAGCGCATAGCCAATGTGCAATACAGTCAACCTAATATCCAGTCACTTTTCTCTTTCTTTGTATGCACAATTTCCTACAAACCACAAAAGTTAAGTGTTGAAATAATCAAAAAGGGGGAAAATTCGTAATCATCTTAAATAAATTACCCCATGCATGGGTTTGGAAAGCTAAGCCATAATTCTGTATTCATAGCTTACATCTCACTTTTCAATTTATACTATAACTTTATTTTCAAATGACTAAAAATAGGCACATAAAGCAATTATTCTGACTCAGATACTCCCAAGTATATTGTTTTCTGGCACCAAATGTATACATTTATGTTTGGGTAGTAACAAAACTACCCTGCATGAATTCCTGTGGGATTAAATATAATATTTACTTGTAAAGAGCAAGACGGTTGGGAAGCAAAGTTGCACACATATGACTATTTCTCATTTAATTTGAGTCTATGAATATTATAGCATGGATGGGAAGTAGTTTTTATTTTTCTCTATACTGGCAGTCCATGTTATGTTAAAGAAAAAAGAAAAAAAGAAAAAAAAACATTGCTAATGATATATCCATCTTCCAGAAGAGATGACTTGGGTTCCTTAGAGAAGATAAGCCTGGATGTTTTAGGAAATTATAAATCAAAGT
Organism: Acomys percivali; assembly: GCA_907169655.1. Classification (NCBI taxonomy): domain Eukaryota; kingdom Metazoa; phylum Chordata; class Mammalia; order Rodentia; family Muridae; genus Acomys; species Acomys percivali. The sequence continues at coordinate 1,125,670 of OU015758.1, read as the reverse complement.
CCCATTAAAACCCTAATATAACCTCAAAAAGTAATAAAGAATGAGTTGATAGTCCAATATATAAAAGTATCTTCAGGGTATCTTACAGACAGAGTATTGATACTCTTTCTTTAAAATATATTTTTTTAATTATTTCATCTGATTTTTGAGGTTATAATATGATTGAATTATTCACCTTTTCCCTTCTCTCCCTCTAAAATCTCCTAAATACAACCTTCTTGTTCTTTTTCAAATCCATGGCATCTTTGTCATTCACTATTATTATACACATATGTATATCTGTGTGTTTGTGTGTGTTTTTTTCTAAATACATAAGTGCAACCATTTCATCCTGCGTAATGTTACTTATATGTATCTTATCCCACTAAATTATCCAAAGCAACTTGTAATAGAAAAGCTATATTTTCAATAATTTTAATTGAAATATAATTACATTATTTATCGTCTTTCCTCTCTCCAGCCACTATCATATTCCCACTCTACAACTGATGTCTTCTATTTCTTTTATATGTGTGTATGTATTTAATATATATATGGAGAGAGAAATATGCAAAAATATATAAATTCAACCTGTTGTGTCCATTTTTGTTCTTCGTGTGTATATGGATTCAAGGGCTAACCACTTTGCACCGGGTAACGACTCAAGGGACTCACTCCTGAAATGGTCTAATCTCCCTTTCTCTATAATCATCAGTCGCCTATAGCTCTTTGACCAGGAGTAGGGCCCTGTGAGATTTTACTCCTTCCATACTGATACGACTAGCGATGCTGAAATTGTTTAAGTATTGTTTGGGCATCCATCTCTAGGATGACTGGCTCACAGGAGACTTTCTGGCTCTCTCATCCTTGTGATCTTTCTGTCCTCTCTTCCACAATGTTCCCTGAGCCATAGACGCAGGAATTGTGTCACAGATGTATCCGTTGGTGATGGGAACTCCACATTTTACCCAGTGGTGGTTTTATGTAATGGTCTCCATATGCTGTAAAGAGATATTTTTTATGAGAAGTGAGAGCTACACTTATCTGTGTGTATAAAGAAAATATTCAGAATGTAGTTAGGAAACTATACTATGAAAGAAAATAATTACAAAAATGTTTATTTTTCTTATAACAATTGAGTTAGTGTTAATCACATAGCTTTCAAATATATATATATATATTAATCTTTTTAAATTTTTACAGTTTGTAAAAAGGACCAGTAGAATGGACCAGAAAGAAAGAAAGAAAGAAAGAAAGAAAGAAAGAAAGAAAGAAAGAAAGAAAGAAAAAAGGAAAGGCACAGGGCAATTACAAAAATCTAAGATGTTAATCATAAAATTACATTTGGGAAAACTGTATTTGTACTTGGACAAAAAAAAAAAAAACACAGCTGTTTTCAAAGTTTATCAAAAGATTCAATTGTCTGGCCCAAAAAAAAAATTAAATTAAAAAAAACCACTCTGAAGATAATCAACCCTTAGTTTATCTGAGTTCAAGACGCTTTCGCAACTCCTCACCATCATTGCCCCTCAAAATACGTCACGCCTTAAGTGGCCAGTAAAACTTGAACGTGTGACATCAATGATCCTCCTCAAGGATGCAGTTGGAGGCCCAGTGATGCGCATTGTTCTTATTTATTAGCTGTGATGTAACTTAAGACTGAACTGATGGTCAAGAATGCGTGGCCAGTGTCTTCCCACCACTTAACACATGCACAACAGGTGCCCTTTTATTCATTAAAATCACATTGAAAAGATTATTTTTTTTTTATCTTGTGTTATTATGTATCTAAGAAACCAGACACAGCAGCAGAATAATGTGCCAAACAGAAGAACGTAGCAGAACAGATTCAAATATTTTGCCTCAGAGGGAGCCTTGCAGCGCAGTGTTCCCAAGTGGATTTACTTCCGAATGTGGCTTTCTTGATACTGGGATAAGTTTTGGGGGTTTTTGTTGTTGTTGTTGTTGTTGTTGTTTTGGTTTTTTTTTTTAAGTCTTAAATTTTCCATACAGAAACCCAGATCCGTGTAGCCTGTCTTGTCTGCTTGTTTGCTGTTTTAGCATCCAACAGAGCATAAACGACGACAGTAATTCTCAGCCCATGGCACTTTTCTTGCCTTTACCTCCTTTGTCATTTCACTGTTTTCATAAACAAACCCCTGTTGCCCATGAGGAAGTAGCAATAGCACAAGTGTAACTATTTCGTGTGTTCTGGTTTTTTTTTGTAAGTTCTGAAAGGTCAACAGGGTCGACTATTTCAGAGGGATGCATAAACGCAGATAGACTAAAAGGCTTGGTGTTAACCGAAGAGATCACAGACGTCACCAGGACCTAAACGGAACTGTTCTACTGCTTCAGCTAAGAGGAGAAGGTCTGTGTTATCCCCTCACCCTTACCTCCTAACAGCATTCACTCACCAACCCTGGCACCAGCTCTCAGTTCAGCATTTTGAAATGCCTATGAGAGAAAAAAAAAACTGATTATGCAGTAATTCATTAACAGGTAAGTTCCTATTAAGCTAACAGAAATGCTTAACCAAAAACGTATCATGTAAATATGGCCCGGTGGTATGCACGCCTTTTTCGAGACCACATACAACTGAATAATCCATAGCAAGCATTTCACAACAAAAGGTCAGATAACACAGCATCTAGAGACATGGTGAGGTTAGCAAAGTGCCTACTGTGCAAGCGTAAGGACCCCTGCGCTCATGAAAGCGCCAACCGTGATGAAATGCTTCTAACCATCCTTGTGCTGGAGAAGCAGAGACAGGCAACTACCTCACAGGTCTGCCAGCCTGGCAGTATCAGTGAACTCTAGAGTCAGCGAGAGAGCCTATCCACCACAATAAGGTAGAAAGCAATTGAAGGGTGCATCCAGGGTCAACATCCTACCTAAACACACGCACGTATACATGTATACATCAACAGGAACATGTATGCACATGCACAGAGAGTGAGAGAGAGAGAGAGAGATGTAGCATGAATGAAGAAGTGAATGAATGAATGAATGAATGAATGAGCGAGCACACTAAACACAGAACTAATGTACATATAAAAGCCTAAGAGTCCCCGCCTTTTCTGGTTTCAAACAAGTGCCAAACACATGCATCCCACATATGTTTCTCTGTATACTTTTCCCACTCCCATCCTCCCCTTAATGACTTGCTTTTCCTGAAGGAAACAATTGTAGATAAATACCAGGTGAAATCTGGTGCCTGAATAAAGCTCTGGAAGTGATTTTTGAGGTGCTAGAAGCTCCCACACACTGAGGGACCTCCCACAAGCAATTTTCTTGGAGCAGAGTCCAAATAAGAAGGTTTAGTGAAGTCCGCTCCCTGGAATGCCGTCCACTTGCCCGTCTTAATCTAGTGTTAGTTTAAGGAGTTATAAAGAGCAGCCCTTTTCTGTTTTTCCAAAGAGGAAAGGCAAATTGAAAGCAGAGTATCTCTTCAGATCCCATGAGGAAACTGCAAGGCATAGAAGATGCCATCCTTCACCCCACCGCACCCCACCCCCGGCAGGAACACGGTACAGTTGCAAACCATTCACACTATGTTGATAGAGTCTTAAGTCAAATAAACTTTAAAGGAGCCATAAAAATGATGGAGGAGAAAGACAAACCAATAGGTTGCGATACAAAGGATGCTAGGTTTGTTCTAACGTCATGGAGCCCTTCAATACCACACAACAAAGCTTAGGCTTCAGAGAAGGCTTCCAGGCAAAGAGATAAAGATAGTGATGGCATAAAATCAGTTTGGGTAAACTAAGGCAATAAAGCCCAAATGATATACATACCCACCAAAAATACATGGGCAGTTTTGTTTTGTTTTAATAATTTGTTAAGTGTCCAGGAAAGATAGAGACAAGCCGGAGAAAAGAAAACAAGATGAACATAAAAACTAAAGCTCTTGTCAAAGCATAACATCATTTAACATCTGTGGCCTCGCTCCACCATTTTCCCAGCCTGCTTTCCCTACCTCTCCTCGATTCTGTGAGTCCCCTACTTTTCTCAAATGCACCTATTTTTCACTCAGCCGCTGCTGTTTTCTCTAACGTACAATGAATGATCATGAACTCCCACATAGAATATTGCTCAGCATCAATAAAGATAGGACAGTGAAAGTTTGTTAGAGTTTCTATTGCCATGACCATGAAACTCTTTTTTTTCCATACATACATTACACCTCAACCCATGTCCCCTACCTCCACTTCTCCCACACACCCCCACTTCCCCTAGATCCATTCCTCCTCAGTCTCCTTAAAAACAAACAAACAAACAACAGGTCTCCAAGGAATATCAGTCAAGCATGGCATAAGCTGGATGGGGGCAGGGGAAGTGGAAGATTACTGGGAGAGATGACTGAAATTAGGGACATTTGGATGGTGATATAGAAAGCTAGTGCAATGGAAAGTTCCTGGAATCTAAGAAAGTGACCCTAGCAAAGTTTCTTCGTAATAGGGGAACTGGCCATCTTGTATAATCAGATAAGGCTTCCAACCGTGGGATTGGGATATCAACTCAGGCACAAAACCTTCAACCTACAATATGCCCTCCCTTTGCAAGATGTTCCAGGGTCACGGTGGCACAGAAGTTGTGGGAGTGACCATGGTAACTCTTAGAAAAGAAAGCATTTAACTGGGGCTGACTGACAGGTTCAAAGGCTTAGTCTATTATCATTATGGCAGGAAGCATGATCACATGCAGGAAGTCATGGTGCTGGGGATGTACCTGAGGGTTCTACATCCAGGTCAGCAGGCTGCAAGAAGACTGACTGAGACACTAGACCTGGTTAGAACTTCTGAAACCTCAAAGCCCACCCCTAGTGACACACTTCCTCCAACAAGGTCACATCTACTTCAGTAAAGACACACTTCCTAGCAGCGCCACTCCCTATGGGTCTATGGGGGGCCATTTTCATTCAACTCCGCCTCCGCATTGCTCGTGGTAAAACCTGAGCCTCTACCATGCAATGACTCTATGATTTCAGAACAAACTCATTCTGTCTTTAAACAAAGCTATTTTGGCACATAAGTATGTGTTTTGCAAACATCTCCTGACTAACCATTGGACTCTAGTGAATATAAATGTGAAATTACGAGGTACTAAGTGGCCTAGTGACAGTGTTTTCAAGAATTCAAGAATAAATTGGATATTTTCTGTATAGTAAATGCCAAGCAGTTATGATAAAAGAAAAACACAAAGTTGGCTGCTCATTTTCTCTCACAGTTATCCAAACTTATCTAAAGGAATTTAAAAGTGTGTTGTGCCCAAGAGGTATCTCTAGTCTTACTGGCTTATTTCTCTAACTTATTTCTCCAAAATATAGTGCTCATGACCACAGGCAAAACTGGTTTACCTCTAACACGCGGGGGGGGGGGGGAGCAATTAGAAACATAAATTTAGAACAAAAGGTTTATTTTTAAGAAACTACTTCTATTCACACACACAAAGATCACATTGGCTCAAGAGAGGGTGAAAATATGTCCTATGGCTAAAAATCACCATGTGACTAGACTAGTAAATTCTATTGGTGTTAACATTGAATAGACTTTGGAAGACAGCCACCAGACGGAGACGCACGGTTTTCTGCATATTCTAACTATAAAATCAGCCATGTATAGCAGCAGCATTCCACTGTCGAATAGGAGGTTTAAGGACAGGTGTTTATATGCTGCATGAGCCCCACTTCTGATGAGATGGTGCATTTAACATCCTTCAACTTATTCTCAAAGCTTCAGGGGTTTTATTTCTATGACTTATTCTCAGGGGATACTCAAACATAATGTCTCCACTTTTTTGATGTAGCTGAGAGTGCCTTGATGTGGAAGGAAATACAACGCTACACACAACTGGCTTTGAAAATGTAATAATCATCATCATCATCATCATCACCATCATCATCTTAAGAGTACCATCTTCAAAAACCAGTTATGCATGGACTTTCCGTTCGTAAATAAAGGTTTGTTTGGCTGAGGCTACTTTTTCAGTGTTTCCTGCTTAGTTGTTTGATTGATTTCTTCTCTGTTTGTGAGACACAATCTTGCTATATATCCCATTCTAGCCTCTATCTCACGATCCTTTGGTCTTAGTTTCTTATGTGCTGAAATCTCACCATGAACAGGAAGCCAAATGTTTAATTGACTAGCCAATCATATGAGAAAGCAACGTTAGAGAACTAATGATGACGCTTGCGAATGGTTATATAACAGTTTCCTCTCATATCAAAGACTCCATCCTGCAGGAAAGCTCCTTAAGCAGGAAAGTAAAGAACTCAAAATACTTCAGGAAGTCCCTAAAACTTGCCAGATTCACTATACCCTCTTCCGCTCAGAGCCAAGCTTCTGAGAGTCACTCTCAGACAAGACAAGACAAGCTGCAAAGAAAGCTGTGAGAACCAGACCAAAAGAAGCCGAAACCAAAATGCCTGGAAGATGTTTAAACTGACTGAGTCCCTTGGAAAGGACCCCCTCCAACCTGCGGAGCTTCTGTGAGCTGTCACCCATGCTGGAGTGGGCTTTGGTGATGCAGCTGTCTTTGAGTCATTTCTACTCCTGTAAGTAACCCTTCACCCATATTCCTGTAAGTAACCTCTCACCCATATTCCTGTAAGTAACCCCAGTAAAACTCACTGATTCACCAAGTTGGACTTTGGTGATATCCATACTTTGGTTTACTGTGAGTTCCCTATCTGTGGTAAAAAGATGGGTGGACAAGTTTTGTCGCACAATAACTGTATGGGTAGAGGGTTTGAAATAAACACACAAAAAATGTTTTGTGCCGGATGTACATCTAACAGAGTGAGATCTTGGTAAATGAGTGGATGAGGTGACCAGTTTGTTTGTCAATTTAAGATTGCCTCCTTCCAAAGTCTGATCAGTGTATATTCACTAACTTAATAAAAATGTGCCAATGAGGTGACAGTGAGTGATGAGGAAGCTCAGTGAGGATCTTCTTGCTATCATCAAACATTCTATATTCCAGTAACAAGGACCAACCGTTGTTACACTTTTCCTTACAATGCTGTTTCACGGTATACGGAGGGGAAAATGACTGATGGCAAATGAATGGATAGCATTTCTACCTTTCTATAATACACATTTACTTTACATTTATAATCTTCACAAAACCCCTTGCTCATGCCACCCTTGCCTCTGTAGACTTACCACACATCTCAAACACAGCCAAGGGATCCCTATGGTGGTGTATCTAACAACAGGCCAATACACAGTAAAAACCAAGAGATTCTGTGTATGCATACCACTACCTTTTTATTTACAGGCCCATATTAAAATATATGGGCCCATAGTAACATACATTTTTTCAGAAAATAACTGACATATTTATTTTTCAGGGGATATATTTGAGTTTAGAACGACATTTGATATGAATTATTTTTCATCTTCTATGCTTTACCATCATGGAGCTGCCAATTTAAACACAGACACACACACACACACACACACACACACACACACACACACACACACACAAATCTTCTATTGGCATAGAATCTGAAGTTGCCCTACATTTTACGAACTATAAACTTATATTTAAGTACAAGACATATGCTTTGACCAAGGATGTTAATTCAAACAGAGCCATCCAGTGCTATCTCTGATTAACACCTGCCAACCTTATGAAAACACTGGGAACCAAGGAGCTCTCAATATTGTATTTTTTCAGCCAAACTCTGGGAGGGAGCGCAGGGAGTCTTATGGAAGAAGACTTGGGGAACAGAGGGACCTGGAGGGATCAGGAGCTCCACAAGGAGACCAACAGAAGCAACAAATCCAGGGGGAAGAGGGAGACACTGAGGAGACTGATGTACCAACCAAAGACCCTGCATGGTGTGGACCTAGACCCTCTGCTCAGATGTAGTCTACAGGCAGCACAGTCTCCTTGTGGGTCCCATAAGATGGGGAGCAGGAACTACTTCTGTCCCAATGAGACTTGGTAGGCTGTAGTCAGGTGTAAGGAAGGAGGGCTCCCCTTTCTGAGCACTAGGGGAAGGACGGAAAGGGAATAAGGGAGGGAGAGCGGGACAGGGAGGTGATCAAACAGGGGGCTACAATTGAGCGGGGACTGAGTTTCACATGAACTCCGGTGCCCCATATTTGACCACGTCCCCTGGATGGGGAGACCTGGTGGCACTCAGAGGAAGGACATCAGGCTACCAAGAAGAGACTTGATACCCTATGATCATATACAAGGGGAGGAGGTCCCCCGCAGTCACAGTCATAGGGGAGGGGAATAGGGTAAACGCGGGAGGGAAGGAGGGAGGGAGGGAGGGAGGGAGGGATGGGAGGAAACAAGGGATGGGATAACAATTGAGATGTAATATGAATAAATTACTAAAGTTTTTTAAAACGTAAAAAAAAAATTTAAAGTAAAAAAAAGTATTAATTAACAATATTTTGGAAAATGTATGTGGGAATTTAAAGCATGAAGCTCTGGCTTCCAGTGCCAGCACCTAGCATGAGGTAGGCCAGTAACCCTGGCACTCGCGGTAGAGACTGGAGAACCAGGAGTTGAGAGTCGTTCACTCCTACATCGGCTGTATAAGAACCTAAAAGAGAAGGGGTGAGAAATTTGAGGACAGCTAATTAATTAATGGTTGCGTGCAACCATAGATCTCACCATAGACAGTTTGTACCTACTACGTATATGCGATGTATACTCTCCATAAACAACTAATAGTAAAATAGCTTTAAATTTCTCCTAAATTCTTTTGATGCAGAATTTCTTTACCAGAACGCAATCAGCTTTCATTTAATATTAACATTCAAAAGTGAATGTACCTACAATAGTGTATACAGTCATCATTACAAGGCTAAATCAATTAATATATTTAACTAACATCTTATAAATCATTATAATAGCCTATTATAATAGACTACACAAAGTCATATTCCAATCTAATCTCGTGTACATTTGGTTTATCTTATACAGAATAAAAAAATGTGAATAACTGGTTCCCGAGGTATACCTCTTCCTTATGTTTCCATTTTTATTTTTTATGGATCTTTTATAATGGGAAAAACTATTTTCCTCCACCCAAGAAATTATTTCCAGTATGGAAATTATTACTTGACTTGAATGTGGAATTCAGAAATGGGAAGACTAAGTCATAAACTAAATATATAATTTGATGATGCGATTAATAACCTGAAGCTCAGAAACAATTTAATTTTTGTTCTGTACCATTCCATATGCTAATGTTAAATACACTTATTAATTTTCATGGCTATGTAATATCTGAACATTTTATGGCCAGTCACTCACCAGCTCTTTTGCAAGAAAAAATTATTTTAGTCTTGGAAATGAATGAGTTAATAGAGTAAAATTGGTATTAGGAGATTTATGCTAACCAGGTGTTTGAATCGCCTGAGAAGTCATCCGTTTAACATACAACCTTTCTGCTGTAAATACTATACCACCAAAAAGACAGATTAAACAGTGTTGTATTAAACTATGGTTTTAAAAAAATTAATAATGAAAAAAACACTGTGTCTGAGTTCTCTTGAGAAAATTTGCCAAGCTACATGACCCTTTAAATGCCACACTGTCCTACAAATAGCTCATTAAACCTGTTTCATGCCTAAACAAAGCCAGTATCTGGACTTTCCCAATCTAAATATGAATAGAATACTTCTTCTAGAAATAGAGAAATAACGACTTTGGTCATCTATTTGGTTGCATATGTCACACACAAAACTCGTTCAAAGAACCACAAGGTTACCGTAGCCTCTACCATCATATTTAGAGGACACTTTCAGTTTCTCTGAGTTACGAGGCTAACCTGCTAAACCCTCTTGTCCTCACATTATGTCACTTGCAATACCACCTTTTTTTTTTTTTTTTTTTTTGCATTTGTTGAATGTACTGGTTTTTTTTTTTATTTTTTATTAATTTATTCTTGTTACATCTCAATGGTTATCCCATCCCTTGTATCCTCCCGTTCTTCCCTCCCTCCCATTTTCCCCTTATTCCCCTCCCCTATGACTGTGACTGAGGGGGATTTCCTCCCCCTGTATATGCTCATAGGTTATCAAGTCTCTTCTGATGTTTAACCCCAAGGTTCTTTCTCTAATGCTCAGTCTATGGAAAGCTGCCTTCCTCTCCCATCTTTAGTGGCTAGTTGGTATAAGAAGACCTTAAAACCATAAGCCTGAAAAAAAACCACCACAATTTCCCCCAAAAGGTAGTATTGCAAACGGTATATACTCACTTATATCTGGTATAAGGTCTTCTTATACCAACTAGCCACTAAAGACGGGAGAGGAAGGCAGCTTTCCATGGACTGAGCATTAGGGAAAGAACCTCGGGGTTAAACGTTAGAATCATTCACAGGTGGGGTACCCTGGGCTTTTGTAACTTCCCACAGAGAAACTTACAAGTGTCTCAAAGAAGCCATTGCTGAGGCAAGCCCGATTTTCCTCTTGGTGGCGGGGTGGAGGGCGCAGTTTGAAGCAGTGAACTAACTGTAGCTGCTTGTCCTTGCGAACTGCTGGGCTCTTTGTTTTAGCGGGTCAGCGTACTGTCGTCGTCTTAGTTTGCGTCTGGGCCCATCACGCCAGGCCCTTGCTTCCCAGAAGGTTTTTTGTTTTTTGGGGTTTTTTTGTTTTGTTTTGGTTTTTGGTTTTTGGTTTTTTCGAGACAGAGTTTCTCTGTGAGGCCTTGGCTGTCCTGGACTCACTTTGTAGTCCAGGCTGGCCTCGAACTCACAGCGATCCGCCTGCCTCTGCCTCCCGAGTGCTGGGATTAAAGGCGTGCACCACCACTCCCGGCTTCCCAGAAGGTTTTAATCAGAGCAGCCGAGCCAACAGAATGCGATGTCCTAGTCAGAGTTACTCCCTCCACCTTCTGAACTGTCACTCTTTGAGGAAATGTGGCCGATCTCATGATGAAGTTCTCGCCAAAGTGTTTACATTCAATAAGAGGCAACTTTCACATTCTTCTGCCACTGGGTCCTCCAAAATTCCAATGATAGGAAAAATACATGAGTAATGGTACATTCATTTCCAATGAATCTGACAGGAAACATAAAGCCACAATTCTGAAACTGTACTGTTCTGCAAAGAGGCCTCTGCGCATTATGTCTGGCCATCAGTCTTAAAGTTTCCCTTTACATGTTTTTTTTTTTTTTGTATATACATAAAACCAGTAAATGTTGCTTTGTGCTGAACTTTTGAGTATCTGTATCTATCTTTCTGCATCCTCCACGTTGCTTGGCTCTTACAAACGAGACACTATAGACTAGACCCCACCTACCATAAAGGGAAACAGAAAAAAAAAAAAAAAAAAACAGCCATTATCACAATGAATCACTCACTTCCCATCACGCTTTCCCCACAAACAACAGCGTACAAGGAACAGCCACAGCCCAGGTATGCTGAGAAGGTTTGCTCAGCCTGTTGACTATCCAACAGTACTTCAATACAGGGACCACTCTATTTTCATCATGCGTTTATATCAGCATCAGTGTCCTTCTGATAGGTTCCCCTTACCCATAATTTTTAAAGGTCAGATATATTAAAAAAAAAAAAAAACAAGTATTAAGTCTCACATCTCTAGGCAATACATATGAGACTAATAATGATTTTTAAAACTCAATGTACAAGCACATTATAAACCTTATATACAGAAAGTAGTGTGTGTGTGTGTGTGTGTGTGTGTGTGTGTGTGTGTGTGTGTATAAACAAGAACAACAGCTGCTATGTATCACAATGAGGAATCAGGCCCACACATGCACACACACGCATGCACACACACACACACACACACACACACACACACACACACACATACTTAACTGAGACTCCAGCTTTGGTGGTCAAATCTCTCTTAGGCACTGATAGGTTCCTCTGGCCATTGCTACTGCTTTACCTACAGGCACACAATGATACGGAGCCTGATAGGAAATCTCGCACAAATAGTCTTCTCTCTCAATGTGGAATTATAGACCCCAAAAAAAAAAAAGACAAAGCAGATGTGGACAGACACATTTCTGACTGGTCCTCTTAAAGGAATGTTTTAGCTAGAACAGTATAAAGATTTGAGTGACTCCATATGTCCAAGTAGTTTCGGTACAACCTGAAAATGTGTGCGGTTCTGCACGTGCATCTGTGCATTTCTGAGTATCTCTCTCTGCTTGTCCCTCAGGAGGATTTATACCTACCACTGGTCTCCTGGCTCATCAGTGTTGTTTTGTTTTTTGTTTGTTTGTTTTGTTTTCATTCTCCATTGAAATCTGTATAAAACAGATTCCTTTTGAATTTTGGGCCTCATTGAATAAAGTTATTTCTCTCTCTAGAACTTAAAAAATTAAGGCCAGAGAATTGGCTGAGCGGTTAAGAGTACTGGCTATTCTTCCAGGGGAGCTGGGTTCACACACATGGCCCTCACAGTGACCCTTAATTCCCAAGCCAGATGATCTGATGTCCTCTTTTGGCCTCTGCAGCCACTAGGCATGCATGAGGTGGACAAACACACATGCAGCCAAACCACCCGCAGCACATGAAATAAAATAGTAAAGTTTAAAAAATTCAAAGCATCAAAATTGGTTAAATTTTAGATGGTTATACTTAGTCAAAGAACCTTTCAGCCTAGGGTCCATTTTAATCAGGTTGTAGAACAATCTAATACTGAAATCATTCTAGGGTAGTTCATATTTTTTTTAAAACTTCCCTGAAGCATAAAAACTAGATCATTTACTTAACTAAACAAGTCACTGTGCACATGTGAGGATGTTGCTGTGTCCCTGAAAGAGAACAGAGAGGGGAATGTATGTCATTCCCTTCCGGCATGGGAAAGCTTTCAGAAGAAGGAAAGAATCTCTAAAACATGGCGTTACCAAGTCATCTCTACCTACAGAAGGGTCGCCTGGGCCCTAAATAAAAGTAACGTAGCAACACCTCCGTGCTGTGATGAAGGACGTGCTACAGCTCTGTCTGTCGCAGCCTGAACATGGTGAAGTCTGAACTCTTGATACAGTAGCATGTAAGCTGCTTTGGAAACAGGGACACTACAGAACATTAAGGTGAAGTTAAAGTCAGTCCTAACGCGGTAAGGATGTATTGAGTAATTCATCTCAGAACCAATGACTAGAAACTAAGAAAGAAGTGGGGAATAAACTCCGCCTGGTTGTCCCTATGAAGGGGCTAACCCAGACAATCTGCAACTCAGTCTTGACCCCTCCAGAACTAACGTGTTTCTCTATCGATGCATCCATGATTGTTTTGGAAGCACTAAAAAAAAATTGTGTGCATTCCTTATTTAAAGTACTGTCAGTTGGACCACATAGAAAGAGATGTGATGATAGTAGAGTTATAAGTGGGAAGGATTTTAATTTTTGAAATATTTAACTTTTCTATATCGGGTGAATAAACTTGTTTGGTTAAGCCTAACATATGCTAAAAATAAGTAAATAAAAGATTCGTATCCTCAAGCCAAAGGGCTTTATTTTTTATTTCTAAATGTAAAATAAGATCATAAGAATACAAGAGGAGAACATTTGTAACAAATTTTAATAAATAAGAAAATAATTACAGTAAAAAAATCCTAAGTCCTGGTGAAAAAATCCTCAGTAACGGACCTTGTTCAACTGTGTGCATCCAAAATCAAATAAAGGGAGAACAGTTTAATATTGTGACCACATTGTGTTCAAAAGGAAAGTCTGCTCTTTTCCAGTGAAATTCTTACCTCTCTACCCTACTGAATTATCCAATAAATGGTAAAAAGTTATCCCACTAAGAAACTTCTGGTTTTCAAGATGACAGAATAACCATAACCAAAATATGCAACCAAGTTCATTTTGAATTGATCGTCACTAATGACTCTATCATGGGTGGAAAAATAGCTAGAATGGTAAATAGTGAACAGCTAGCATGGTGAATGGTGAGCAGCTAGGATGGTGAATGGTGAACAGCTAG
>OU015758.1:1097140-1111747 GCA_907169655.1 Acomys percivali | reverse complement strand
ACAGCTAGGATGGTGAATGGTGAACAGCTAGGATGGTGAATGGTGAATAGCTAGGATGGTGAATGGTGAACAGCTAGGATGGTGAATGGTGAACAGCTAGGATGGTGAATGGTGAACAGCTAGGATGGTGAATGGTAAACAGCTAGCATGGTGAATGGTGAACAGCTAGGATGGTGAATGGTGAATAGCTAGGATGGTGATTGGTGAATAGCGAGGATGGTGAATGGTGAACAGCTAGGATGGTGAATGGTGAATAGCTAGGATGGTGACTGGTGAATAGCTAGGATGGTGAATGGTGAACAGCTAGCATGGTGAATGGTGAACAGTGAGGATGGTAAATTGGTTGTTGTTTGGCATAAGTTGAATCTTTCAAGTTTAATAACCTTGGTCTGACTTTACTGAACAGTGACTGTGTCACCAGAACTTTGTAATCCCTTTTCTTGGGAAATTTTCCCATAATTCTATGTTGGTTTTGTTGTTTCTTTTGAGACCGCTGAACTCAAACTATGTAAATGAAAATAATTTCAAATTTCTGATTTTCTCACCTTACCCTTGGTGCTGGTATTGCAAGCATGTGCTGAAATTCCCAGTTTTTCTACGTGATGGGGAATGAATTAGGAGACTGGTACATGGCATAAAAGCACTCCACCAACTAAAATAGATCTCTAGGCCCAGTTTGCTGTATTTTATGTAACAATGGTGATTTAATGACATGGGAAATTTTTAATGGACTCAGCCCTATGATTTAATCTTGGTAGGGATCTATCTGTCATTTAAGACAGTTGTAACTGATTTAGTACATCTCCTATTCGTCTCGTTTCTCCTATGACATTACAAATGGATCTACCCATACTTTTCCTATTATGCTATTTATGTGAAAAAATAAACCTTTTCTTTTCCTCATATTTATGCCCTCACAAATCCCACTGAATGTCAGCAATTACATAGCACTGGGTAGTTAGTGCAAGCACAGGAACTGTTTGTAGCATGAATTCCTACCTAATACTTAGTCATGACAGAGTAACGGACAACAGGGACGGTAGTCTGATGAGCCAAGAGTGGACAGGAGTCAATATTAGCTACTTTTTTGTTTCTGTGATAAAATGACATGAGCACAGGGAACAGTATTTTGGTTTATGGTTAGGGACAGAGTCCATCAGGTCAGGAAAGGCAAGGCATGGTGGCAGGAACGGGAAGCTGCGTGGCAACTTTTTTCATCCGTTCTCAAGATACAGACGGAGGAAGGCGAGGGGAAAGCAAGGAGGAGATGGAGAGAGAAATAAATCTTCAAGGCCCACCCCTAGCGACATGCTTCCTCCATGAAGGCTCTGCCTCTTAAGGGTTTCCTAACCCTTCCCGATTAGCCCCCTACAACAGGAGACCAAGTGTTCAAATACACGAGCCTACGTGGGACGCTCCTCATCCAAACATTCACAACGTCTAATGCAAAAAGGTATAGCAACTAGGAAATCAAGCAGAACTCAGAAGTCAGCGACTAAGTCAAAACAGGTAGAAACAACTTGATTAATGAGGAACAGCAGGTGGAAAATCAAAGAAACCAAAGCTGGCAATGATCAAAAGTTTAGCAGAACACAAGTGCTGTGCTAAGGCAACAGAGACTCTTTGTTGGGTGGTCTGTTTTATACTGCCTACATCCAAATAGCATAGCTTGGGGAACTGAACCTCTAACTGTTGCCACTAGCTAAAGGGCATTCTGGGGGTTGGTGGTTGGGGGGCCTGGGAACTCATGTGGAAATGATAGAACAAAGGTGTTCTGAAAGGAAGAGATGATAGAGAAACTGAAAACAAAACGTGTTGGCATGTTCCAGCTTCATCCACCATAGAGCAGTGATTATTGGACTTAGCTTCTCACTATAAACAAGTGTAAAATCTAGACAAAACATACATAACAACTGTTTGCCGGCGTTGGGTAGCAGCCAACGCAGGGCTGTGGTCCTTAGAAAGAAACAGGCAAACGAGATAAACATCACATAAACCCAAGATTTCTCCCTGGGAGCATTTTCCAGACCACAACCTAGGAAAGGAGAGTCTGAGTAACGATGATGACACTCACTGGAGGCCAGAGCAGAGATCAGGCTGTGGAGTAGCTACAGATAATTCCCACCAGTGAGGAAAAGGCGCGAAGGAGCCCTTTAAGTCCGTGTGAAATTTCCCCTCGAGGCTCTTGATCAGCTTCCAAGACTCATGTGCGAGTGTATGAAGAACAAAGCTCTAGGTAAAACAGTTACTGACGTGCTGGAGAGCAGGGCAGAAATCTAGAGAGCCTATGTAGACTTCCAAAAAACGCTTTATCTAATAATATGGAATCAATACCGTTATCAAACTGTCATGCATGTAATCCTAGAACTCAAAAGTGAGAGGCAGCGCAGCATGGTCAACAGTTCAAGGTCAACATGTGTTAGAAAGTGAGTCCACGAATATGTGTGTGTGTGTGTGTGTGTGTGTGTGTGTGTGTGTGTGTGTGTGTACATGTGGGTGCATATGCAACCACACATGCACACATACACACATGCTTAAAGCAACAAACTGTCTTGATATAAGGTATATACCCCAAAAGAAAGTGTCTTTCCGTAACAAAATTTTTAAACTGTCTTAGCAAGCCAAAGATAATCTATAAAATGTTGCTACCTGCCAGAACAAATTTAGCATTCCTCAGAAGATGAAATAGCCAGACCATCTAAAATATACATAAAATGTTAGTTACACAATTAAAAACAGGTATAACTTGCAATGCTGGTATTCAGGAAGTAGAGGCAAGAGCATCAGGAGTTTAAGACCAGCCTACAATCCAGAAATTAGTTGACAAAATAATATAAACAGAAACAGAAGTGTTTAAAGTAATATAGTTAACACGTTGTATGGTGCAACACATAACTATAATGGATAAATGTAAGAAAAGGGAATGACAGTGGATGAATGAATCAAAAACTGGAATTTTCATAGTACTACAAAATATGTTTTGAAAGTAATGACTGGAGATTTCAGAAAAACAGAATATGTTATTATCTAAAGCTAGGAATGCATTATACAGGCTTAGTAGAGTCAAAATAACAGAAAATGAATTTGTAAATCTGAAGAAAATCAACAGAAAAATGTCTCTGAAGAACTATGTATGGGAAATGAAGGGATACAGAAAGTAATTAATATCTTCTGATAGAGCTAATTAATCCTAAACTGAAAGGTACTTTGAACATATTCTGTCGAATGTTGAAATATGTACTGAAAGAATAAAAATGATTCTTAGTAACCCAATGGAATTCCAGAACAAGCCAAAACTATATACAGAAATACAAAGTAACCTAGCATCCAATGTCATCGGGTCTGTATTGTATTAGGTTGTCATATCCTGTCTGAAATGTCATTTGACAGCAGGCTATACTACAAGATGAATTTTGTAAATCTTTGAAAAAGTTCTCGAAACAAGTTAGCTTTTAGTGAGGCTAAAATAAATAACATTCCTGAAAGCAAAAGAGGGAAATAGAAGAATGACTTTCCACCCCATCATACATGCAAGTCCAAAGCAGAAGGCAGGAAAATGCATTTCGACTGAGCCCTATCCACAGTGGCCATTCAAAAAGGGACCCTACTCATGAAAGCTGACTAAATCTGAACTATGCTTAAAATTGTTAAGTAGGCCAATACGTGCTGATGAAAATTAGTCGGTGATTTCTGGGGCCAGTGGTAGATATTACAAATCGACCACAACAGGCCATGGGTGAGCTTTTCAGAATGACGGCAAATATCTGCATGGTCATTATGCCAATGTGAAAAGTCCTCAGGCTCCATACACACACACACACACAAACACACACACACACACACACACACATACATACACACACTCCCTTCTATAAGTATCCCACACTTTGATCAAAGCTTTCAGGCGGTTTAAGTGTGAAAATAAAACAGGTTCATCAAACTGGCTGAATTATATACTTAAATGGGTGAGCGTGAAAGGATACAAATTCTCTCTCCAAGTGGTTTTTTTAAAGCCATGATGGTAACACCAAGGTAACCACACAATTTGGTGTGAGGTGAGCTTATATACACAGGTCCATTGCCAAGAAATTTGTGAGTAAATAATCCTTCCGAGGCCATTGCAGCTAACAAGGGCTCACTAGTCCCTGTTTTCCCCTTTTCTTTGGCTGCAGTATAACTTAATATTTGCTGAAATTTTATTTGCAGAAATAAGTTCCCAAAACAGAGTGCATAGCTAAATGCCCACAGAGATCTATGTCCTCTGTCAGCCCCAGAAGCTATCGATATATTTCCCTGTGTGTCAAAACGGAGATCTATGTCCTCTATCAGCCCCAGAAGCTATCGATATATTTCCCTCTGTTTCAAAACGGATGTTATAGAATGGACTAAGAACCTTGAACTAGGAAGGCTTTGGATTACTCATTTGTCCAAATGCTAGCTGCAAATGTCCTCAGACCTTTGCAAGCTGTGGTCAGAGGTCAGAAGGTTGGTCACAGAGACTTGACACGGTGGCTCTAAAGATGAGATACAGAAGCCATTTCCTTCATGGTGTGATTGGCCTCTAGGAGCCACCCAGAGGAAAACAATAGATTCTCTCCTGGACCCTGCAGAAGGGAAAGAGGAGCTAACCCCATGAGTTTAGCCCAGACTCCCACGGTAAATGAATGCTTAATTGGTGGTTATTGGCTGAAGTGGGAAATAGAAACTAACATGCAGGCTCTAACAGTCAAATGACAGGAAGTGAATGGTTTTTAAAAATAATAATAGCAAGAGTATAAAGGACAGAGTAGCCTTCCTGGCTAACAGCTTAGGTTCCTGAAGTTAGAAAAGATTGGATTTCTAATTGTGCCACTTAGAAGCAGCTCAGGCCACTTGCGTGGAACCTCTGTTTCTTCTTCAGTATTCCGATTTCTCATTCCTAACCAAAAGGCTATCTCCAGCTGAGGATTGCTTACAGTGGAAAAAAAAACACTTTTCTCCAATGGAGTCTCACTAGATATATAAACAACACTTAAGGGTAAATGCCATGCCCAGCAGAAGATGGCAAACACAAAAGAACCTCAATGGTGGTTTTGTACGTTTTGGTTGTTTTTTGTTGTTGTTGTTGTTGTTGTTGTTGTTGTTGCTTTGTATCATATCACTTTGTTTGAGCTTTTTTTTTTTTTTAATCTCACTGGTATTTGACTTGTATGCTGTGCTTTCTAATTTTATGTTTTTATGGGCTTTGGTTGGTGTGTGTGTGTGCATGTGTGTGTGTGTGCGTGTGTGCGTGTGTGTGTGTGTGTGTGCGCGCGCGTGTGTGCGTGTGTGTGTGTGTGTGTGTGTGTGTGTGTGTGTGTGTGTGTATCCCATATACATACATATATGTGTGTGTATACCCCATATACATATATGTGTGTGTGTGTGTGTGTGTGTGTGTGTGTGTGTCTGGGGGTGTGTTTTTTCTAAATTCTAATTTATTTTCTTCTTTATTTGTCTGTTTTCTAAAACAGGAGAAAGAACATAGCCTTGGAGTTGGATGGGTGGGGCGATGCAGAGGATCTGGGAAGAGATAGGGGATGGGAAACCATGATTAAAATATATTACATGAATTTTCAATTAAAAGAAACAGAAAGCTATGAACAAAAACAAAAAAAAAAAAAATGTGGTGCTAACAGTAACTAACTCATAGGGGTATCAAAAGAATCAAGTGAAGTAATTATTTCCAAAACAGTTACTTTAATCACGGCATATGGTGTGCATTCAACAGACTATGGTGGTTATATTATTTTCAGTGGGGAATATTCTAAAATAAAAATACTTCTGGTCTAGGGAGATTCCATATCAAGTTACTTTGACTCAGCGTTGGAATATTACAATGTTTAAGCCTAAAGATTTGGTTTATTGACCTAATGATAACCCGGTTATTTAAATTAAATAGTGAGACAGACGCATAATCACTTATTATTTCACAGAGCATGCATTCTTTAGTAAATGTCCCAGAAACTGATCAGGTAGTCTACCATGAGATGCCAGCGATAATCAAGAGCATATTTTGAATCCATCATTGGAAAGATCATTTTTCTAAAAGAAATCGGGCAGATTATAAACCACTGTATTGGGACTGTTGTTGGATTTAAAGCCTTTGAATGAGTAACAGACCATGGAATCCATGGGTACATTTGCCAATTCAAAAAAAAAAAAAAAACCCAAATCATTAAATTCCACCACCCTGCTGACAGGGACAGCCCTGAAACCGAACCATTTGTCAAACTCTCTTCTTAACTTCATTCCAAGAGCAACTTCAATAGTGGGGAAGTCATGTTGTCATCGTTTGGAGGGTCTTAATATAAAACATGATGAATTAGTAAACATTCTGTTGCTTCAACAGGAAACCATGACCAAGGCATCTCGTAGAAGGATGAGTTTGTTTGGACTCACAGTTACAGAGGGATGGGAGTCCAACATGGCAGTAGCTGGCATGCACAGAGCAGAAGCTGCGCTCACTTCATCAAATACAAAATCAAAGCAAAGAGGACACATTGGAAATGGAAGGAATCTTTAAACTCTCAAAGCCTACTAGGTTGAGGGAAACACTAGTCTATGGGTATGCACATAAATATTTAGAAGAAAATAAACAACATGTCCATTTAGTTAATAATGTTAGTGTGTTCCCCCTTGGGCACAGAGCCTCCCCATCCATAGATTTTTGACAAAGT
Source organism: Acomys percivali (assembly GCA_907169655.1). Lineage (NCBI taxonomy): Eukaryota > Metazoa > Chordata > Mammalia > Rodentia > Muridae > Acomys > Acomys percivali. The sequence continues at coordinate 1,105,049 of OU015758.1, read as the reverse complement.
TTATGGTACCAAATATGTATTCCATGCCATTTGGGGTAGGGTGGAGGGACTCCCAATCCAACCACAAAGCAATTGGTTACAACAAATACAGTTATGCCACTATGAAAACAGTGAACACAGTCATAGGGGAAGGGAGTAAGGGGGAAATGGGAGGGAGGGAGGAATGGGAGGATACAAGGGAGGGGATAACCATTGAGATGTAAGATGAATAAGTTAATAAAAAAAATATTTTGAAAAAAAGAAAACAGTGAACACATGAGAAGAGTGTTAAAGGAAGCATGAGCCATATCTGGATGAGAATGTTGGTGGGTTTTCTGTCCCAACAATTTTCATAGCACCTTCCAGCTCTTTGAACTTTAGCCTGCAATGTTCACCTCGGTAGGACCAAACTTCTTCAACAATTTATTGGTTCCAAATCCAAAAGTCTTTTATCTCTTCAACCAGAAGATCATAAAAAGTGTTATAATCTCAAATCAACTCAAAGGCACATTTCTCCTAATAAAACCCTGTACATATTACCATAACTTTAACTCTTGGGTTTCCTGATCATGTTATTTAGCTGAATAAAACCAATACTGAGATGGTGTGCTGCATGGATATTATCTAAGGAGATAGTTGACAACAGGGACAGCAAGTTTCACTATGGCTGAGGAGCTGCCAACACGGAGAAACAAAGCAATGATGCTGCTAAAGCTATGTAAAATGTTTTACCACACAAAGAGATGATAATTTACCAACTAAAGAGAAAACGATTGTAAATAATCCAAGCAGTCTCTGAAGACAGTCTCCTTGAGCAGATATGCATTTGCACAGTTGTGACATCCCCAGCCCAGTCCATTAACAACTAGACAAGTACAGATAAAGCTGTTTTTTCTAACTGAATTGTTAGTGGACCCTCTGTCTGACTGATCATCTCAAAGTACTGACTCTGCACTGTCCTCTGGTACTTTCTGGAAGTCATCCAGGGGTCCAAACTTTGTTTCTGCCTAAGGAAGTGAAAATAAGCTCATGGCCTACAGAGAAATGAAGCTTTACCTCCTGGTCAGTTACAGGCATTTGGTGAACTCTCTCACTTTGAAATTATATTCTGTGGAACTGAAAGTAAAGAGAAGAAAAGGCAGTTTCATCTTCTTACTACAAGCCTTGTTTGTCTGCTGTTGGCACTCTGGCACTCTGGTCTGGATTTCCCTACAGCCCAACTCAAACTCAGACTTTTTTAGAGCTAAGATGCCAGTTGGATAGGACTGAGACTTGTGGGCTCATCCTGGATCGTTCCCAACTCCTTCCTTCACCTTCCATGGAAGCCTTGACTGTGACACTTGCCACTCTAGCTCCCTGTACAAGACGGAGAAACTTTCAGGGCTTAAGCCTCCATTCCTAAGAGTAAGCCAGGTTGCCTGGATTCCTGTCAAATGAAGTATCTTGAATTGGCCATACTCCATCTTGTTTTGGGTTTCACCTACTCATCCTGGCCCCTAACGCTCCTGAGTACCAGCATCCACAGACTTGCTCTGAATGTGCTCTGGGCTATTTTATTCTTCCATTCGACACCTTTATCTGCAGCTGTGTTCGGGATCATCCCAAGTCACCCAGCCTTTGCTTCTTTGTCCTTCGGCCATGATAACTTAATTAAAAAAAAAAAATGAAAACGCTATACAGAAAATGCTATTTATTTCTACCTTGTGAAAACAATTTTTCTTCACTAGAATCAATGTTATATAGACTTCAGTATTTCTCTCATTCAATCAACTGAAAGGATTTCACCCAGGCGAACAAAAGGACATAAAAATGATTGAAGACACTTGTGCCATTCATAAATCCTACATCATCACTAATGACTCTGGCACACGAATTTAATAATATTTTCCATATCTTAGTAAGTCTTTGCAGCTCAAAGCTTAGATAGCTCTTCCTTGAGTAGTTTGGCTTAAAAGAGGCAATAAAAAAAATCTAAAATCAACTTTATAGGCTTTATTCATTTAGAACTGATTCTTGTCTACCTTACAGAAATCTGGCAAAAGAAGAATTCACCAAGGAATGGGGAGAAAACTTGGAGAGTTCTAGAATGTTCAGTTTGAAATGAAAAACAATTATCCCTGAGGCAGTGGGTACAGAGAAAGGGAGGTCAGAAAAAAATGGGGAAGGGCTGAAACACAATGGTCTTAAATACCTTCCTGTGCTTTGCTTAAAGTGACTAATTTCTAAAGAAAAGTCACTTTCTTTCTCTGGTGCTACCATCCCTCAGGGTTCCACAGAGGGGAGGGGGAATGCTAATTCACATCTGCTCTGAGGTCAAGTTCAGGCTTTAAAGTAGGAGTGATAATCACTGTTACTGTCTTCCCTAGTGCTCCTAGGCGTTAAGTGGCTGGTGTGGCTACAGGTCCGGAAGCTCTAGGACTGTCAGGTTGTCTTGAAGCATGTCATTTTTTCTCCAAAGGTGAGGAGAGAGGCACCTGAGTCATGAGGCCAGTCTGAGGCCACCAGATAAAGTGTGCCTGGCTTACAAAGTGCCCACACGGTTGAGTCTCTCATTAGTGGAACCAGGGTGGCCACTGTCCCTTGGCATTAAGCCACACACATCTGATAGAAAAGCCGAAAACAACCACTAGCTACCAGGCAAAGGTAAATGAGACTGACAAGCATACCACGTAGGAAGAAACCATCTTTCTCCAACCATTCCATCAACATAGATGGATAAATCATGGAAGAGATGGGGCAGGGGATTCAGTCAAAAAGCAATCTCTCTCTCTCTCTCTCTCTCTCTCTCTCTCTCTCTCTCTCTCTCTCTCTCTCTCTCTCTCTCCCTCTCTCTCATATCCCAGTCTGTTCTGTTGTACCAGTTCAGTCTGGACCCTTCTAGGTGCCTCTGTCTGAAGTCTCCCTTATATCTGCAACATGACATACAACATGAGTCATGTCCTCATTTTCATTCATGCATGTGTGCATGTATGTACATATGGATGGATGGATGGATGGATGGATAGATGGATGTTTATATCCCAGTAGAACAAAAGTGTGTGAAATGATTACAGTAGTATTTAATTTCTACATATTATTATCAGTAGTTAAAATACATTGCAGTTCCTTTTTATTGTATTTTTATGTGCATTTAGTGAGAAGATATCAGATAGGTGGTTACAGACAGGTGTGAACTGTTGTATGCCTGCTGAGAGTTAAATCTGGGTCCCTGGGAAGAGCAGTCAGTGTTCTTAACCACTGAGCCCTCTCTCCAGCGCCTGTATTACAATTCTTTAAAAAAGACTTTTCTGCCGTTATGTTTATGCATCATCTGAGAATTTCAGTAAATAAGGTTTCAAAATTTTGCTTAAAGAAAGTCTTCTTCCTGCTGGGCAGTGGTGGTCTACAAAGTGAGTCCAGGGCAGCCAAGGCTACACAGAGAAACCCTGTCTCAAAACAAAACACAACAAACAAAAACCAAAAAAAAAAAAGAAAGAAAAAAAAGAAAGTCTGCTTCCTAAAGGTGTTTTAATATTCAGTAATTCTATTTCCATAGAACTCTTTTTTATGGAGTTGAAAATGTCCCAAAAATATAAGAGCCCTGCATATTTGTTCTTTGACATCATAAAAACTTCTGTTGTTTCCCATTCCGAAAATTCAGGTCTTGCAGCAGCAGCAGCAGCAGCAGCAGCACTGTGGCCCCTGGTCTTTTGTGCTAGCCTACGTAAACATAACCAAGCATTAAAGATGGCTCATGTACTCACTGGTCTTTAATGAATACTCTTATCTAGACCAAGCCCTTTCCACATAAAACCTTCAAAGGGCCAAAGAACTGCTACTTAACAAAATACCCAGACTGCATAATTTATATGGAAAAAGGGAGTTTATTTGGGCCCATGGTTCTGGAAACAAGGGAACTCAGCAGTACGGTGAGCATCTACCTACAGGCGAGAACCAGAAAATTAGATGTGTGAACAGGACAAAGGGACAGAGAGGGTCAGCATGCTCTAAGGATTACCAGCCCACTCCACCGACAATCCCCACCCCCGCCCCAACTGGGAGCTGGATTGATCTGTTCATGAGCATGGAGCCTTCATGATGCAATCCCCTCTCACCAGGCTCTGTCAATAAAATGCAATGCATGTTTAGATATCAACCTGTGGCCCTTGATCGAACATATTCAAACCATAGCAACTAAGCATGATGTGTCAGCAAAACTCCCAAGCAATTCCTAAATGTGACGGATATATAAAGGTAACACATTGGTCCAGTAGAAATATTCATTCGCTTGTTTTTTGTTTTTTTGTTTTTTTCAAAAAGCTGGCAGGATATTGTGACATCACATATAAGACCATTTGTGGATGCCAAGTCCAGTGAGAATTAGAAGCATAAATGTGAAATAGGTGAGTTAGTTTTGTCTTGCTTCCAACATCGATGAGCTAGGCATTTCTTGTAACAGGTTTATAGTAATGCTGCCAGGAGTATTGGAAGTGAGACAAAGTAAAAAAAACAAAGTAAGAGAAACCTTAGTATAATACCAAAAAGTCAGATAGATTTACAGCCTTGAAAATGAACTGTTCCGCAAATCTGCCACTGCTTGCGTAGGAATAATTTTTTTGTTGTGGCTTCTTTGTGCGTATTAGTTGTTCAACATAAAGACATCCTGTCATCATTGTACAAAAATAAACAGGGAGGTGGAAACCAGTACCAGAAGGGCACTGCAGAAAGGAAGAGGGAAGCCCTTGCTCCAGAAGAATAAAATGTTGCAATTCTCAATAGCACCCTCAGCCAAAAAATTCACCAAGAAATCTCTTGCCAAGAAAAAAAAAAAAATACTTTTCTAATTTGTTTCTTTTGTTGTGTTTTGCTTTGAATTTTAAAAGTTCTTTTTTGTTTGGTTTTAAAGGGCAAACTCATAAATATTTACAGAGACATCTTACTGGGCAGAAAAGGAGATTAGAAAATATTTGTGAGTGAATACAGTATGTTTCATGTAAATTGAACAGTACAATCAGCTTTACGCTAAAAAGAAACGACTTACAAATCGCAAAACATATGTGACAACATTTGAAATGATAAGCCACATGACACCAGATCCAAAGTGGTTGTTTTTTAGTATGGTTCAAGTTAAATTTAATAAGTACATAGGAACCTAAGAGTAAGCAAAATTAAATAGAAGTATTAACGGTTACCCTCTAATAATAAATAATATTTAATAATAAATCTTTATCTCAAATGTTTCATTTAAATACATGTCATACACTGTTAATCATAAAATTTCTATCTGTTATAGTTATAAAATGCTATTTTTTAATTTTCTTATAGGTCTGAGAGTATAGGCCAATTGAGTGTACATTTTTATTGAAACATATTTATGTTTTATTAGACAAGGATGCTTTTCTGAAAAAAAAAAGGCACATTCATGTTTTATAGTAATGCCATAGTGTCTAAAACTTGTGTATTCACAAGAGAAATTAAACCCCTCTTTGTACCAGCATCATTGTACAGGCATTAAAAATTTGACATTCTGATAGCCTTTCTCATTCCTAAATAATAATTGTAAAACATTTTAAGAAATGTTTATTGGAAATTCACACTTAAGTGGGCTGTATCCCTAACTTTAAAAATATTTTTAAAAAAAAGAAATTAAAAGAATAATTCTGTTCTTTAAACTATTACACTCAATTTGATTTAAAACATCTGCTTCTTGCATGCAACTATTTTACATGAAATCAGCAAGATGAGGTGTAAACTAGACCAGTGAAATATCCTCTGACTATGTAAAATTATGAGCATACATCCTCCTTGATGTTATGCACACCTACAGTCTTTAGTTCAAGGATAAAATAACTCATAAAATACTTTATAGATCCTAGCAAAGTAGAACAAATATTTTTTTTAAATGTACCAGCAGTATTATAGCTACTGCCCAGCCTACTGGTCCCTAGCACTATACTGAATAAAATAGTCCTATTGGAAAAAAAAATGAATGAGGAAGTACCAAAAAGAAAAGTTATACTACCCTTGCCCCCAATTTACATTTTGTTTTGCTAAAATGAAAGAGAAACTAGCATATCTATTACCTTTAGACCAGAGGTATTTGGGAAAAGTCTGTTTTATTCTTGAATTATGTAAAAGTACAGAGAGACAGGTTAGTTATCAATGAATTATTCCATCAGATAGTAACCGAAGGCTCCGTAAAGAAAACTCAGAATTTACCAAGGCATATGTTCTCCTTGTGAAAATAATGATTCATTGATTGGAAAAAGACAAAAAACAAAATAACAAAATAAAACGTTCACTCAACGTTCATTCAGATAACTTCATGTCCCCTCAGGAGATATTTCTAACGAGCTGCGGAGGACAGTGGGTTCCGTGGTTGCTTTGTGGAGCGTAGTTTAAGGCTAGTGCAAAGATAATAAGATAAGCATGGTTGATTTCCCATTTAGAAGATTCTAGTAGCAACAAAAGCTCTGAAAACCCCTCCTGTCTTGAAATTTTAATATAGAGATGAAAATCCTGTCTTAAACCACTCTCTTTATGTATGAAAAGGATAACACTTTATAAAACTAAAGGTCAATACTTAAAGAATCATATAGATGACTAAAATATGTTTTCAAAAGCAACGCATTGAGGATTATTTTAGAATTTAATAAGTGTGTGTGCGATTTTTGCACAAGTTCTAAATAAAGACTTTTAAAACAAGAGTTAAATCTATATTTCTCTAAATAGCCAAAACTACTTAGTTAATGACTTCCATCTTGTGCCTAAAATTATATTGAATAACTTAAAAGCACATCTGCTAAGCAAACTTTAGAAAAAAATCATGAAGTATAATCAGAATTCTAAACAGGCATTGTGATTATTTGATGAAAAAAAAAAAACAGATAGCAGTTAGTAGTATTGACCTAATTCACCTATGAATCATTTGACATGGACCTGAAGTTTCCATTGGGTTATTCAGCTATGAGGCCATAGCAGTGGGTTTTTTGAAGGGCCGCATGAAAAATAAAAAAATAAATAAAAATAACGAATCATGTCCCCAATTATTTTAGGAGCAATTTGAAAGTGAGACAATAATTACTTTGACATGAATGTTAACTGAAAATAAACAAAAGGATGTAGTGCCCCCCCCATGTCCTAAAAGGAAGTTAGGATGCGTATTCTCTAATGAGAACGTGTGAAATGCAGGCTCAGAATTAAAAGTGGATGGTACGCCTGTGCACGTGGATGTTGCGTCTTCTACTCCAGCTCCATTAATACGTTCAGTTCCCACTTCAATGTTTCTGTCTGTATTTGTGATTCTTGTTCTGGTGTCAAACTCTGCCCCTGGCTATGGAGTCATTATTTTTATAGCCGTGGAAAACAACCATATGCAAGGAGAAAACCAGAATATTATAATGCGCATTTACTCAACTGCCCAGATTCAGAATGGTACCCTTTTCCCTACGTATCTCTTTTCTGGTCACAAAGATGCCCTTGCTGTACATTTCAGAAATCATAGGTTTCAAGAAAAGAAACTTATTAATTAAGTTGCTAATCAAGTTTCTTTTAATTTTTTTTCCAAGCAAAGGATCATAGTTGCCTCAAAAGTAATTACACACACACACAAAAAAAATGGGTTTCAAGACCTAAAATTCCATTTAAAAAATATATAACCAAATAAACAAGTTCTTCATTAACACAAGGAGAGGCAAAGGGTTCTGGAATGCTGCTCAATTACCCAGGAGGAAATCTCAGGATGAATTCCAAGAGGCTTTGAGTGAACTGTTTGCTAGCCTTACCTCAACAGTTTCCCAAGTGAGACATGGTGGAATATTACAAAATCTCCCGCAAAGCACAACCTGGCAATAGTTATTTCTCTCTGAAAAGTCAGAAGGAAGAGGAGGAGAAAGGCACTGGAAAAGAAGGGGCCAGTTGCTCCAGCACTAAGACAGTGTGATAAAACTGA
>OU015758.1:1086101-1097130 GCA_907169655.1 Acomys percivali | reverse complement strand
ACAGTGTGATAAAACTGAGCAAACAAAACCCACTGGACAAGAAGAGGACAGTTGCTCCAGCACTAAGACAGTGTGATAAAACTGAGCAAACAAAACCCACTGGCAAGAAGAGGCCAGTTGGTCCAGCACTAAGACAGTGTGATAAAACTGAGCAAACAAAACCCACTGGACAAGAAGAGGCTTAAAGGACAATGTTCTAAGTAAACCTAAGGGACTCTCAGCATTATGTTCTCCACTAGGCAAAGAAAATAGTTTTGTTTAACGTTGGAAAAGAAAATAGAGTTTTGCTGCAAGCATAAAGCTGTGCCATTATGTAAATTATTCTAGGGTGTGTTAATATTAACCGCGATTGTTTTTTGGATGTCCTAAACTGTCTTACTGTTGCTCCGAAGATTAGAACTAATGAAATTAGAAAATTTTTTGTTGTATTTTTTTTTTCTCTGTGTAGTCCAGGTTGGCCTCAAACTCAGAGATCTGCCTGCCTATGCCTCCCAGGTGCTGGGATTAAAGGCATAAACTATCACCTCCCAATGAAACTAGAATTTTTAAGCCCAAGATATAAGTATATTTCATAGACACTAAACCACAAGGCACAGAAGGCTCCAGCACTTGAATTCACATCCCATTTTAAGAAAAAAAAATATGCTTTTGCTGGGCATTTCTCCAAGGTCATTTTCATCTCATCATGAATAAAACCATAGTAAGAAGGGACAGACTTGCAAAAAAAAAACCAAAAAACAAACATAAAAAAAACAAAACAAAAAAAAAGGGACAGACTTGCTTACTATGATGGCTCCTTTGGTCAAGTAACCCTGAGTTTCAGAGTCCTTATTGGAACTAAGAGAGTTTGCCAGGTTGATATTGTAACCCCCATTTCCTCCTGCCCAATTTTATTTCTTACTATTTCTTTTACAGGTGCTGGTCTCCATTTCCTTTTCTCCATCTTAATTCTGGATTGCCACCTGCTCTCAGGGAACTTAACTGAGGAAAAACCCATTCATAAGAAGCAAAATGGAGTTTGGGAAGTGGACCACTGAGACCCTGGCCCATCCCTGCTCATACACATGATGCAGATGCTCCCTAGCTGACTGTGCCAACAGCCAAAACTCCATCACCCATGACTGTGCAGAGTAGTGCCCTGATGTGCTACCTTATACACAAAATTAGTGGAACTGGCTTTTGGTTATTCGATGACATTGGATCTATAAAGAGTTATTAAAAAACTGGGTCACAGTTAGCAAAAATTGAAATTAAATGTGAAATCTACAAGCCCCCCCCCCTTTAAAACTTATAAAACGGCAATTGTTCCTTTTCCCCCCGTGTGGTAAGAGAGCAAGAAAAGCTAGGACTCAAAATTCAGTGATGACGTGTATTACTTTGAAGAAAACTGAATGTCCATCTGAGACAAGTTGGCTGTGTCAAAATTATCACAACTCACTTGGGAACACTGGGGACCTGGATGCACAAAATATAGGATGAATCTGAATATTGTGATTTCCTATATAAACTCAGAACATGCAAACATTCTCTCTCCTTCCCTGCTGAGACTCAGGACCTCACTCATTTAAGACCAACTTACAGAAGACACTGTCTGGAGAAGCAACTACATCTCTCATCTTCGCTATGCTAGGTCACCAATACATAGGATAAGGTTGCACAGGTATGGAAAATTTGGCCAGATAAACATATGACAGGGAGAGCTGATCCAAAAATATATGCAATAATAAGTCAGCTTGAACTCATAAGGATCTATTGTCTGGATTCTGAGGATGCTTGACCTAAGAATCTGGATCATATAACTAAATGTATTGGGTGTCAATTGGCTTTGGGATGCCATCATAGGATATGGACTTAGCACTATGGAAGGCTCTAGAAGGTATGGTCGGTCAATTTGTAGCTATGGTGTCTCCTGGAAAATCAGAAAGATGGGTAACCACGCTAAGCAAAGTTGAATTGTCTAGATTTTCATAACTGATAGAACGAAAGAGGATTAAAAAATTTACAGAGACAGGTATGTTGGACTGTCTATCTCTGTAAGACCTGAGACTCCATCAAAAAGTTCTGTGTAGCCGGGCGTGGTGGCGCACGCCTTTAATCCCAGCACTCGGGAGGCAGAGGCAGGAGGATCGCTGTGAGTTCGAGGCCAGCCTGGACTACAAAGTGAGTCCAGGACAGCTAAGGCTACACAAAGAAACCCTGTCTCGGAAAAAAAAAAAAACAGAAACAAAAACAAAAACAAAAACAAAACAAAGAGCCGGGTGTGGTGGCGCATGCCTGTAATCCCAGCACTCGGGAGGCAGAGGCAGGTGGATCGCTGTGAGTTCGAGGCCAGCCTGGTCTACAAAGTGAGTCCAGGACAGCCAAGGCTAACACAGAAAGACCTTGTCTCAAAAAAAAAAAACAAAAACAAAACAAAACAAAAAAAGTTCTGTGAAGCCAGGTGGTGGTGGTGCACGCCTTTAATCTCAGCACTTGGAAGGCAGGTAGATCACTGTGAATTCAAGGCCAGCCTGGTCTACAAAGGAAGTCCAGGACAGCCAGGGCTACACAGAGAAACCCTGTCTTTAAAAAAAAAAGTGTAGACTATTCATTCACATAAACTGACAAAAAGGTCATTATCATTGAGATGTTCATACTGGCCCTCCCTTGCAAATCATATTTGGTGATAACAGTTACCATTACAGAATTTGGTACTTTGGCACCTGGGAAGATGATGAAACCCTCTATAAGCAAGAAATGCCAGGTGATGGGACTTTAACGATCACAGGACAAGGTTGTGTTCATTATATCAAAGGCCAGACTCTAACTTTATAAAATCGATATAAAAATACAAATTTTCTACAGGTTGTGTTGACATGTTCAGTATCCATCTGCAAATTAAAAATAAGAATCTCCACCTAAAGGCGCTTACACTGTGAACAAAAGCTAACTCCAAATGGGTCAGAATAGGTGCAAATGCTAAAACTATAATACGAGAAGAGAATGGAAAAGAAAACTGTTATGACTTTCATCACGGCAAACAGCTCCTACCATACAAGTATGAATTATAAAAGAATGAACTAATAAACTTGACATTACAAGAAGTAATATCTTGTGATTTCCCAAAATTACTAAGTATGACATTTAATTTCCATTGTCAACCTGATAAGTTCCTATCAGCAGTTGGGCTATTACTTTCCAGGAGGCAAATGCTGGTGAGGATGATGCAGAGGGAAGATCACACCAGGTTGAGGCACCCCAGGGTTATTCCTTTGAGCTGGGGGAATATCTCAGTTGTGAGCCTTTCCTGGCACATATCTTCAGCCAAAACTACTATGTGGGGCTTTTAGGGTACTTGTTCCATAGACGCACAACAAGCGAAAAACATGACACCTGACCAGAAAGCATACCTCACAGTGAAACTGTTGCAGAAACGGGACCATACTGGTGAAATCTTCTGTTTATCTCATTAGCTGTCGTGTGGCAGCACACCTCACAGAACACTAGAGACCTGCTGACACCATAGCTCAATAGCTTCTGTAAGGATGTGATACCATTCACCAGAAAGTAAATACGTTAAATCAGAGATACTGCTTCCATTAGAAAGAATCTGTAAGTATGGATGCTAAGGGATGGAGGTAATAGAGCCCTCTACCATCAGCCAAACTATCAGTGGGGCATTCTGTGTTCCCTATACCGCTAAACCGCAGCTTTTGGATTCTTGGGCCTCAAGGAGAGCTTCCTAGTACAAGTCACAGCGAAGGATACCTGAGGAGTGAAAGCTGCAACTGCATCCATGAATCCAATGCAGGAATAGCCATGTTGGTCAAATTTGATTGACAAGGAAAGGAAATTGCTCTTACACAACAGATGCAAAGAATGCCTGTGGAATTCAGGTGACCTAGTTGAGTGCTTATTAGTATTCCTTGTTCAGTCATGACCCCCTGAGAACAACTGCAGCAATCCTGGATGGAAAGAGATGAAATGAACCATCAACAAAGCTGCATTACCAGGGATGAGGTCTCCAGCCAAAGAGAGTACAGAATGGACAGCAGTATAGGAAGAGGGGGAGGGGAAGGAGGAGGGGGAGGGGGAGGAGGAGGGGGAGGAGGAACAGGAGGGGGAGGAAGAGGAGGAGGAGGAGCAGGAGGAGGAGGGGAAGGAGGAAGAGGAGGAGGAGGAAGAGGAGGGGGAGGAGGAGGAGGAGGAGGAAGAACAAGAACAAGAAGAAGAAGAAGAAGAAGAAGAAGAAGAAGAAGAAGAAGAAGACAGCAAACAGAGCTCCAAAACAGTGGTATTCTTCCTTATCACTGAGAGGTCAAGTGCCAATTTATATTAGCTGTTGCCAAAATGGGTATGAAGTGGACCTTCAGACCTCAGTGCAAGAACCAGTGTGTGTGCTGGCTCTAAGGATGTAGCTAGCCAGAAAGTACCACCTGTTAACGCCTTCGCATCTGCCCCGTCTTTTGAGTTGAAGTTACCGTCTTCTTGGCATAAGACTAGTCAATTATTTTGTGCTAAGTGGTCACAAAGACTCAGCATGTCAGCGTGACTGAAGACATGTCTGATGGGAACGCTCTGGCCAAGACGTCTCACTGGAGATTTTTGTTAGGCAGGTTTCGCATTCTGAAAGCCTCCAGGGACCACTTTGTCTCTTCTCAATTCTTTTTCTAGGTGCTTTTGCCCAATTAGTCTTTGTAGTACTGCCTCCAACTTGACGTATCGAAAGAAACTCCTAAAGGGGCTGACGGTATACCGCTGTCACTAAAGCGCTGAGTGTGCAAGCAAGCACTAGGATCTGAGTAAAGACAGCAAGCGTAAAATCCAGATGTGGCAACCTGAACCTGCAATCCCAGAACTGAGAAAGCAGAAATAACTAAGATCCTTTGCTCTTGCTGGCCGGTCAGCCTAGCTGAATTGGTGAGCTCCAGGGTTTTGTGAAAGATCCTGCCCTGAAAGATACAGTGTGTGGAGTTTGATAAAGACACTCAAAGTCAACCTCTGGTTTCCACAAGCAGGTACACACACACACACACACACACACACACAAAATACACACATATAGACCACATGCACACACACTTGAATATACATGCACAATAGCACACACAGATATAAACACGTTCACACACACACACTCAATGCACACTATTTCAAAAATTGCATGGGAAACTAATATGCTCAGAGTTTTGATGACAAAAAAATAATCTGTTTATCCCAGAGCTTTCTAAACACTTAATTGAGAATCTCTTGCTCTCCTAACCCCCAGAGCACCCCCACGAGAGTAAGCTCCTACAGAGCACACCTTGTCTATCCATTTATAAAAATGTACAACCTCCAAACACTTCTCCTGAAGTTCAAATCTCCCATGTAACTACAGAGCAGGCCTGATTCTGTTTAGTTTTCTCAGGTGAGATCGCATGCCTTGAAGATGATAGAGCCCTGTGTTTGCAAGTTCAAATCTATAAAATTAAAACACCTTATGAGACTGGATTAGAAACATACATAAACAAATAATTTCCAATTTATTGCATCTATAAAAACTTGAAGGAAAAATACTAAGATAAAACAATGTTTAAAGTAAATCAGAACTTAAAAAAAAAAACAAAGACGCTAAATATTATATATTTCTTATTCTTTTTTTTTTTACTTGAATTTACTTCTGCCCAGAAACCCCAAAAGGAGGGACGAGACTACCTAATGACTCAGTTTTACTCAATGATTCAATAAATATTCATTCAATGCCTCCTGCATGCCAGGTTCTTTGTTGAACACCAAAACGAATAACCATAATAAAAGAGAAGACCCATCCACTTAAGGAAGACCTCTCCAGAATGGCAACGCCAGGACATGCAAGCAAAAGTCTGATTAGCCAGGGATGGCTGGGAGGTGGTGGGTACCAAGTGGACCAAGCTAAAAGAACAGTACACACAGAGGCTCTGGAGAGGGAGGGTTGGCTCAAGGGAGAAGACGAAGAAGACCTATCTGCTCTGCTCGTGGCTTAGAGGGGAAAAAGCTACAAGCATATAAAAAAAAAACTGCACAGTCTTGTGTCCTTGATCCAGAACTCTGTAACCTAAATCTAGGACTAACCCTGATGATGCGCGCAGCCGAGCGAATGCAAGGATTCCCGGTGATCCTGTCCTCTCCCGGCAGAAAGCCCTGACAAATACACAGACTAAGTCAATCAAAGGTGGGAAGCGGGGATCCTGAAACTTAGTAGAACCAGCTGTTCTAACTTCCCCCTCTGCTGTGTGATAGCGAAGGGCACAGACAAGAGTGGGCGTCTTAGTTGGAGCAGAAAGGGGGCAGGGCTACACCGCTCTTACTCAGCTTCAGTCCTCGCTACAACACTAGGACCTGATGTCGCCCTCTTCCGAGGATTCACAAGTCTTTCTCCTCTGTGCCTTTCCAAATGACCACAGCATGGGGGAGAGTTCTAGACAGTTGGCATAGTACTTTTAAGTTTGAATAAGATGCGAAACTAAGAAGGCACAACTAGTGACAGAGACGCAAGATGCGTCCCTTTTACGAAAAGAAAACGTGAGTAGGAAGTTGGGCACGTACTTCTGAAAGATTTTATCAATTGCTTGAGAAAGCACATATCCAGGGAAAAAAACTAGAGATCAGACTGAAGTTCTTTTCTTTTATTATTTTTTAAATGGTATTAAGCCTAAACACGAATTAATTGTTAAAGAAAAATAGACTCCGGTATAACTTGGGGGTCCCTTGAAAATGTTGAGCGTTCTTATACCATTTTTGGGTTTAGCAAAATACATTTTGCCAAACATTTTACCCCCTAATTCAGAAAAGGCATGCATATTCAAAGGAAATTTAATCCATATGTTTCTGATTCATTTACACTTAATTCATCAAAATGTTGTTTTGTAAGAGTTACTCGGTGTCCAAGAAGCCTTACAAGAGTCTTCTCTTTGAACCAGAAAACTTTGTGCTGCCAGAACTAAATGGAACTCTATTTGCAAAGAGTAGGGACCTAGTGTTCCTCTAGGAAGTTTGGCCCATAAGCGGGACTCTCCTCCCAGGACAATGAGGTCACGAGTAACAGGTAATACTGAGGATTAACAGGGAGCCTGCAGGGAGTGAAAGGGGCACATGATGCTGTTATTGCAAAGCAATTTTTCTGTTTTCATTTCTAGTACAAAAAAAAAAATCATTCCAACATTTCATCAAGAAAATGAAGGGCTTTGGTCCCTCGCATGGAATGTTAGACTTGGTTATTGACGGTGGATAAATATGTGATTTTTATAATACAATAACCAAAGTGGATTTCCTCTGGAATCCAAACCATTCTGTTATATAGAGTCGGGGCTTCCTTGATTCCTTACAGCACTTTTGATGCTTGTGTTTGGATGTTGAGAATGTAATTGGGTTTTTTAATTATTATTATTGTTGTTGCTATTGTTGCTGTTGTTGTTGTTGTTGTTGTTTTTAATCTAACTGATGTTCAAGTTTCTCCAGCTACCAGTAAGTATTTTATCTCTGGGCATGTTTAACTTCCATGAGGTCAGGTAGTAATCCTGATTTTTTTTTCTTTTTTCTTTCTTTGTGAGATGGGGGGGAAAGTGGGTGCAAAGACTCAACATTTAAAACCATATTGTCCTGTGATGCATTTACTGTGCCTATTAACTTGATTGTGCATACATTATGGCAGCAATTCAAACCTCTTTCAGTGATGCAAACATCATGATGCGGTTACAGTGCTGTCCCCTGATAGATGCAGACATCATGATGCAGTTACAGTGCTGTCCCTTGATAGATGCAAGAAGCCACAACCTCTTGAATGACAATGAGACACAGGGATCTAAAAATACAGAAATCAGATTCAAAATGACTGTGGAGATTTCCCATGATGAAAACCATAAAATATTTCAAGGAAAATATTAAACAATAACAGAAGTGGCCACTATTAATGAGTTTTAAATAATTAAAGCTAAAAACATCATGTATGATAATGTTTATCGAATATCACATATTCATATGAAAATATGTATATCAAATAATAAAATTCATCAACCATGTGTATATAAAACACTTGGGGTTATGACTTAAGTCACATTTATTGAAAACCTTTCCAAATTATCTACATAAATAATTTTTGCTGACTGAAAACATTAAATTGAAAGCAAAAGTTTGCAAGTGTGGTAATTTACAGAGTGTCTAGAATGGAAACACCTTTTCAATCCAAAAAAAGTTGATCTGCATAGTTCAAACTACAATGTTTGGAGCTTACATGAGAGCTTTCTTATCTCTACTTTATAATTAGAACAAGGGAAATAGGCTTCCACAAATAGAACTTGGATTAAGACCCAGCTCTGTTATTTAGCAATTAAGTTCCACTTTACATGAAAAAAAACCCACAAACATATTAGCCAGTTTCTGAGTCTATAGACAGAGTACAGCATTGTTCCTACCACAAAGAAAGACTGCTGATATTGCTCAGTGGTAGAACACTTACATAACATTCATGAAACTTCTAGGCTTAATTTCCAGTACTATTGGGGGGGGGGGAAAGAAAGAGGAGAGAGAGAGAGAGACAGAGACAGAGACAGAGACAGAGACAGAGAGACTTGTTGAGCTGCTAGAAAGAACAGGAAATAGATGGGAGAAAAACACAGAGGTGAACTTGGTGTGGGCAAACTATTCATACAGGTAAAATAAAAATTTTTTAAATCTTTAAAAAAAGAAAAAGGAAAAACGCCTTACACTCTTACTGTCATGTAACAAGTACACACGTAACAAGCAGGCACCATTGACAGGACAAGTTAATATGGTTTTTCCAAGTATTTATCATAGTATATGCCAGAGAGAAAATCATATAAGTTAATAATTAAAACCCAAGGTTTTAGAGGAAAATATCTGACTAGACCTATTAGGTAGGTTCAAGACAAAAGACTTCCTATCTATTTTTAATAATTTGCAAATATTTAATAATTAGCAAAGAAGAATCAAACGGTTGTGAGTTCCATACAAAATATTATGTGATTCAAGCGAAGGTTAAAATAAAACCCCTGGACGCTCTTCTTCAAGGTCATACTGCATCCAACTTCCTGTGAGCTATTATCCTGGTATGAAGCAGATGATTTCCATCCAATAAAGACTGAAGCATTGTTCTTCGTTTTCTGTAGCAGGATCCCATTGTAATCTTGCCCTCCCATGTGCACAAGGCCCTTGTGCTCCTCCAAACCCCTTGTGTGACGCTCCAGGTGAAGATGAAACACTTTACCCATCTCTCTAGGGCAGCAAAAAATCGCCTTGTGAACATACCATTTCTTCTTCTAAAAACTCACTTTCAGAAACTCTTGAGTCAAGAGAAAGTTCATGATTTTTGTGGCTCTGTCTGGTTCTAATGGTAAAAGTGTAGCCAACGCAAAGGGCCAGTCTCAGCAGCTTTAAAAAAAAAAAAAAAGAGTTAGCTAATTAAAATCACTCTTGTCTTAACTTGCCTCTTTTTCTGTCTCTTTAGTTGGCCCAACTTGTCCATTAGTATAATATTAAACAAATGAAAGCCAAAAGGGAAAATGAAGCAAGGGTCTCTCTATGCATGTTTCTAAGACCAGCAGTGTATGCTCCAAACCACCTCTACCAGAGCCAAAAGTATGAAAATAAAGCAGCTTCCCCAGCCTCTGATTGAAAACTACTTGAATTCAGTGCTTGCCTCACATACCAGAATCAATTATTATCCTTGGAGTTTAAAAAGAAACACCAAAGCAGATGCTGCTAAAAATGCAGAGTGTCTCTGCATACAAGCTTTTTTTTTTTTTTTTTTTTTTTTTTTTTTTTTTTTTTGAGGAGCCTCTTAGGAAGAGGCTCAAGGAGGCCAACCCACTAAGGCGAGGTCTCAGGATGTCTCGCATTATTTTCCTCCCCGTAACTTGTTAACCTTGGGAAATAAACCTTCGCTGCAAGTCCCTAACAACCTTCGCTCCCTGATCATGTGATTAGAGAAAGAAATACACTCTGGCTTTCATTAGCTCAAGAACATCTGCGAGGAGAACGTAGCAACACAAAACAATCTCGGTTGCCGACCCTGTCCTCCCACCAGGATAGAACAGTGTTAGTGTCAACAGCCACAGTAAACAGCATGGCCGGAGCTAACATAAACATTTCAGAAATCATAAGCTTAATACCCTTGTCCAGAAGTTGGATCGAGCTATGACTAAACCCTCCTGCGCTTTAGACCACAGGCTGGAAGACTGACTTTGATATCTTTCCAGAAGTAAAGTGGATCCAAACCTGAGCGCGCTAGGTGAAAAGTGAATGTTGCTGGCACTGGACACGCACGTGTCGATAGGTACACGTGGACAGAGTCAGAGGGTGAGCAAGGGGCAGCGATGCCCTGTCTTGTGTCGGGTGGGAGGCCTTCTGCGTATCCGACTATTACTAAACTCTAGTCCTGAAAGTAGATACTGTTTATTTGTGCGCTAACTGCTCTTCAACACTAGCTCCTCCTCTGGTCACATTTTTTTTTTTTAAATAGCTCCATGCCATTCCTATTATGTGCAGACTGTCTTTAAACCCAAGGGCGAGACAACGGAAGAAACAAACCTAAACAAAGCAAACAGAAACGAAATGCTCTAGGGTTGCTTTATAAACATGCCAGCCCCAAGGTAGGTAATTAGGTTGTCTTTAAATAAAGCAGCGATTTTCGATTCCTTATTCCCAAGTGAGAATTCTGATGCCATTTATAAATTTGTGATATTCTTTTTAGGCTTCTTTGTTTTGTGCATCCAAAAAAAAAAAAGTTCTTGAGCTTCATGGTTTTTCTCTAGATCGACTGCTTGTTGCTACAGCCTTTTAAAAGATGCAGCAAATTAAAAGGTACCTTTTTGTCACAATATTATGGATTCACTTACTGTTCCTGATCTAAATGATTAGGGCCTTGTCACTCTACTTCCAAATTTTCTAGCAGATGAATAAAACAATTCTCTCCCCTCCCTCTCCTTCTTCTTCTTCTTCTTCTTCTTCTTCTTCTTCTTCTTCCTTCTCTCTCTCTCTCTCTCTCTCTCTCTCTCTCTCTCTCTCTCTCTCT
>OU015758.1:1059153-1086091 GCA_907169655.1 Acomys percivali | reverse complement strand
AAAAAAAAATAAAAAGGAACTTGTGTCAGTCCCTCAGCTTGTGTTTCAGAACAATCCTGTCAGAAGCGGGAGGGTTGGGAGCCTGGCTAACAGGACTTCTGAAGTGCCTACTGTGTGATACTAATGTGAAAACAAAGGCAAAAAAAAAAAAATCTTCTACCTCCTGTACCAGTCACAGCATCTGAGAAATCAAGGATTTGGAAATGTTCCTCACCAAATGGCTGAAAGATGAAGAACTGATGCTAGAAAAAAAAGACAAAATAAGGGTAATTAGTGGAACTTAATCTTGCCTTTCCCTCAACTTTGGTGGTGATTCTTGCAGCCATAACAACCAACAACTCTTGGCAGTTTCACAGCAAGGATCCCCTTCCAACCATGAAATGTGTGTGACTGTGTTCTCGATACTTTGCTTTCACTGTTACACTTGTGCCATTGCAATTTGAGAGAGAATAACTTACCACTTTCCACAGGCTTATAGAAAGCATGAATTATCAGCTGTTTTTTTTTTTAAGGCTGTTGTCTTCAGACAGACACAGGCATGGCCAAACGAATGCAGAGCGTTCTCCCTTCACACAACACAGCCAGTCTGATAGGTTATCCACATGCTGTCCTGAAGGGGAAGGCCAAACACTTGAGGTTACTAAAGGACAAGGGTTTTAAGGGGCATGTTAGTGGGCTGTGTGAGATGACAAAAAAAAAAAAAAAAAAACCCCATAAAGTTTTCTATAAATGTCGCCTATAGTTAACGATAACGTGATCATGACGCTTCATTTAAGGAAATACTGAGCAGCAGTAGAAGAACAGCCTCTTGGCTACCGTTTTACTCGTTAGTTACAGTAACAAAAACCAAATTGAGTGTATTTAGAAGAAGGGGATCATTTACATTGACAGCATCAGATAGAAAAGTCCTAAGATGGGGCGGCTGGTTGCTTAAAGGTTTTATTCCTCCACAATCAAAAAAGGATCAGATAGCTGCTGTGCTGGCTTTTCTTCAAATGCCTTCACTCTATAGCCAGCGCTGACATATGAAGGAAGTCTTTAGAATCAACCGTTTGTTCTCAGTGGCCCAATTGGCAGAAAATAAGAATAAAACAAACACAACAGCTCTCGTTTTTGCAACATTAGCAAAGAAAACAGTGACTTTCTCCCTTCTCCTTCATCTACCCCCGCCCCAATTGCTTCTTTGACACTCTGCCTAGTGAAATGAAAAAGAGGTTGTCAAAAAAAAAAAGTGGCGGGGGGTGGGGTGGGGTAGGGGGGGTGAGAGAAACATCTGCTTGGACCTTAGATTCCTCTCCAAAGTAGAAACCAAGCCTAGAAAGGTTACATGTCTCAACGAGCCACACTCAACGCCAGGGAGAAAGTTCAACTTTCGTCCCATCTGACCTTGGCTTTAACGCAGGATCACATTGATCCTGATGGAGAGATTAAAACGCCAAGTCCAGAACCGCTCACCAAGCAAATTCACTAGGGGAGTTCGAAGAGTTCTTTGGCAATCTGACTTCATATGGAATTAGCAGGGACGATCCCAGGCCACAAATGTAGCAATATTTTAACTCAGTGTGCAAAATACCAAAGATAAGGCAGGAGATTGGAGGCCACGCTAAAGCTTTCAAATGCTGCTTTCCTAGTAGTCTTTGTCAAGAAAACGCAGGCAAGTGTGAGAGCTGCTGAAAAGGAATTCTTAAAGGAGAAGAAGGAAAAAAAAACCCTACAGGACAGCAGGAACCATGGGAGGCCACGGACGGAGTTGAGGGGTGAGGGGGCAAACCACAGTACGCTGTCAATTATGTGTTTCCATTCTAAGTTACAAAATCTTCCTACCTCCTCTGAAAAGCACTTTCACAGTACAGAAAAAAAAAAAAAAGCCACATCAACACTCATGCCTTCCCTCAGCAAACAGTAAAGCACGTTTTAAGCAATAAATCGCGACTATAAACTTAAACCATGGAGAATCGAAGAGGAAGATTTGCAACAAAAGACAGACCAGCCATAAAGACGTTCACCAGCCCACCCGCCCATCTCCGAAAGGGTTCTGTGGAAGGCAAGGCGCTTGTAGGCCAGTGGGCTGGGAGCGAAGTTCAGTTCTCACGTCAGCCACATCTAACGGCAGCCTCACCAAGTCTCTTATTGGTTTTGTTCCTCTGTTTCCTTATTAGCAAAATGTGGATGTTGGAGTAGGGGAAATTCTGGAACTGAGGCCTTGATAGATTTTGTTGAAGTAAAAAAAAAAAAAAAAAAAAAAAAACTATTTAGGGATTCCATGCTTCCATTCTCAACGTCTTTCCTCCTCCTCCTCCTCCTCCTCCTCCTTCTTCTTCTTCTCCTCTCTTTCTCTCTCTCTCTCTCTCTCTCTCTCTCTCTCTCTCTCTCTCTCTCTCTCTCACACCACCCCACCCCACCCCACATATCTTGCTTGTGGATCAGCTACTGCTTAGCAACTGCTGCAGTGCCATGCATGCCTCTCAACGTGCTCCCCTCCCCTCCATGGTGCTCACTGACTAAG
Source organism: Acomys percivali (assembly GCA_907169655.1). Lineage (NCBI taxonomy): Eukaryota > Metazoa > Chordata > Mammalia > Rodentia > Muridae > Acomys > Acomys percivali. Next base: position 1,083,585 of record OU015758.1, on the reverse strand, counting down.
CCTCTGAAATTGAAAGCAAGCTCTCTGGTATCAGTTGCCTTGGCCACAGTGTCTCTTCACAAATACTCATAAATGCTCACATCCTAGTTCAAAGTGCTACTTTAACAGGAATTTGCTAAGGTAATAGATCTCATCTGAAAACGTGAAAGAGCTGTTGAGCACATGAAGGCAATCTGGCCGAAACACCTTCCACCCCATTGATTAGCAGGGTTGATTCAGTGACCTCATCACTGCATTTGTGTAGAGGCCTGACAGAGGAGAACTGGTCTTGTTTGTTTGTTTGTTTGCTTGCTTGCTTGCTTGCTTGCTTGTTTTCAAGGATACACAGATAACTACCCTCCTCTGCTAGAACTTCAAACCAAGGTCTCAAGAGATATCACTGAATAAACAATTAAATGGATGCAAATAGTATCCATCACCGTATTATCAGTTTCATAACGACAGCAAGAGGATCTGCACCTCTCTATTCCTTCTTCGTGTAACTTTTAATGCTTCACTGATCTTTGCATGATCGCTAATGCAAGTGTTCAGCTACTAAACGTACTTATCACGTGGAATGATCCAAATGTCCACGTCTTCTTTGTTCATATTTCAGATTCAACGCGGCTAATATAACATTTCTGGCTATTGTTGGAACTGAGGAGATGGCTCAGTAGTTAAGAGCACCAGCTGCTCTTCCAGATGGTCTGGGTGCTACTAGGACCCAACACCCACCTGGTAGTTGATAGCCATCTGTGATCCCATAGTTCTAGGGTGTTCTCTCAGGCACACACATGGCGGGGGATAGGGGGAATTCAGGTAAAAACCACTCATATAGGTAACGATAAGTAAATCTTTCTTTTTGAGCAAGTCAGTCACCTTTTCTTGGACACTAGTTCTCAGTGGGGATATAAAGACTCAGCCACAGATGAATTCCTCATGGATGGGAGTGGGGCAGGCAGTTGTGCTCTGTCATGCAGCGCCCTCCATGGTGACCCCTCTTCAGTGGTACTTGCATCGCTGCACATGTCTGAGTTCCTTGTAAGAAACGCAGTAGCTGTAAACCACGGAGGCTGCCAGCACTGTGTCAATCCCCAAGATACTGCTTTATGAACGTTGATGTTCTTGCTGTAATACCACTCATAACCTTTCTGAAAGGCTCCTGCAGTGCCACTGGGGGGTGAAATCCCCCATCAATATCCAACTTGGCAGCTCTCCGAGTTTAACCTCCACGCACTTCTTCTCCTTCCGTGGCACGAGCGACACCATCTTGAAGACCTGATGCCTGACCGAAACAAAAACAAAAAACAAAAAGCAGAAACAAAACAAAAACAAAACCCACTTTTTAAAAAAGAATTTTCTACTGTTTTCACTCAGTTCCTACCAGATATACACTACAGAAAATCCTTAATGCCATTAAATGTAATAGTTGATACATTCATTGGTTTTAATTAGTATTTCTGGCTCCTGCAGGCCATAATATTCAGTGTTTGTCATTCCAGGAAAAGAAAAGTGCTTAGCCGACTGAAAAGAAAAATAATTAATTAGCAAGTATGAGCAGAAGGAGAAAGTGTGACTTTTTTTTTAATTTTATTAACTTATTCTTGTTACATCTCTATGGTTATCCCATCCCTTGTATCCTCCCATTCTCCTCTCCCTCCCATTTTCCCCTTATTCTCCTCCCCTATGACTGTTCCTGAGAGGGATTACCTCCCCCTGTATATGCTCATAGGGTATCAAAGGGGTCCTGCTCAAACTAAGGTAACAGCCAAGGACAATACAGGCGGCTCTGACATTTTGAAGAGCTGTGCAGCAGAGGCAGAGCAGAAGCACACTCTCCTACGGGTACACAGAAGGCTCCCTTCCTTCAGCTTAGACTTTACCATTCGCTATGCTTTACTGCACCACTTTTACATTAAAATATATTTTTCCTAGGCTGATCACAGAGAGCACAAGACAAATTTCTTTTCCTTTCTGACTTTGGTAACCAGTTTGTTTTTGAGATGGAAGCACATAACGAAAAGCTCATAGCTAGCTGTACATAATTAATGCCCCCCAAAGAAAAGCGTTTAGAGAACAGTGAAGAAATGCAAGAAGACAGCCTGGCAACCCTGGTGTGCGTGCCAAATATTTTGGCCAAAGGTATCTTTCACGGGTATCTTTCCATCCTCTGCTCATCTCATGCAGTTACAACAAAATCATTAGGAACCCCCCCATAAGCGGTTGAATTTGTTACAAAACAGTTAAAATTATATGTGCACAAACACACAATGATGCTACTGTTGGAAATTGCTCCGTTGTCGCTGTTTTTATTTTGCAGTGAATGGTTGGTCCTCTTCCCGCATCCCTACCTCAAAGATGGTAATTTTCAACTTCAAGTTGCCCAAAATAAGTTGGAACATTCACGAAGGCGGACAAAGAGAAATCAAAGGCAGCGAGGACACTGCAAGACATGTGCCTGCGTTCCACGCGCTCTAAACAGGGTTCAGCCTGGACTACAGCCAACACCTGGCAGCTGTGGAGCACACGGTGCCTGAGGAGTAAATCCGACCTTAGGCAAAGCAGTAGGGAGAACAGGCCAGGACAGCCAAGCCCGACTGTGGCGCTGCCTCCGCTCGCAGCTAGGAGAAATGTCCACCAGAGTAGGTCAGAGTCACTGACACAGCAGAGCTGTAGAGGCACACTTATCAGATTGGCCAGCATCTGATGTGACAGAAACAGCGTGTTCTGCTGTTCAGTGAACCCACTGGTGTAAATATCACTCGAGCGGCCCATGAACTCCACTGTGGCGCTGTTTATATTGCACATAACAGAAAGAAGAGGTTTTAAAGACATTTTTGCTAGAGAGTTCAGAGTGGTGGGGGAGTAGAAGGGAATGTTACTGAATAAAATATGACAGAAAAAGTGAAGGAAGTAGTTACTTAAGATCGAAACAACCAGCTGGGGTGTGATGGTGTATGTCTTTAATCACGGCAGAGGCAGGCAGATCTCGGTGTTTGAGACCAGCCTGGTCTACAGAGCTAGTTCCAGGACAACCAAGGCTAGGCGGAGAAACCCTGTCTCAAAACACAACAGTAACAAAGACAAAGAACAGTCCACACTGCCAACTTGAAAGGCCAATCACTTTAAATACATTTTCAGAAACATGAACTCCTTTGTAGGGGATTGGACTTGGCTTAACTGTTCCACAGAATATGCCCACCTATAGGACTTGCACCCAAAATAATTTCAAGCCACTACATGATATATCAGATAACTCACACCTCTTGCAGACTATAAGGTTTTTTTTTTCCAAAAAATATAAGCCATTTTTTTAAAATAAATAAATAAATAAAAATTTAACTATTTCAGATGAAACTGAAGTAGTTGCTTCTCTGAAACCAATCTAAACTCCTCAGAAAGACTGAAGAAGATAGAAAAAGAGGGCACTGAAAGACTGAGGAAAATCACCTTTAACCCTCATTCCAGACAGACTTTAAAATGTTCAAAACATTCACAGTAACATTCACTTCTGTGAATGTTTTCCTTACGATACAGATAAAAAGTTACATACAATTGTATCCATCATACACTTAACATTGGGAACAACATTAATGTCCCCAGTAAGGAATCGGTTGACTTAATGTCCTACTTCCAGTGGGATAAAAAGAATGCTATTAACTGCTTTAAAAAATAAATGGTATCTGAGAAGGACATTTAGCTGCATTAGGAAATGTTCTCGGTAATCTTATTTCTGAAAAAAAAAAAAGCTTATTAAAACACAGTTGAGGGGCTGGTGGAGAGATGGCTCAGAGGTTAAGAACACTGTCTGTTCTTCCAAAGGTCCTGAGTTCAATTCCCAGCAACCGGGTGGTGGCTCACAACCATCTGTAATGTGATCTGATGCCCTCTTCTGGCCTGGACGCACATACGCCGGCAGGATACTGCATAAATAATAAACAAATAAATCTTTAAAAAAAACAAAACACAGTTGAATCACAAATGTGTGAGGTTGGTGTGTATGTCTGTGTGCGTGTGCGTGTGTGTGTGCGCGTGTGTGTGGTGTTGTATGCATATCAGTGTGTTGGTGAGTAAGTGGCATACGTATGTGGAGGTCAGAGCGGTGCACTTGGTGTCTTCTTCCATCCCTGAAATTCTTTTGCCTTGAGACAAGTGTCTTCACTGAACTGTGCATATTCTCTTGTTCTGAGCAGCCTGGCTACCCAGCACTACTCAATATCCACTTGCCTGTGCCTCCTTCATTGTTGAGGTTACAGACACATACTGTCACCTTAAGCTTTTTATGTAGATTCTGGGAGGATTTAAACCCAGGCCTTTGTGACTACACAGCAAGTTTCATCACTACACACACACACACACACACACACACACACACACACACACACACTGAGCCATCTTCCCCGCCTATAACATTTTTAAGATTTTAATTATTTTCTAATTAAAACATAATTATATCCCCCCCACACTCGTTTCCTCTTCCTCCTTCGAGGCCCCTCCCATCTCCTTTTCTTCGATCTCTCTCAAATCCATGGCCTCTTTTTCTTTAATATATATTATAATGCATTTATGTGTTATACTATAATGTGCATGCATTATAAGCCAACACTGTCCAAACCAGGTGACGCTTGATTCAAGCTACATATATATATATTTTAATTTTTCTCATGTATAATTTTTAATTTTCTAATGTCTCTAATTAAAAATTGATAGAAAAATGTGTTTTAGTGAATAAGGTTAATACTTAAACCAACGCATTTAAATTATTACTTCACACTTCAATCAATTCATAAAACAGTGGTAGAGCACTTTGTATTCTTTTATATTTTTTTCAAACTAAGTCTATGATGTTTTATGAACATTTTATACTGGCAGTCCTCCTTATTTCAGACTAGCCATATTCCAAGCTCTTAGCAGCAACATGCAGAATAGCATAACGGGCTGTACCATCATAACTAAGGGGCCATGAGTAATTTTTTGGTTTTATCTTTATGTTTCTGTATACATTCTCATATTTATCCTGTAGAGTAGATGTCCTCTTCAGCCACAAGTTCTTGGCTAGATGGCAGTACCACACATAAGTCCCCTCATACTGAACAAAGCTTAAATCAGTCAGACAGATGTTGCTTACTCCCAAGACATTAGTGTCAATATTGTACCATCAGGCATCAATGACCAGGCTGGTCACTGTAAGCTGAAAGATTAATAATTAATTAGAATTATTATTCATTTTGCTGGCTTTTTCATCCGGTCTTCCCTTTCCAATTTTTGAATTGATTTCACATGCCTGTTCGTAGCCTCCTCGAGACTGCTAACCATTTTTAACTAGTAGACTTTAAAATCCTCAACTGACATGTTAACTTTTTCAGAATCTTCTAATTCAGTAGTTTCAGTCCTTTGCAGGAGTCATGTTGCCCTTTTTCTGTTTTGTAATTCTTGTGTTTCCATTTGCTAAGTTGAACATCTTTAGCTTTGGATATCTCTTCTCACTGACTAGCCTCCTATTCTGTATAATTATCCTCTGGACCACTTAGAAAGGGGGAAAAAACCTGCTATAACATAAACCACAAAATACAGAAATAAATGTGTAGAAGGAAGAAAAGATGGTGGAACACAGGGACAAAAAAAGAAAAAAAGGAAAAGATACAAAAGGGAAAAGGGATATTTGCCTAATATTTTTGAAAACACATTAATAAAACTAGAAGAACTTATGAAGTAAAATTTCTTTAACACAAATTTTTGATACAATAGAGTAAAAATACTGCTAAAAATATTTAAAAAGAGAAAAAAAGAAGAAGAGGCACAGTGAAAAAGAAAGCAAAAAATTAACTTTTGGAAGTTTCTTTCTGGGTCCTCGAAAGCTGGAAACTGCCGGTGTGCATGGGGTGGGGCATCAGTTGAACTGAGGACTCTTATCTGGCCTACAAATTTATGCTTTCCCATAATGGAGTCTATTTTGTACAAGTGGATATTAGTATCCACCATGCTTTGTTTTTCCTTCTCTGGGTATCAAGCTGGTCTCATACTTTACTTTGTAACCTATGAGCTGAGCAAATTGCTTAAATCACTGAAGATCATATCTCCTAAGTCGAACATTCTGGTTGGAGGCTGTCTACCCATTTTGCTGGAATCTGGGTTGTAACCATATGTCTGAGATACAGACAAGGAGAGGACATGTCTTTGTGCTTTCAAGATCTCCTAACATTAATTATCAAGCTGGAAGGGTACAGCTGCAGATGTTCAGAGTTTCTGGGCTCCCCAGCAGTAAATGATAGACAGGTGGCTCCACCAGAGGACACTGAGCTCGGGGCTATCAGACTCTTAACCTTCACTGAGAAGATGCGTCTCTGTATTTCACTGACTGACAAACCCTCTCGGCCTTCGCACGTTCCGTCTTGACTGTGGCCAACTCTCCCACTCCGCACAGCTGCTTCCAATAGTTATTTCGCACCCTGGAGCTGTGGGTAAATTCAGGGTCCCACACTCGGACTTGTTCCCTCAGGGCCTTGTGAGTAGCTCAGTAAGAAACAACAAGTTATCAAGCTGGTGCTGGGACACTGCTCTCCAGTCATACAGAGCAATTAGCGGGATTCCTTTTCATTTCTGATGAGCCTGCTGGAGAAATCTCCGAGGGCTACGGGCTTGTGCTGGGAACAAGAGGGATGAGACAGACATATTCAATTCAGAAGCACCATTGGTGCTTTTAAACGAAAACCCTAAAGGTTTTTGTTCTACCAATAAAAACTCAGGATCCAGATGCCGGGGTGAAAACCTGCTAGCTCAGAGAGGCAGAGAAAGCACCCAGCTGACCTTCCTACTCACCTCACGTCCCAGGAGGAAAGAGCTCCTTCTCCTTCTTATTCTGCCTTAAAAACTCTTCAGACCGAACGTCCCTCCGTTACATTTCCTACGCATCTCTCTAGCTGCCCTCCAGACTTCCCCTCACTCTCTCTGATTTTTTCCCCTGTGCGCACTCCCTGCCAGCTGGTTGCTTGCTCTGCCTCTTGACTCATGATTGGCTTTATTTAACCTTGTTTACAAAAGGCTCTCAGATTGAAGGTGTGTGCTAGGGCTGAGCCACACCACAACTAGAACCAGTTTTTTTTTCCCCAGTACACAATCTCCAGATTCACAGTATGATCAAGTAAGTATCCTGCAACATTTCCCCCCTTTTGTGCAAATAAAAGACTTTCTCTAACATCAATAAACTATATTCACAGTGCCAAGCCCATTAGTATTTGGCTACCTTAGGGGAAGTACAATCTATGCTATCTCGGTGAGTCCAAAGTTCTGTACCTAAGTCACTTTCTTTCATAACTCGCATTTATCAGCCTAGAAACATCTTTTTAGACCTTAAAACATTTTCTTAAATCCTGAACAACTTGAGCTTAATTGTGAGACAATTAACTATCTGGTCCTCAACCGTATCAGAGATCTGAGAAGGATATTATTACCTGAGTAGACAGGAAGTGCAGGGCAAGTGTGGAGAAATGACGGAGTCTGCTGGCTGCCTGGGCAGTCACCCAAGATTCCTCTGCCACAATGGAGCACCCATCTCTTCAACCTACTGGCCCAGAATGTCTGACAGATTTTTTTTTCCTGTGAAGCAGGAATTATGAAGGACTTATCTACCTTTCCCTGGCAGAATTTGGCAGTCAACTTTCTTTGTGTTCTGCTTGTCCACAACTTGGAGGGCATACTGTCAGCAGGTGAGTCAAAGACAGGTTGTTGTGGGGTTTTTGTTTTGGTTTGGTTTTTTGTTTGTTTGTTTGTTTTGTTTTGTTTTTGCCCCATGGCTAACTTTGCCAGATTTGAGGCAAGCTCCTTAAGGAGTTTCTTCAGTACCCATCATCTGGGGATACTGCCAGGACCTGATATGTCTCATTGTCAAAGAAAGCCTTAAATTAATAAAAAGCATCTTTAAGTGTCATATTCTGTAGATCTGTGAGGTTTTTGAAGACCACCTACCTATCTCTAGTATGTCTGAATTGCTTGTTTCTAGCTATTAACTATCTGTTCAACCTAGGGAGTATTTTTCTATAATTAACCAAACTAGTCCCTAACTAGACCACAATAACTTGCCCTTCTTAAGTATCCTAATCAATTTGTAGCAGTAGCTTTCAAAAAGACTAGGACTTCACATTGCATTTTTAAGAATTATGTAAGTACTATACCAAAAATAATCTTAATTTGTACCAATATACAAAGATCTATACCAATGTAACCAAATTTGTATCAGTGTACAAAGGCCTAGTCTAATGTAAGATTTTTGGCTAGTCGTGTCTCTATAGTTTAAGAGTAGATTCAATAATCTACCTGTTTCCCAATTATTCCTATATAATTTCTATAACCCCTTTTTTTTAATAAAAAGGAAATATTTCAACTCTAACATGGTAAAGCTACTTACAGTAATGAAGCTATTTCTGCCAAGTTTTCCACAATGTCCAGCTTGGTTGTATTTGGCCGTCTTAGGATTAGTATTTTTTAGTTGAAAGTTTGGTAAAACATTCGTGTCAATCTACTATGAACTTAGCAATTTGAATGTCCTGATACATTTGTAGTCTGAAGCTAATCTTTGGGTGGTGTTTCTCATCTTAGAGGTAATCGTGTCTAGGTAGAATGTAGCACTCAATCCAAAAGTGTCCACTGCTTAAGCAGAGCCTGCCTGCAGAAGAAGCATGGGGCAGTTTTTCCCAGTGGTCGCATTACCACATTCCAGGTAGATTTTTTTTGTTGCAGGGGCCCCATCATCTTAGAGACCTAAAAGTTTACTGTTAGGATTGGTAGAAAGCTTAAACATTTTAAATGTCACATTTAGCAGATCTCTAAAAGGTCTGAGGACCACAATCTGTTGCATATATCTGAAATACACAAACTTTGTTCCTAGTTAATTGCCTCAGACTCAAACCTCGAAACACATACAGGAAGCTAGGGGAAGAAGTGGTCAACACTCTGCATGACCTACTAGCATCATGACTGAAAGCTTATGTATGCATAATAATTTATAGATTTTGAGATAATACTTATACCTTAAGAAAAGCTTTAGAAACCCAATGCAGTGACTCAGGGCTGTAATACCAGCACTCAGGGAGGCAGAAGCAGGCAGATCTCTGTGAATTTGAGGACAGCCTGTTCTACAAAGGAAGCCCAGGACAGCCAAGGCTACACAGAGTAATTCTGTCTCAAAAAAAAAAAAAAACAAAAAAAAAAAAAACAAAAACAAAACAAAACAAAGAACAAAAGCCTGCCTCTTGCAAGTAGCTTTTAAATTTAAATCACTGTAATTCTTATGTGCCTGCCTCTGCCTCCCAAGTGCTGGGATTAAAAGTGTGAACCACCATCACCTGTTTGTTGTAACTCTAGAATTTAGAAAACAACTAATTTATAGCTATCCCGTCTCTGCTATGGCTAAAGGCACGGGCTACCACCGCCCTCCTCAAATGCTTCATCTTAGCTCCAAATCATTCCAACTCTTAGAGATATATAAAATAAGTTTGAACTATAGTAACCCTTGAACTTGACTTCCACACTCCCTCTTCCTGCCTGGAAGCTCTGCAGTTGAAGCTTTGCTGTGCTCAGTTAGCTTATTTCCAGCGTGTGGCATGTCCATTTCTCTCCACTTCTCATACCCCATCGCCGTCTGTGTTCATTTCTTAAGACGCTCATCTTTCTGTCTCCTTTTGTTGTTTTCACTCTGAGAAGTCTTAGCACGTCACATGCAGCCCATTTCTATTCTTTCATCTTACCTTTTTTAAAAAAAAATAACTTTAAGCTAAATTATGAAAGTCAGAAAACAAGCGTTGAAAGGAAAATGTATCATTGAATTGTTGGTATAGAGTAAACGCAAAGAAAACTTTGCTGTATTTTATCTTCTAAATTGTATGTATCTGTGTGTTTTGGTTAGACTTTCTCACACCCCTTACACTTTTTATGATACATTTAAGTGTTCTCCTTAGAGGTTATAACATTTTTACAAGATCTTTAAGTATTACAACTAAATTTTTCAATGTCTTGGTATTCTTAATAAATCCAGATTCATAAATGCACTGAGGCACATAATCAGAGCAATGTGAGGCATCTGGACTCACTTCCAGGCTGTTGTAAGAGAGTATCCCAGAAAACAGTTTCCTTGTGGGTCAAAAGAAAGAATCTTAGGATCCATATAAATAACCAGTGACTGTCAGAAATTTGAAATGGAACAATCAAGCCAATTTATTTTATGGACATTGCCAGTGTGAAAAAATGTTAATAGTTAAGATTTTCCCAACCACAATAACACCCTCTTGACCAAAGATACTGTGTTTCAACAAGAAGAAAAAGCGTAAGATGAAGAGATAAGAGGAGAAGGAAGAAGACGGTGATGATGATGAAGAAGTAGAGAAAGAGAAGAGGATGAAGAGGAGGAGAAGGAAGAGGAGGTAAAAAAGAGGAAGAGGATGGGGAGGACAAATGCCTTCAAACAGTCCCAATAGTCCCTACAAAATTTGTCCAGGATGGCCACTGTGACATTCTGGGAATCAACTGTAGAAATATAGGGGATTGTGTAAACTGTACTTTGAGTAGCCATAGTTAGCGGCTTTTGATCCTCTAAGATACTTCAATAAAACAATGGTCCCTGTCACACCATTGAAAGAACAGGCTGTGGCAGAGTCTCGTGACATAACCAGAGCAACCGTCAGCCATGATCTGTGTCTTCATTAAATAGGCTGCTGTGGTTGTGACAGATTCAACTCATTATTTTCTCTTTTCAATTTCCCTAGAATTGATCAAATTAGCTAGTCAATAATGTTTTCTCATTGGTGGTGGTGGTGGTGGTGGTGGTAACTTTTGTGAGGATTAGGTAACCCAACCCTGTGCAAAACAAAACATGGCTTTTATGTCATGAAGTAACTTTCCCTCAGATAACTAAGATTAGACCCTGACCTTCTGGAAAAGGTAGACACAAATGAAAAATGTGAAGACCCTGTGTCATATGCCTTAAGAAGTCTGTCAGTTCAGTTATATTTGGATACTGATTTTAATCTTTTCCTGAAAAGGCTGAAGTAAAATGATTAATTTCATCATATATTTAGATGCTAAATAATTACAGAAGTTTGTGGATTTTTTACTTTGACAGCTAAAAGTTTTTCATTTCAGGTGATATTCATAAGACTAAATAAATAACCAGCGGCCTAAAATTTATAACCATGTCTTACCAAACAGTGTCCCCCAAATAGAGACCTGAGATTAGTATTTTCATTTAGATTAGGTAGTGGGCAATTAAATTTTCATGTCATCTTAAGTGTTAGTTTTATATGTTCATTTGGATAACAACCAAAAGAAGATAAAACATTAGCTATTGGGGCAACTGTAAGATGATCATTGATAAGAATATGCAGCATATTACCTACGCTCAATAAATGGGCATCATCCAATCCACAAGTAACTAAGTAAGATTTACAAAAGAAAAACAGAAAAATTTGATTGGGGTCCTATTCTGTAACAGTCAACCTCATTCTCCAGGCACCATTGTCATTGTTGAATGGGTTAATATAAGAAGACACCATGGTGAACCAAAGCAGCATGGACTTCCATTCACAGAGACTGACCCAACTCTAACTACTAGTGATTCTCAACCTGACGTCAACAGAGGCAACACTAAGATGCTGGTGTGAAACCGTTTCCTAGAGTTAATAGGCCACAGCCTGCTGACAGGCCACTTCCTTGTGCAAGAGAAATCACTTTATTCTTATCATAGCAGATATTCCTTCTATGATTTTGTACTATTTCTATTTCTATTAATATTTTTAATCTGGACAGATGGCTCAGTAGTTAAGAGCACTGTCTGCTTTTCCAGAGGTCCTGAGCTCGATTCCCATCAACCACATAGTGGCTCACAATCATCTATCCTGGGATCTGATGCCCTTTTCCGGCATACAGATAGAGCACTCATATATGTAAAATAAATAAATATATATTTTTAAATAATTTTTTACTACCCTGTATGCAATGCAACCCATACTGCAACTGGTTTCAGTGTTGATTCAGAGATCTCAGGAGTCAAAAGGGGCCTGAGAGAAGACTTAGCTTCCAGTTCAACAGAATCATTTTTGTGTCCACAGAATTAATATGTTGACATCTAATCCCCAAAGTGTTGGTGCTGAAGAGGTTGGAGAAAACTTGTCTCTTCATTTCTGTAAAGTTGTAAACAATAGATGCCATTTGTAAGCAGAGAGATTGTCCCAGACACAGAATTTCTTGGGCTTTCTAACCTCTGAAATCATAAGCAATAATTTTTTTGTCTACATAGTCTAAGGTATTTTCTTATAGCAGTCCAAACTAACTAAGACGGGGCTTCTCTTAGTATTACCATCCTGAAATTAATTAGTTTTAGTTTAAAAATTGCAAAAACTCAATCTGGACAGAATTGAAGTTTTGGGCCATGCTCTTTCTGAAGACACTTCGTACTTGAGTCATAGGACAAGGAGAAATGAAGCCGGCACTCGCCTGAAAGATTCATTCTTGCTGGATAATTTTCATAGTGCTGGAAAGGACTATGCAGTCTACCAGAAGAAAAAACATAATTGCCAACCATACCCAGCTGTGAGCTCTGAGAGACGCACTAATAACTGAGTAAGTGGGTAAGACATACCCACACATGCAACAGCATCACAAGCATTGAGAACTTTCTAATTGGATAACTGGATTTAAGTCCCATTCTACGAGATGAAACCCATATCTGACACCATTATTGAACTTAGAACATATGGCTACATGGGTCTAGGCCTTGAGAAAGAAACTACTACTCTCGTTCTGCTAAACTGACCTAATTGTAAACCAACTCTGAATAACTTATCAGATTATGACAACTCTGAATACTCATAAGAGTCTTCTGACTGCAGTAGATAATGATCAATACAAGTCCTACAACTGGTCAAGGTGCAAAGAGTATGAGGCTAAAAAACACTCAGCCCTACATGGAACATATATAAAGCACCCTTCCTATCAAGGCTCGGGGTCATTTTAGAAGACAAAGTGTAAGAAGAAGAGTGAGTGTAAGAGTCATAGTGGCACATGACCAACAAATAAATTGTTTCTTCTGAATGCAGCATGGATTTTGCACATGTGAATTTACAGTAGTTGTGACACCATGCACATTACTTGTGCAAGCCCCAGGCAGATGACAAAGTCACATCATTGAAGGGCAGTTGGGCATAAAGATCTAACCATAATTACAGAGCTATTGGCAAATATTAGCTGTGGGAAAAGGAAGAGTCAGTTTTCTCTAAGAATATAGTTCCTAGTAAGTTGACCATACTCCAGTAGAAAATGGCATACGCAAAAATGTTGAGGCACTACACACAGACTTCGTGGAGAGAAAAGAAAGAAAGAAAGAAAGAAAGAAAGAAAGAAAGAAAGAAAGAAAGAAAGTAAGTTGAGTAGAAAGGGATGGAGTAGATCTGAGAGGAATTGAGGGGAGAGAAAGTGAGTGCGATCAAAAGTCACTCCATGAAAATTTAAACCCCTACCCTGATCTAGCCCATGGACAGGACAGTCTCCACACTTGAGTGGAGAGTAGGATATGACTTTCTCATGTACTCTGGTGCCTCACATTTGACTATGTCCCCTGGAGGGGGAGACCTGGTGGCACTCAGAGGAAGGACAGCAGGTCACCAAGAAGAGACTTGATACCCTATGAGCATATACAGGGGGAGGTAATCCCTCTCAGGAACAGTCATAGGGGAGGAGAATAAGGGGAAAATGGGAGGGAGGGAAGAATGGGAGGATACAAGGGATGGGATAACCATTGAGATGTAACAAGAATAAATTAATTTAAAAAATTTAAAAAAAAATAAAATCTCAAAGAACCAATAAAAAGGAGAACAACAAGTCATTATAATCTAACAAGTGGAGAGATCACATTCAGAAAACAGAACAAAAGTATATTTGTATAAATGATAACACTAAAGCACTTCAATCAAATGTCACGGTCCTAACAATTAAAAGATCTCAGTGCTCGTAGGCAGGGGAATAATGATCAATCTACACGGGAGATAGCAAAAATAAGTATTTCAGGAAGCTGGAAAATTAATATTCAGTACAAGTCAAACAAAAGACTACTGAGACTCATACAAGGCTCAGCTCCTGGTTGGGTGTGTTGTAATACCACATTATTCATCATGGTTCTTCTGTCTGGATTTAACTGGAATTCTTGAGCCTTGGATTCATAATTTGTACCATACTTTGGAAAATTTTCACTGTTGTTTCACTGGATATTTTCCCATTTCCCTTTTTTTTTTTCTAAGATTGATAAAACACTTATGCCAGGCTGTGTTATTAATCCACGGATCATTGAGGCTATAATTTTGGCTTAGTTTTCTTGCTATATTAAAATGTAGTAGCTTCTATTGCTACCTTCAAGTGCCCGTTTTTTCTACATTCTCTCTAAAAAAATTTACTCTATGCAGATACTCATAAATCTCAATTTGTTTGCTTTCTCTCTCTTAGGAATCATTGTCAAGTTATTGGTGTCTAAAAGAACTGCTGTTTTACGTTTTCTCTGTCTTTACAGTTGTGTAATGTGGAAGGTAGGTCTGCACTCCTATTCTTCTGCCATGTATAGAAGTAGAATTCCTGACATTAAAATTAGACTATTTTTAATTAAAATAAGATGTATTAAATTGGACAAAAAGAAAAAAGTCCCCCCTAAAAAAATCCTTTTAAATAGGAATCTACACACACAAGTGTAGCCATGACACACCCACAGGAGAACTTCGAGGTATCTATAGCACTTGGAGCCAAGCTGGTTAGTAATTCATTCTCTTTATGAAACTCGTTCTATGTATAAAGTCTATTTAAAAAGACTGAGAGAGATGGTTGGTTCCAAAACACAGGAGTATCTGCAAAAGGTTACAATGAAAATCAGCAGGGGGAAAAAAAAAAGGCCCAAACAATTGAACCAGACGTGTGTGCTCAAACTAAACTCAAAGAGATGAAGGTTCTTGTTTTATGTAAATCTAAAGCATCCATTATAGTGATGACCAGTGAGTATGCTCAGGAAAATTATACACAAACAAAAAAATATATATCAGCATAGAGACATAACATAAGGGAGAAGAAGAACCACCAAAGAAAAATCAGGATGTTTACAAACATAGTAGCTGAACTGGAAAAATATTTACTACAGGAGCTTTACAGATTTGAGCAAGCGGGGGAGGGGAGGGGAGTTAGCACACATAAAGACAGGTCATTTGAAATTTTCCAGATTTTTTTTCTGCTTTTAATATTACTTACGTATCATCTGGTCTTATTTTTTAATAACTTATTCAGAATACATCCCGATTGTTATCCCCTCACTTGTACCTTCCCATTCCCCACTCCTTCTCCCTCTTTCACCGTATTTCCCCTCCCCTAAGTCAGTGACAGAAGGGGACCTCCTCCTCCACCATGTGATCACAGCCTGTCAGGTCTCATCTTGGTAGCCTGCTTCCCCTTCCTCTGAGTGCCACCAGGCCTCCCCACCGAGGGGAAGTGGTCAAATATGGGGCACCAGAGTTCATGTCAGAGGCAGTCTCCACTCTCCCCACATCCGTGGAAAATGAGCTGTCCATTGGCTAGATCTGAGCAGGGAGGGGGTCTAGGTTTACTGCATGCATTGTCCTTGGTTGGTGCAGCAGTTTGTGCAACCCCCCCCCCCCCGGGTCATCCTATCATATGCTACTGTAGGATAAAGCTTAATGACCTTGTGAGAAAAAAAAAATATGTCAGGTACTGAGAGGCAAACATTGCATGGCTTCACTTTTATCAAATACCAAACGAGGCGAGCGCAGTGGATCTGGAGTAAGAGCAACGGCCATCGTGGGCCAGAAAGAGGGACTGGAAGCTGCTATTCGGTGGCTACAGACTTTTGCGTACACAGATGACTGTTATCTAGACAGTTTCTGCACAATATGGGGATTATAATTACAATAATTTGCATTATGATGCTGAACTGTATTTGTTACATTTTTCTTATAATAATTTTTAAAACCAGACAATAAATTTCCCCACTTCATACTTAAAGTACTTTCGACAGTTTCTTAGAACTCTGTATGTCAAAATCTGCTCTTCAAACTTTCTTACTAATGGAGCTGACTCAATGAGCACACACTGATAAGTGCATCTTAAATCTTAACATAGCAGAATTTTATTGAGCAATCTTCATCCCTCTAATATAATTTAGCCCTACAGAGCCTTTAGTTTTACATTTTATCCTCCTCTTTAATTTTTCTTCTTAATTTTTAATAACTATGTGAACTGCCATAACCATCTCCTTCTACGTGTATCTGACATACTTTCTTTTTAAATTATTTTTTATATTTATGTTTAAGTTATACACTCATTTTATACCACAGTCTTAGCCCCTTCCCTCCTTTCCTCTTGGTCCTTTCCTCTCACTGTCCTCCCCCTGTCCCCTCTCCCCTCATCTTAAGAAAAGGGGATCCCTCCCACCAACCCACCCCAGCATATCAAGTCCCATCAGAACTGAGCTCATCCTCATCCACTGAGGCCAGGCAAGGCAGCCAGTTAGGGCAAAGTGTTTAAAAAAAAAAGAAAACAGCCAACAATCAGCTGACTGATTTAGCTCTCAGGCAGCCATTCCCACCAACAATTTATCTGAACATCTCTGTAGCTGTGTTCCTCTTTGAAAGACGTCTCAAAGAATCACTTTGGAAGTCATCCTCTTTCCTTGAGTTAGTCATTTGCTTGTTAATTATCTCTTTGCCCTGCTTTATGTATTGTGTACTATTACTCTTGCATACATTCTTAAATATAGGGACAAAGTTAAAGCTTCCAATAATAGGAGGGTGTCAAGAAACAATGTCTCTATCAAAAAGAAATTAAAATTGGAATTGTGATTCTTGAAAGCTAGTGTTGGGGATTTCTAGATGTGGAAGCGTTCTCTACAAGATTTCTGGCTTCATTTGCTCAGTTCTGTTAAAACAAAGAACAGGCTCATATTTTCACTTGTTTTCACAAGGAATGAGCTATCACACAGACGCCGTTGAAATCGCAGAGTATGAAACAATTGCAATAGACAAAAGTTCTCCAAGGAGACGTGAATGATGAACGCAAGAGAACCAAGCCATCCAACCTCCCTTCTGCTCCTAACTTATCTTTGGTCTTAACCACTCTTTAAAGCTGTAGTTATCCTGATGGTCCCTCAATAAATTACACTAAGTTCAAGGCGCTTTATCCTCCTTAGATAGTTCAAACACTAAAATGATTTTCCCTATAAATAATAAGCCAATATCAGATGGTAAGGCCAACCTAATCAATAAATGGAAGTAGAGAAAAAAAATCACACCATAATCTATTCTAAGCTCTTTATACATGCAAGGATTAAAATCTCATTGAGTGTACATACGGAATTACAAGACACAAAATGGCTCCTGAAACATCCTAGCATGGACCATCACTTGCTCTCATCCCAATGTCTGGCTTCCCACATCATGTGGAGCATCCTGTGTCAAGTCTCCTATAACCCTGACTCCCGTCTTGAAGATCATCCAGGGAGATTTATCACCAAAGGCATGAATCACAGAGCAGATATATTCATAACATCACCCCCCTCCCAAAAAAACCCAAAGTAGCATTTGGCAAAACCCCAAAGAATAACAGCTAAGAAAATATTTTTCACATCTATCATTTTCTAGTAATGGATAATATTTATGTTACTAATGGCTCAAGATTACCAATAGCATTTAAAAGATTTTGAGAGCAATTGGGAAACATTCTAAATCCATTTTGATTTATAGCCCTTTATAATTGTTTCTTTTTTTATTTCTAAATGTAGAAAGTAGAAAGAATAACGTCAAATAAGAAAGGAGAATGTAGAATACTTTAACAATGTTAAAAATACACTTAACATTTTTAAGGCGTAGCTATTTTTACTTTGAACTGCACTCTGCTCTTACAGCAATCACACAAAAGAACAAAAGCATCTATCTGACTTATAGCAACTGGGTGGACTATCATCATCATGAATCCAGAAAATATCCCTTGTACACAAAATGCGAATCGTGACATGGAATAACGCCTTCTTTGCTAAAATTTGTTAAAGAGATATAATCATTGTAGAAGTTATAAGTGCTGTTCAATAAAATACTCACCAGTCATAAATGGCTACTGAGACATTGAAATGAGATGAGTCCATCTGAGGAAGCAACTTTTTAAATTTTATATAATTTTAATTAACATAAATTGAATTTAAGGGGCAGGTGAGATGACACAGCAGGTAAAAGCTCAGCTGCCAAGTTTGGTGACCTGAGTTTGATCCTTGAGCCCCACATTAAAAAGTGAGAGGCTGAACTCCCACAAGCTGTCTTCTAACCTGCACATGCATCTCTGACATGTGTGTGGCCTGCAGTACACACACACACACACACACATACACACACGTGCATGCATGCACATGTGAGGTAAATAAATAAATGTAATTTTTAAACATTTTAGTAAATGAAATAAATTTTAACTTAATTTGAAAACTGGTATTTAATCAGAAAGTTTTCAAAGGTAGAATGAAAGAGGTTAAGCCTTTGGATCTACTCTTCCAGCTATGATTTTTGTGACATAGTAATTTATATTTAGTAGTTAATAAGAAGTTGGCATGACTTATGTAGTGTGGTATGACCATAAAATATATACTAATATTTGAAAATCTTGTACAAAAAAAAAGAAATTGTAAGTTATCTTGTTAATAAGTTTAGTCTAGTTACTTGTTAAAATGGTAGTCTAACCTGAAATACATTATTAAAATTCATTTGTTAGGGATGGAGAGATGGCTGAGCCTAAAAATATTTGCTGGGGGCTGGAGAGATGGCTCAGTGGTTAAGAGCACCACCTGCTCTTCAAGAGGTCCTGAGTTCAATTCCCAGGAACCACATGGTGGCTCACAACCATCTGTAATGTGATCTGACACCCTCTTCTGTAAAAGCACTTATATGCAATAAATAAAACAAATAAAACCTTTAAAGGGTCACAACTTGTCTCTAGATAGGCACAGATTTCAAATAGACACAAATAGACATTTCAAAAAATGGGGCTGGAGAGATGGCTCAGAGGTTAAGGTCACCAACTGCTTTTCCAGAGGACCTGAGTTCAATTCCCAGCAACCACATGGTGGCTCACAGCCATCTGTAATGTGATCTGATGCCCTCTTCTGGCCTGCAGGTGTACATGCAGGCAGAGCACTGTATACATACTAATAAATAAATAAATCTTTAAAAAAAAATATTTGCTGCATGCCAGCTTGATGACCTGAGTTTGATCTGAAGGATCCCCAGATATAGTGGTGCACATCTCCAATCCCAGGACTTGTAAGGCTCGTTAGTCTACATATGCAGTACAGCGGAAGCAAGAGAGCCTACGTGTGCGCGTGCACTGCGGAAATTGCATGTCTGCATACACACACGCTAAATCAAATGAACAAATGTTGTTTAAAGTCTTCGTTTCTTTTTATTTTCTTATGTGACTACTAGAAACGTTTGAGCAACCCTATAGCTGCACTGCATCTGTTGAACGGAATGGACCTAGAGCACGGTGACATTAACACAGCCCACCCATCCCTTCTGGGATTCATCAGAGTGACATACGCATCTTAGTCTCTCATTAAGTACATGATTTCCAAAAAAAAAAAAAAAATGTCACGTGTTAAGGAAAATATTTCTAACAATACTTCCCCCATATTGAAGAAAAAGAAGGAGGAGGAGGAGGAGGAGGAGGAAGATGATGATGAAGAAGAAGAAGAAGAAGAAGAAGAAGAAGAAGAAGAAGAAGAAGAAGAAGAAGAAGAAGAAGAAGAAGAAGAAGAAGACGACGACGATGACTTTGGAGCCAAGGCAAGACTGAGAAATGATGGAAGAAATGGGTTGTTCTCTCTCTCTCTCTCTCTCTCTCTCTCTCTCTCTCTCTCTCTCTCTCTCTCTCTCTCTCTCTCTTTGTTCAGCAAATTTACAACTAGTCAAGGAAAAGAAAATTAAATCATCAGATTCTGACAGGTCCCTACAGCACTCTCAAAGGTCTCATGCGCATGGCAGTTCCCAATGGAGTTTTCTCCCACTGTGTCATCATAGCCGCGACCAAAATTTACCAAGTTTCTGCGAAATTTTCCCATAGCCCTGAAGAAATCTGAGGAAAATAAAAGGCAAATGAGTGAGGTTACAAAACATATATCATGGCATTGTACAAAAATCATCTGAGTGCTGGTCTTGTCTTATGATTATGAAAAAGTTCATTGTTAATAATGTTTTTATTTCTTCATCCATTAATTATGACCAACAATAGCAATTACATACTAGGATCCATTTGTGAAAAGTTGGAGCTAAATGACTATAGTGGCTGAAATATGGTGGGAATTTAGTATATGGTGGCCGGATGATGCTGGTGACTAATTATCACCACTGTTGCTGCCACAGCTACACATTTTTTTCAGCAATTCTAGGAAGTTGGACATTTTTCTTCAGTAACATTAATTTCACTAGTTCAACCATTTTTCCGGGAATCGAAGTCATCTTGTTACACTTTTGTTTCTTACTTATCTTGGGAGAAATATTAACGAAGACACTGTCACAAAGGTTTGTAACTATAATAACTGAGAGCTTCGCAACATGACGAGTTTCAGGACTAAGCGTGGCCATTGGATGTTTTTGTCAGCAAATCTATAGCACTATCTCTAGAGATTTTTAGATACACCATATAGTCAAGGACTGACTGTGGCTGGAGACCATCACACTCTATACACGGGCGTCAATCTTGCCCAGAGAATCCACAGCCTGAGATAGCTGATAAACCAGGAATAACATAAATTAGTCATAACAGATGTGGTATCTATATTCCAGGATATTTTAAGCCTAGGAGAATGTTTTCTTTTCTTTTAAGATCAAATCTAAACAATGAACTGTTAAAGAAAAGAAAACGGTTTCATATATACATATATATATTAACACATTCTCTGTTAAACCAACAAAGTCATAAAATACAAATTTATTACATTATGGGAAAAGGGGATCCGGAAAGCAAGATTCATAACCATAAAAGAGCCTAAATATGTGGCATAACCACAACAAAGAAACAAGGTGAAGCTGAATAATATAAGATCACCCTGAATGTTAGGAAACAGGTAGGGATGGCCCTTAATTGCCAGAGGGAGCAATATGAAAAAGCACATGTTTCTGTAAGGATAGATATTGCTCATCATAGAGTGTATAGAGACACTGTTCCATGGGTACATCTTGACAATTGTGTTTCTGACTCATAATGCTTCAAGTTCACCCACAAATCACACATCGGCACATCAGAGATAGTCACCAATGCTTCTACTGTCTTATTTTGCATGAACCACTTTGATGCTACTTAGTTACTTCCTGTTTTATACTACACAGTAATACTTGCAAGCCTTGGCTCTGTAAGTGTACATACTGCTTTGTTTTGGGCTATTATTTTCGCTTCCTTGTTCCACTAAGATTCTGTTTCTTATGATGCTACCTTGGATCATCCTGGGACCATTATACACTATCTGTCTCTGCTCCCCAGGCTTCTTAAAAAAAAAAAAAAACTTTCATACCTTCCACAACCTTAACAAAAAATATTATCTCACAGGATATATAACACCTATGAACCACACAGTTGTGACTTGGAATTTCAAATTCAGCTATGTGACCTGCATCATGTAACATTGAAATAATGTGCAGCTTCTCCTATGTGTCTTACAGATTCTCATAGGTGGGACCAGAAAAAAAATTTAATAAATGATAAATTTTCACTTGGGCTTTACATATAAATGTCTTGGTTTCATTTATTCAATAAATATTTATAGAGCATTTACTATACACGTAGACAAACATCGTCCTACGCATTGTGGATATACAAGTAGCCAAGTAAAACTCTGCCCCCAGAAAATCAGCAATTGTCACAGAGAAACTACAAACACAATGAAAGGAATCACGAATGAGGTGAACCTAATTCTTTTACATAAGAAGATTAAGGAATGTGTCATCTTAATGGGAAAATGTCATGTGCGTGTCCTTCCCGGGAGGGAATGTTTGATATGTTTGAGAAACAACAAAATACCTGGTACAGCTAGAACGTGATGTGCACAAGGAAAATAACAACAGACAGGGTCGATAATAATAATCTCCCATTGTGAGGACACAGCTTTGTGCTGAATTGAGTGGAAAGTCATCAGAAGACTCTGAACACAGACCAAGGCAGATGTAGCATGGGACCAGAGGAACATGAAAAGTTATAGTTATCAATCGAACAACTGTATCACTAGGCTTACTGCATGACTCAGCAAAGGACTCCATGAACCAGTGGTCACCAAGATATTTAGTATGCTAACATAACTCCTCCAAGAAACTTTATTTTACAAAATAGCCTATTACTTTTACTGTGGCACACCATGTCAGTTCTTGGCAGCATTTTTATTTAATTAGCAAGTTTTTGAAACATAACTGCTAGTGTGTTTAAATATATCTAAAGCAACCGTCACTGTGAAGTTCTTCTCTTTAAATTTTTCAAGGATAACATTACTGGTTTGACTTTATTGATAATTCTGAAGGTTGGACTCAGGGATGTCTCTCTTGTCTCCCATTATGAAGTTTGGAGATAGGGGTTGAAAAGAAAGAAGGGGGAATGTAGACATATATAGGGGAGATAGAACAAAAAAGCAGATTAGTGAATCTACTCCTCAGCTTAATGCCTCAGTTGTCACTCACAAGGTTATTTTTAATTCACTGGTATAGAATTTTGTATATAGATTCAAAATAACTTTAATATTAGGTTCAGTAGTATAGAATTCAAATGTCAGATTATTCATCACACATCCGATATATTTCTATTCTAATATGAGGTATTGTACCCATATAACGCAAATATAATACAAGGCTTAATTCCAATACTTTGAACGTCCTATTGCAGACAGTTTAGGATAAGTAAATTATACATGTTAATTGTTAGTTGAACAAATCATGGTTGTATCAATTACTAGTCTATTTTTATCACAAGAATATACATCTTAGGTGCAAAAATATAGATATGATTCTATAGAAAGATAAGGTAAAATAATTAGATAACGTCTTCAAAAACCTCAGAGACATGCAGAATATGACATTTCACAATATTTTTATTATTTTAAAGATTCACTGACAATGAGAAAGGTTAACTCCGGGCAATACCCAGCCTAGCTCAAAGAGGATGATGAGCATCAAATGAACCTCCTTATGGAAATGGCCTCAAATGTGGCAAACAAGACACCGGGGAAAATGTCCTCATTTCTACCACAGACAGAATTCTGCCTAAAAATGGGCAAGCTTGGTTGCAGGCAGAGTCGATGGCCAAACTCTGCCAAGACAGAGTGAGCAAGTCCCCAGTAGTTCCTGCCTCACAAATATGTCTGTCAGATATGTTGGGCCAGAAGGCTGAAGATGGTGCTCCAATGTGATAGAGTTTTGGGTGACTATTCAGGTAGAAAACTGTCTCTAACATCTTCTCATTTGGAAAGCCATTGACCTGCACTGCCAGTATACTCAGGTAATCAATTTTATTTTTTCTCAAGTCTCTGATGGGGTTGAAGACCAGATAGTTTAGTTTTACAGTTAAGCTTAGTTGTTTAGGGGTTAAGATGTTTTAGGTCTAGATAGATGTTTTAAGTTGATAATGATAAGATGTGATAGATAATGATTTACATTTAGAATTTTAGACTCACCAAGATAGGAAAGATGTTTTCTTCAAGGCTGTCAAATACAAAATAGCCAAAACACTAAGAATGTAGCATTTATATAATTCCTGATGGTGTCTTAGTTCTTCTTTCTATAGGCCGTTTATTGTATATATGTGTAATAATATAAGTGTATGTGTAAAAAATAAAAAATACAGAAAATAAATTTAAAATCACATTGAATGCCAAAACAAAAAACAAAAAAAAAGAAAGTTCTATTTTTACTATCACTTTGTTGGAGCTGAACAAGCAGCCCTTTTGAAAGAAGTCGTTACCAATTACTTCTGGTGAATACTTGAATGCCCAAATATTGGTGGTGAGCACGCTGTCTCCCAGGTACCATGGCTCTATCCAGGAGTCAGGTAATTTTTTGTAATGAGAAAAGGGAGAGAAATAGAACATGAAAAAAAGTTGGGGAAGGGCTGTGTTTGGGCCTGGCACTGCTTTCTGAACCAAATCCCAAAAAAGTATTTCTTAAACATATTCAAGTCTCCACACTGGCCTATAAATGAAGATAGACTTGATAAAGTCAGGGATACCAAAGAACTTGCTTAATCTGAAAAGACATCTCTGTTCAGAACTTCTTAAGCACCACTTAACTACAGCTTCAAAGGCCCTTCAAAGAAAAATAAAATTCTATTTGGACTTACCCAACATGCTGGTTTATTCATCCTATGCCACTATTTCCCTAATCGATGCAAATAATTGAAAACTATCTT
>OU015758.1:1047122-1058157 GCA_907169655.1 Acomys percivali | reverse complement strand
TCAGCTGATTTCTTAATGGAAACATTGAAAGTCAGAGAGTCTGTGGCAATACATTCAAATTTCTAAAGACCATGGATACCAACCTAGGCTACTGTACCTCACAAAATTGTCTGCCACAATTGAAAAGGAAAAAAAAAAAAGTCCTTTCTTTGACACATAGAGCATTTTTAAAAATTATGCTAAGCAATGCAAGTATAAACAAAATACGGGACGCAGTACTTCATACTGAAGAGAGGAATAAGCACAATTGAGAGACTATGGAAGCAAATGAAGCTGCCATTATTAAAATAAAAAGTACCACACAGAACACACAATCAGCAACAACAACAACAAAAATACAACACAATGGCTGTAATCAACACAAACCTTACAGTAACTTGATATGTTAATAGTGCCAATTCTCAAATAACAAGAAGCTTTGGTGTTGTTTTGGATTGGTTTGGTTTGGGTTAGGTTGGATTGAGTTGGGTTGGTTTGAGTTTTCAAGATAGGGTCTCTCTGTGTTATCTTGGCTGTCCTGGACTCACTTTGTAGACCAGGCTGGCCTTGAACTCACAGAGATCTGCCTGCCTCTGCCTCCTGAGAGCCGGGTGGGAATAAAAGCGTGTGCAACCAGGCCCAGCAAGAAACTCATTTTTAAAGATAGGTGCTACCTTAGAGTAAAAGAATCGATGAAATTATTCCAATCAAATGAGACCAGGAAGCAAGCAGGAATCACTCTCCTAATAGCTGACAAAACAAACTTCAAACAAAACTAATCAGAAGAGATAAAGAATACTTCATCCTAATCAAGGTAATAATCAACCAAGATGATATTATTATCCTAAACATAGATGCTCTAAACTTTGGTGCATTCAATTTCATAAAAAGTCTACTATCTGAATTAAAGGCAAAGATTAATGTCAGCCAACTAATGGAAGATTTCAGTGCCCCATTTTCTCAAGTAGACAGATGATCTGTTCAGAAAAAATAAAAGACTTCAGAACTAAATGACTTACATTGAACAGATCAGATAGCTACAAACTATTCCACTCAAATACCAAAATATACACAATGTAGTCAGCAGCCCACAGAAGCTTCTCAGAAATAGATGACACACGCTACAAATCAGAAGGCTCTGAAATAGGTCTGTTAGTCTCGTATCTGATCTTAACACAATAAAACTTAAAATTGACAACAAACAAGTCCCTAATAATTACACAGACTCCTGGATATTAAGCAACTCATTACTTAACAATGAAAGATTAAAGGAAGGAATTAAAATTGAAACTAAATGAAAATGAAAAGAAAACACTACAAAACCTCTGAGACACATTAAAAGGAGTCTCATGGAGAAAATTGATAGCTTTAAATGCCTACACTGAAAAATGAGAGCAAGGACAAAAAAAAAAAAAAAAAAAGACTTAATGACACAACTCAAAAACTTGGAAAAACAAAAAATAAACCAAAACCAGAACACAGCACGAGATAATAAAATTAGGGTGCATGATGTGAAATTCCCAAAGAATCAATAAAAATATTATGCTAAAAATTAGAAAGGGTTAATTTACAAAGTCCATCCACAAAGCCAATATTACTCCAATACCCAACCAGGTAAATAAACAACAACAAAAGGAAAACTGCAGGGCCACTATCCAGGATGAACATGGATTCAAATTTTCTAAATAAAATAATTTCAAATCAAGTACAGACTTACATCAGAAAGACTATCCACCACGACAAAGCTGGCATTATTCCAGAGATGCAAGGCTGGTTCAACATATAGAGGTCAAAACATATAATAAATCACATAGGTGGACTTAAAGACAAAAATATCCTGGTCATCTCAACAGATTCAGAAAAGACCTTTGACAAAATCCAACATGTCTTTATGATAAAAGACCTAATACAAATAGCCAAAACACTAAGAATGTAACATCTATGTAAATCCTGATTGCGTCACAGTTCCTCTTGCCATAGGTAACCTATTGTATATATGTGTAATAATATAAATGTATATGTACAAAAATAAAATAACTTATTTAACAAAGGAACAAAGAATTTAAGGGGAAAAAAGACCTAAGAAAGTAGACCTAGAGAAAGCAGGACTCAAGAGAGCATATATCAACATCTTTATAAACGGGGGGAAATGCTTGAAGCAAGCCCGCTGACGTCAGGGATGCGTCAGGGCTCTTCTTTATCATCACCCCTGGTACTCAAAGCACTGCCTGGAGTAATCTGACAAAAGAAGGAAGTTAAAGAAAGGTATACAAATTGGAAAAGAGGTCAAACTTTTCCCATTTGAAGATGACATGATATTATACATAAGAGATCCCAAAATCTAACAACAACAACAACAACTTCTAAATGTTTTCATGGTCAACAATTTAGGCAAAATGTCAGGATACAAAATGAAAAAAGCTTTTCCTTATACCAACAACAAGCAAACTGAGAAAGAGATCAGGCACATACGCCCTTCTACAATAGCCTCAAAAAATTATAATAAAGAATCTAGGAATAAACCTAACCAATCAAGTAAAAGGCCTCTTCTATGGAAACTTTAAATCTATGAAAAAAGAGATAAAGACTCTATAAAATGGAAAGGCATACCGTGCTCCTGGATTACTGGAATTAAATTGTGAAAATTGACCATTCTACCAAAAGCCACCTACAGATTCGATGCAACGCCAATCAAAGTGCCTGTCTTATTCTTTATAGAAATAAAAACTCTATCGTAAAATTCATATAAAACTGCAAAAGACCCCAGATAGCCAAAGCAATCCTAAGCAAAAAGAACAATGCTAGAAGAATTATCGTGCATTATTTCAAGTTATATTGCAGAGACATTGTGACATAAACAGTATAGTGCTGGCAGAGAAACAGACATGTAAACAAATAGGACAAAATAAAAGACCCAAACATGCCATTTAATATTGTCGAAGATGCTGAAGCAATACCCTTGAAGAATGAAGGCACCCTTAACAAACAGTTCTTGGAAAACTACATATCCACACATAGAAGGATGAATTTAGAAGTGTATCTAACACCTTGTACAAATAGCTAACTTGAAATGGAATTAAGACCTCAGTGTAAACCTGAAACACTGAAACTGCCAGAAGAAAACACAGACTATACTCTAAAGGATGTGGGTCCAGGAAAGTTCATTTTGACTAGAGCCCCGTGAGCCCAAGAATTAAGGCCAGCAATTGACAAGTGGGACCTAATAAAACCAAATTTTTTTTTCTGTCCAGCTGAAGAAACAGTGAATCATGTTGAAGAGGAAACCCACTGAATAAGAGAGAATCTTTGTCAGCTATACATCACACAGAAGATTAATATTCAGGATATATAAAGAGCTAGAAAAAAACAAATGACCCAAGAAAAAGCAGGGTATAGGACTGAACAAAGAGAAGAAATAAAATGAATATAAATATGAAGAATGAGGAGAAGGGAGAGGAGGAGGAAGGGGAGGAGGAGGAGGAAGGGGAGGAGGAGGAAGGGGAGGAGGAGGAAGAAGGGGAGGAGGGGGAGGGGGAGGGGGAGAAGGGGGAGGAGGGGGAGGAGGAGTAAGAGGACGAGAAGGAGGGAGGAGGAGAGAGGAAGGATGGTTAGTAAATATTTCAAAAGTATTCATCATCCCTAGCAATGAGAGGATGAAAATCAAAACAATTTTGAGATTTATATTGCAACAGTCAGAATGAAAAAGATCAACAAAATAACTGACAAAAGACCCCGGAGAGGATGGTGGGGAAAGGGAGCCCCCATTCACTGCGGGATTGCAAACCTATCTAGACACTATGGAGATCAACATAGAGAACTCTCAAAAAAGCTAAAAATAATGCCATGTGACCCAATTATACCACCTCCTTGGTGTACGCCCAAAGGACTCAGTATCCTACCCAATGTGCTTGTTCACTCTTGTTTATAGCCAATCTATTCAGAACACATATTTTTTTAAAGGGAAATAACCTAAGTATAATTCAACTGACAAAATAAATATTCAGCTATTTAAAAAAGATGAAATTTGCAGCAAATTGATGAAACTAGGAAAGATCACACTTAATGAGGCAACAACCCAAGTCCAGAAAGAAAAATGTCACCTTCCCATTTCATCAGTGGTTCCTAACTCCACAGGTTCAGATGTTAGTGTATAACCTAAAGTACCTGCAGGTGTCAGGAAATAAAAAGAGATGCCAAGAAAGCATAGGAAAGAAGCAACCAGCAATCCTCCCCAACTATGATGCCTATGAATCACCATAGTGACCGGCACGGCAGGACAGCCCTCACATGGTGGTGTAACCAACATCTCTCTAATTGGATTTAAGACTCACTCAATGAAGGGAGGTTGAAAATTTCTAACAGAAAGCAAAACAAAAATAACCCTACATTAGTTCTCAAAAACATTTGTCTCCCTATTCCAATCCCGCATCTTCATTAAAGCCATGATGTAAGCTATGAAGAAAGACACTGCCCTTGGGAACAGTTGAAAGAGTTCACACTCTTTCATTGGCCAGAGATGGAACAGACTTATTTTCTATTCTCATACATATTCTACGGCCCTTCTGGTTTGTCCTTGTCCATAATTATTAAAGCACTGTGCATTCTTTACCGCCTTCTCAAGTAAGCTTCTAGAATTAAAAGAACAGAGTCCACCTTTAAAAAAAAAAAAAAAAGATGAAATTGTATCTGAACTTTGGGCTCTATTATCTTTAGTTGCTACATGGATTATGCATTCATTTTATTTCTGAGTGCTGTGTGATTTTCTTTTCTTAAAAAAAGAAAAAACAAGAAACAAAGTGCTGTGGCTGGATAGGCTTTTTTGATATGTAAACTTGCCACTGAGCTATTTTGCATTTCTTTATACAGCTTGCTCTGCCAGTGGCTAATTACAGCCATCATTGACTTGTGTTGTGCTCACAGTGTCCTACCAAAAAAAAAAAAAAGGAGTCTGATGGTGTTGCTTATATGGAATTCATTATGATAGAAGTAGATATAAAATTATTATGCTCTTCTTTCCTCATGTATGCATTTATTCCTCCAGGCTTTCACGCCTGAAATAAATTTACAGGAAACCTAGCCTCTACTATATGTTAAGCCTACAATTCAAAAGCAGCCAGGCCAAGGACATAATGTTCCATCTTTACAATCAAATACAGATTTCCCATTAAAAGGAAAATTCTCTATTTCCAAAGATTTAATAGTATGGTCCTTTAAAAATAATTCCAGATGCCTAAATTTTAGGACTGAAAATACCCTGCAACACAGAATAGTTTTGCCATTTTGTGATTTTTCACAAATCTTCAATCATTAGACATATTACCATTTGCTTTCTGTTCAGATACAACTTGCGTTTAGGATTTTACAACATTTCATATTTATTTCAGCTATATTTGGGTACACTCAAGATGGATTCACTCTTATTGACGCATTACAATGATTGATTGCACAACACATGTTGATATTTTCCTGCCCTGTTTTGCTGGTTTTTATATCAACTTGGCCATCATGTCTCGCTCACTAGCAACCCCACCCTCTTTGCTTTGAAGTCTCTGTCTGCTTAAATTAAGAATAAACTTCATTAAGACTAATGGCTTATTACATCAAGAGGGAAAAAAATTCAAACACAACAGTGATTAAGTACATAACCTTTAACTGAAATGAGTATTTTCCAAAATAAGCAATACTGAACAAGGAGTTCCCAACCGTCTATAAGAGAGCCTTTGGGTAACATCATAGAACTTGTCCCTGGTCCCTTCACATCGTAGCTCACAGTGGATGCTCCAAGCCTTTGGATAACACTATAGAACTTGTCCCTGGTCTCTTCACATCGTAGCTCACAGTGGATGCTCCAAGCCTTTGGATAACACTATAGAACTTGTCCCTGGTCTCTTCACATCGTAGCTCACAGTGGATGCTCCAAGCCTTTGGATAACACTATAGAACTTGTCCCTGGTCTCTTAACATCGTAGCTCACAGTGGATGCTCCAAGCCTTTGGATAACACTATAGAACTTGTCGCTGGTCCCTTCTCATCGTAGCTCACAGTGGATGCTCCAAGCCTTTGGATAACACTATAGAACTTATCCCTGGTCCCTTCTCATCGTAGCTCACAGTGGATGCTCCAAGCCTTTGGATAACACTATAGAACTTGTCCCTGGTCTCTTCGCATCGTAGCTCACAGTGGATGCTCCAAGCCTTTGGATAATATCATAGAACTTATCCCTGGTCCTTTCGCATCGTAGCTCACAGTGGATGCTCCAAACACATTATTAACCTGCTCTTTCTTGTGATCATCAAGTCACTAAACAATGAATTCTACCCCTTGACCATAGCTCCCAGACATTTAAAATCTTATGACTAAGCCAGGCCAATCGCCACTAGGCGGCTCTGTTTTTATTAGCCCTCCTAATACATCAAATGATTAAAGATCTACAGAATCAACATGGCTAACGTTCCAAAGAAGTGAGTGGTTCGTAACACAATACATTCTTCTATTCTGGACATGCTATTGTTTCTTCATTAATTTATTTCTTTAATCACTTCACAGCCTAATTGCAGACCCCTCCTGGTCTCTCCCTCGTGCCCTCTTCCCCCTGCTCTCCCTCCCTTTCTCCTCAGGGAAGGGTACCAATTCACCCTGGCACATCAAGTCACAGCAGGGCCAAGTGCTTCCTCTCCGACTAAGGCCAGACAAGGCAGCCCAGCTAGGGAAAGCAGAGTCGAAGGCAGGCAACAGAGTCAGAGGCAGCCCCTCTCCAATTGTTAGGGGACCCACATGAAGATCAAGCGGTTCATCTGCTACACAGGTATAGGGTGCCTACGTCCAGCCCATGCATGCTCCTTGGAACCGTCATTCTTTATATTAGTGAAGGGTTGGATTACTGAAATACTACTACAGGCAAAAAAAAAAAAAAAAAAAAAAAGGGTCTTTTTCAAGGCTGTCAAATACAAATAGCCAAAACAAAACACTAAGAATGTAACATTTATATAATTTCTGATTTTGTCATGGCTCTTCTTGCCATAGGTAATCTATCGTAATATATGTGTAATAATATAAATGTATATTACAAAAACAAAATATTTTTTAAAAAGAGATACAGGCTGTAAAATTTAAACCCCTACCCAGATCTAGCCAATGGTCAGAACAGTCTCCACACTTGAGTGGAGAGTGGGATATGACTTTCTCACGTACTCTGGTGCCTCACATTTGACTATGTCCCCTGGAGGGGGAGACCTGGTGGCACTCAGAGGAAGGACAGCAGGTCACTGAGAAGAGACTTGATACTCTATGAGCATATACAGGGGGAGGTAATCCCTCTGAGGAACAGTCATAGGGGAGGGGAATAAGGGGAAAATGGGATGGAGGGGAGAATGGGAGGATACAAGGGATGGGATAACCATAGAGATGTAACAAGAATAAATTAATAAAATAAATTCTAAAAAAAAGAGATAGAAATGTGCTTACATCCACTAGAGTGCTGCCACTTGAATGAATAGATTTCTCAATGTGAAGCTATCTCATTTCAGAGTTCATTGTAAAGTATCACTGGCACACTTGCATGGGTGACTTGGCTATCTCTAGTACACAGCCCCATGATATCCCCTAGGCTTTTTTTTTTTTTGAGAGATGGGGGACCTCTTACAACAGGTACGTGAAGTCTGATTTAAAATGTTTCATTAGCAGCCTTGTTTTCTCAACACTGTGAACCAGTCAATTCTTCCCCCTGGTAGGAATCCAGCCAGTCTGCTGCCTTCTAAAAGCAGTTGTTTTTATGTAACTTTAGAAGACTCTTAGTAATATAAAATACATATAAAGTAATTTTAAGTAAACATAGAAGTCTCTAAGAAATTTTTAAATAATTTTACATAAATTTCAAACGTTTCATTTAATACATACAGTTAGCTAAATGATTCCCCCACCCCCATCTCCAGTGCAGCCACAGTGAACCAATTCAGCAAGTAGGATGCAAAGGCTTGCCTTTGGAACAACACCGTCTTTTCATGACATGGAGCCATCACCTAAATTTTTTATTGAACGATGAGACAATACGTGGCGGGACATTTTTCTTCTCGTGCCTTTACTTAAAATGTTTTTTCCAACAGTGGTGTAGTGAGGAATAAATAAACCTTACTCCAGCCCCAACTTCAACACCTATAAAATAAAGAATAATCTAAAACTTCCGTGGATGGTTCACTTCACGAGGGAATCTACACTGTAAACATTTTGATCCATATTAATGAGTTAGCGCGTCTCAGACTCTGGGTATCCAGGGAAATACTACATTAGGGCCACAACGCAAACAATTTACTCTCCACAAGATTTCTGACACTTTCAAGCTCTAAAACTGTGGTGGACATTCTATAGGGACAAACCAAGGGACAATTCATCTCTGCTGTCATTTGGGGACCAGCTGGACTTCTCCCAAGTTCTGCAAAAATATCTGGACCCTGGATTGCGTGAGTGCATGATGTGCTGTGGAATTCGGTGTTAGCAGCCTGCTTAACATCTCCTCCACTCTGGGCTGTTCCTCCATTCCTCTCCTCAGTACTGGCTGGCTGTAGTGTACCTCTGCAGACAGCAGGAAGACCAGGGCCACACATGGCTGTCACAGAGCGCAACACAGCCAACGCCTCGGGCAGGAGCAGACTCCAAACTTGTTTGACTCCCTTTTGTACAGCCATTAGGTGAGCACTGTTTTCTGGCGTTAGCTCAAAATGACTGTTTAGTCCGACTTAAAATAGAAAACTTCCCAGTTTTACTCATACTAAAAAGGAAAAAAAAAAAAAAAAAGGTCTTAAAAACATCTGTCACAAGCAAATGATGTTTCCGTCTCATTAAGGTTTCTATGGGCAAAACATCTAAAAATACATGTTACGATATTTTTCTACCATTTTGCTAGTTGAAAACACATTTCCCCGTGTTTGGAGGGCTGTGTTTAACAAAACGAAAAACAAGAGGGGTAAGACAATACAGTGAAAGTAGAAAGGATGGACAGTTATTCTCTCTTGCTTAGATCTAATTTCTGAAATCTTAGCAATAAACACCAATCTTTTCGACATTTTAAATGTAGTTTCCAGTGAGTTCTGCGAGAGAAAAACTATTCTCCTTACATAAGAGTCAGCAATGTTGTCATACTGCTAACATGAATATCTTCGATAAATATATATACATATATATATATATATATATATATATAATTGTCTAAAGCTGACAATTCCTTTTTAATGCTCACTGAAAACCCACTGCCATTCCAGGTTAAGACTATGGTTTGTTTTTTTTTCCGGAGGCAGAGGCAGGTGGATCCCTGTGAGTTTGAGGCCAGCCTGGTCTACAAAGCGAGTCCAGGACGGCCAAGATAGCATAGAGGAACCCTGTCTAGAAAAAAACCAAAAAAAAAAAAGACTATTTTTTTTTAATTAATAAACATTATAGTCACAGATTCCAGGTGTGTGTGACAAATTTTTTTTAGGAAGCACAATTTGTATATTGGAAACCGCTGAAAATAGAGCAAAGCAGTTAATCTTTAAGATGGTAAACAGTGTTCAGGGTAAATGTCTTTATTTGTCTTCACCCTCCCATCGCTCACAAAGATGACTCAGGGAGAGGGGTCAAGGAAGACAATGGAATACCCTTTCTTGGGTAGGTATGGAACCCTACCACAAACAGAACAAGATGGGACATGTTAACAATCAGTGTCCCTTTCCTAAAGGGTATCTGTGTGGGAAAAAGCAAGCCAAAGGCATATTAGCATCACAATATATTGCGAACATTTGAGCTTCAAATTCTTAGCGAAAATATTGAAAGAGAAGGGAGATTTGAAGCGTAAACTAGATTCTGTTTAGCTGTCCTCCGAGAGACTCCACCCAGCGGGAGATCTGAACAGATCCTGGGACTCTCTGCTGGACCTGCCGGACTCTGGGTGGAGCGCTGAGAGTGGTACGGAAGAATGGGGGGATGGAAGGACCCCGAGGGTTCAGGAGCTCCACAAGGAGGACCATCCAAGCTGGCGGATCTGGACCCAGGGGCCCTGCACAGACTGATGCACATACCAAGGACAATGCCTGCAGAGAACCTAGACTCCGGGTAGCCAACAGACAGCTCATTTTCCACCAATGTGGACAGAGCAGGGACTGCCTGTTGACATGAACCCTGGTGCCTCCGATTTGATCACTTCCCCTTGGTGGAGAGGCCCAGCGACACACAGAGGAAGGGGAAGCAGGCTATCGGGATGAGACCTGATAGGCTGTGGTCAGATGATGGGAAAGGGACGATAAAAGCAAGGAGATAACAATCGGGATGTAGTCTGAACAAATTATAATAAGTTAAATATTTTAAAAATAAATATAAAATAGCTGTGGATCTGAACAGGCGAAAGCAGAGATTAGCTGAGTAGCTCAAACATGATAGCAGCAAGAGCCATTTACTGAGGAGCATGAACGTCTAGGTGCTTTGGACAGGCCCTGATGGACCTTCGCAATAAGCTACCCTTTACCCAATAGACAATCCTGTATTCACCTCAACTGCTGAAGAAACCAACACTCCAGAAATTACGTGTCTCACCCAATATCTCACAACCAGGGCAAGCATATTACCTGGAATTCAAACCAGAATCACTTTGTTTCACTCAGCCTAAACTTGCTCCATGGGTCTTAACCCCGTGGGGAACACACAAATCTTGAGTTCAGTAGAAGGCACGGTAAGAGAATACTTCGATATTGTTGGTAAGCTTTGGGGAGCGTTCTCTGGACCCCGTGAGGGCTGGGCGCCGCTCTATACAGGAAAGAGTGAAGAGGCTAATACTAGGCATGCTGGGGAAACAGGACCAGGACCAAGTGGGGAAATAAGGGTTCATTATTGCCTCCTATACCGGACACTTGCTTTTTCTGGAAAGGTCAACTACAAGGTAAGTTTAAAAACTAACTTAATATCAGGCTCTAGCAGAGAATGATAAGCTTTAGTAATAGTGATGACAGAAAACAAGTTTTGTTGGAGGCTTCCTACATTCTAAGCACTCAGTTACATACCTGTGCTAACTTATTTCATACAAAAAAAAAAA
>OU015758.1:1019331-1037122 GCA_907169655.1 Acomys percivali | reverse complement strand
CTCCCTCTCCCCTCCCTCTCCCCCTCTCTCCCTCTCCCCCTCCCTCTCCCTCTCCCTCTCCATCTCTATCTCCCTTCCCAAACTCAAAGTCCCTAACTCCAAAGTTAGTTGGAGAGTGCCCTCAGCAATAGCTTGGCTTCACAGTCCTGGCTCCTGGTGTTCCAGTCAAACTGCTGTTCAAGTCAACACCTGCAGAATTTCAGGATGAGATTAAACACGGCCCAAATGGAATGACAGTGACTCCTTCTAAAAAATAAAGAGATGTAAAAAGCAAGACTTGTGTCTAGAACATGTTCACAAACACAAGTAATGAAAGAGAAGCACCAGGTGCGGGTGGTGCACGCCTGTAATCCCAGCATTCAGGGAGGCAGAGGGAGGCAGATCTTTGTGAGTTTGAGGCCACCCTGGGTCCATGGAACACAATGTAATCACTTGGGGGAAAGTTTCCTGGTATAATACAATTCCAGGTGCACAAGGAAGTGTAATTACATCAAAATTCAACTCAAGGTATGTGTCATTTCTCTAAAGAAGGTGTGTTCTAAAGATAAGCTACCTATACTAGCTTGAGAGCTTAAAGAAGAGTCTGGTCTAGTTTTCGTCATACAGATAACATAGAGGTCTGATCCTGTTGTGGGAGCTTGGGGTAGCCTCTGGCTATGCAGATACTGTTAGGGCCATTTAGACTATTAGGTATCTCGGGTCATGGTTGTGAGAGCTTGATATGGCCTGGCCCAGCAGATAACACAGATCAGCAAGCAATTAATTAGTAACAGTTCTCAGTTGGACGGAAGAACAGGTTTTTTCCACCTTTCTCATTGGAAAGACAATCCTGAGCGCTTAATATTCCTGATTTTTCTGGAGATCTGTGGGTGTAAGGGCCTTCAAGCCATGCTCCCAACAATCTATCATATTCCTACGCTCCCCAGAACTTTTATCATAAAGGGATAATGGATTTTGTCCTGAATCTATAGAGATGGTTATGTGACAGAGTTCTACTAGACCGTCAAAGAGGAATTAACACCAATAGTTTCCAAATTATTCTGCAAAATAGAAACTAAAATAGCATTTCCAAATTCTTTTTATAGAGTCACTATTACCCTGATACCCAAACCACAAATGACTCAACAACAAAAAAGAAAATGTATAGATAATATTACTTCTGAGCTTAAATATAAAAATTTGCAGTAAAATACCTACAAACCAAATTCAGTAACTCATCTAAAAGATTATCCACCATAATCAAGTTGGCTTATTCCCAGAGATGCGGGGATGGTTAAATGTATTTATTCTAAATAAACAACTGAGAACATCATTAATATCTATGGATTCATCAAAATGCCCCCCAAATACATTGCTTTTAATATTGACTATTTGACATAGTTCCTGATGTTATTGACTCTTCCAGGAACTCTCCTGGCCAAGAGATTACTAACGTTAAACAACTTACTTTTTCCCAGCACGTTTCATTGCTTCAGTCGAGCACAGTTTAACTAACTCATCATTGTTAAACAGTTTCCTTTTATACTGGGAAATAAAGAACTCAGAAACTTATTTCAATTTTAGTCTCATTTTATTTTCACTTTTGTATATATTTTTCTATGATAAGGTATTCCATTTTCAGTTGCCTGGTCCTTCTGTCTGTTGCATTTTTACCTGTTGTTTCAAAGGGTTCTTCATCTATGGGTTCAACCAACTGTGAATCAAAAATTCTCAGGAAAATTAAAACACCGTGGGGTCAAAACTACACCACTGCCATTGATAATGTAAGATAAAGAAAATACAGTACGGCATGCCATCTTCCTCAAACAGCTTAGCAGCTCTATTTTTTTCCGCAGGAACACACTCATCAAAAATGTGCTCATGCATGAATGTGGCTGTGTTCCAATAACACTGTACTTACAGATTCTTTTATTTAAATAGTTAAGTTCTAATATTGTGAAACACAACAAGTTTGCTCTTTCTAATCATGTAAAAACCTCTTAGACAAAAGTTTGGCAGACTGGGGCTCAAGCTCAGTGGTTCAGCACCACAAAAAAAAAAAAAAAAAAAAAAAAAGAGTTTAAAAGTGAATAAAAAAAACAAGTCATTAGTCAGGTTCAATTAATGTATCTCCATGTACTGATCCATGCCACACTTCATAAAGGTTGTGGCCATATACTCAATGGCAACTCTATGTCAGACTCCTGTAAAGATAAGGAAATAGGATGTGAGGGTGATCTGGCTGTGAAATCTGTCACCCCATTAATCGCCAGGGTTGATTCAGCTGATCTGGCTGGCTAAGCAGGTGTCTCTTTCTTCCCTCACTGCTCCCTGTGTGTCCCTCCCGAAGCTTGGTCAAAGAGGTTGACCTTCCCCCAGTAGGAGAGGATGACCTTGACCAAATAGGGGAAGACGATCTTCCCCAATAGGGGAGGACCACTCTTCAGTCAAAGAGTGAATATGAGTAGCTGCGATCCTCTGCTAGACCCTCCAAACAAGCTCTCAAGAAAAGGAAATACAAAGACGAATGTTTCCGACTCTCTCCTGACGAGAACAGTCAGCAGCTTCTGTAGTAAAATTCAAGTAGTGTTCATGGCTGTTATCAGCTGAGAAAACTTCATGCTATAGACCTTCCCACGTTGGCGCGTGGAATTCAATGCTGTTGTATTAGTTATCTCTTGGTGAGTAACAAACTATCACAAAGTAAACAGCATAAAAATGATGTTTGTTAATCTCTCACGGTCCCTGCAGGTAAGGAGTTCTACCATACATAGCTTAACTGGCTGTTTTTCTCCTAGTCACACAAACTGTAATCAAGATCATCGCAAGGCTGCTTTCTTGTGGACTCCAGGCTGAGGAACAAGAGTTGTCTGTTGGCAAACTTATTTCCATCTAGCTATGAGAACATGAGTCTGAAAATGGGGTTTACTGTAATATAATCGAGGTAGTACCTGGGCATTGCCTTTGTTTTATTTTTGCTAGTGCCAAACATGGTTGCCACCGCACTCAAAGAAAAGAAAATTATACAAGGGCGTGAACATCTCAACTTGTCTTTGGAGACTGTAGAGGCCAAAGCATTCAGAAAACATACCCGAAATTCACGCTATGCATGATAATGCAAATAATACCATGGACGGTACTTGAAGTAAAAACTCTGAGACCCACCAACTTTTTCTAAACCCTTTCCCAGAAAACCTACACCTCCTTATCAGTTCTACCCATGTTAGACTATGGTGTGTGGGTGTTATTTAATTCAGAATAAGTGCAGCCTCCCCAAATGAATAAAACTCACTAGAAGAAACTAATAAATTTCTTAATTCTGATACTATTTTCGTGTAAATGGTTTGTTTAGAGTGCTGTTAATAATATTCACCATCCAATTTAGTAGATACCAGGGGAAGAAGAGAAGGAAATGCATGGAGGAATTATAGAAGATGATTTCTCTTCCTCCAGCATCCTTGCATACCACTTACACCGCTGTAGTGAGTCAAACACAAACCCTGATGAACCACCAGCCCAACCGCACAATGCACCCAGGATGATGTGCGTTTATCATCCTTTACAGACAACAGAAGTCACTTTGTAACTAAAAGAAGTGGACATTTCTGGCTTCTAATGTTCAAGTGCTGTTTCTGAGTCACTCCTAACTTCCTTACTTAAGCATTCCTTTCTCCAACATTAGCCAAGATTTTTTTTTTTCAGTGAACAAAAAACACATGGAAAGTTACAGGGGTTTTTTTGTGTGTGGGTCACTCCTATCTCTCAGTTCTCTATTAACTAAACATAGATTACTACAGATTCAGAAATCTAAGTATAAAAATTCAAATTTGGGGTTTGAGTTAAGAAAAAAGTACACAAAAAAAATTCCTTGAATGTCTAATTTTGGGAGATGTACTAATGTCAAATACATATCCTCAAAACAGAACGAAGGATGCAAAGTGATAGATACATCCATGTATAGACTTTCATGTCACCAATAACTACGCGCGGCAAAGAAATCCACAGTAAGAAAACCAATGTACGGTGAATGTGATAAGGTTGACATAGAGACTAAGCATGGCTCCTTTTTAAAACTGGAGATTTCTTCAGATTTAACTAACACTGTTTAATCTCTCCGATGTGGATGTGTGTGAAACAATGTGAGTCTGGGGCCAGATGTCATTGGGAGGCTGAAGTAGGAAGATTGTGAGTTTCAGTGTGATCATGTATTGTACACTGAGGTTCAGACCCTATGTGTCAAAACCAATAGCAGGCAAGGCTCTGAGCCTACCAAGGCAGAACCTATTAGGAAACAAGATGCCTGTTGAGAGTGTAAGTCCCGGGGAGATGAATCTAGATATACAAACTATATTCCAGATGAAAGGTACTCTGATAATTACCTATATCATTAATCCAAAAAGGAAAAGAATAAAAACAACTTTCCTCTGCATTCATTAAAGTTTTGGCTAACTTCTTGATCCATCTTATGACATATGTCAAGTCCAATGGGAAAAACATTTTATGTGCTTGCTATATACTTGGAAGATATCTGTTCATTTCACCACCTATTCAATAACTAAACTGTTTACTGAACACCAGACACAATGTAGCCATTTTTCAAGAAACTACATTCCACATATCTATTATTATTATGTTAATAATATAATATAATATTAATATATAATATATTATGTTATTTAATAATAAAAATAATACTGCTGTCATGGAGCTTCCCCTCCCAGCCAGTGAACAAGTACCCATATCAAATAACAATTTAAGTTAACTTCAGGTCGTGTTATAAGTACATCTCAAAGATGACATTAAGTTGGATAATCAGGAAAAGAACTTTAAGATGATGGTCTCTGGACTAACAGACAAATGAAAATAAAAGGGAAAACGTATGAAACATTAGGAGAAAGGACCCTCGGCGTGAGGGGCAACATTTGGGAAAGACTTGTCCAGTTTAAGAAAAGGAGACAAGTGTGACCCGCACTTGTTCTAAGAAGTGAGCAAGAGAGGCGGGAGAACAGCAGCCCCTGAGGAGCTAACTCCAAGCTTTGTTGACCCCGTGATGACCTACAGTGACAGTTGCCATAGGAATCAAGTATATAAGCAGTTTAGTGCTATGGTCTGATTTACATCACTGGGGGGAAGAAGTCAGTCTGAAAAATATTATTGGCATAATTAATGTTAAGTACTTCTTGGGTACAAAAACAGAATTGCAATAAATGAAATCCCTGGCTTGGGTTTCTAGAGTAGCTTTCTCCCATACATTGTCTTGGGAAATGACTGTCTGCTTATTTTCCTAACATAAAACGCCGTTATTCATTTTATTGCTAGGGACTGAGACACAATACAATTAATTTGTTTTCTATTCTTTACATGTGATAATGACCATCTCTGGAGAAAAGGCATCCAACTAGCAACTTTGTGGCTGTTGTCTAATTAAACAAGTATCTAGCCTTGCTGATCTCACTGCACACTTCTCCTCATCCTTCTCCTCTGATGGAAGAATTCCTCTGAGTGCTTCTGGAAGACAAAACGCTGCTTTGACAAACTACAAACAGACAGGCAGTCTTGCCTTAATTGATGAATGGCGTTAGCCTTATGACTCACTAAGCTCCAACTTGCTTTAGTCACTTGAAGCATTCAGTCATTTCCTAACAGTGCAATGTAGAGACTGAGTGTCTTGCTGCTTTTAGGAAACAGAACTCATAAATAAAAATAAGATGGTATTCAGGGTGCTTTGCCGACCTCACAGTACAGACAAGTCAATAAACACCGCCGTGCACTCTTTCAGCCCAAAGATCCGGAGCTTAAAAGAAGTCAATCTTGAAAGCCAACCCATCAACCTCTGCCTCTCCGTTATCTTCCGTTAGACTTTGATAGAAACCCCTGATCACGTGCGTCTCTCCTTAAACCCTGTAATCTCAAGAAGGGGCTTGGAGGACTTGGGCTTTGCCATATGGGATGTTAAAGTGAGTTGGCAGATTTAACAAAAGCCTAAAAGATCATAGAAACATTTGCGGGATGGTGAATGTTTTCCCTTAATCTTTCAGCGGGACTTTTGTCGTACATAGCCTTTCAATAGTGCTCCCCACCCCCGACCCCCCCCACCCCCCACCTCTCCCCGGAACAAATTGACTCACTCATCACTCAAAAGATATACTGGTGCAATAAGAGTACAAAAATGTTTTTGAAAAGATGGGCTAATTTGAATGTTTTCCTAAAACTGCTAAGGGCAAGAAAGCCTTAAAGAAAGAGTCCCTGGGTTGTTCAAGTGTCATTCGATGACAGCTCTCACTGGAGACAGTTCTTCCGCATGATGAAATGAAAGGTCAACCACGGCTTTTTGTGCACATCACCATCCACCGCACCGCACCGTTGGCTTCCTTAACCTAAGGACAGCCTATCCTTGGACTTCTCCTTAAATTTTGTTCTACTTAATCCATTGTACTCTAGGGTCTATTTAGTTTTGTCTGTTTTGTTTATTGGCTTTTCTGTCTTGGTGTTCTTGGTTTGTTTGGGTGTTTTAGAACAAGATCTCACCATGTAGCCCCTGCTGACCTTGAAGTCATGATCTGCCAACCTCGGTTCCCGAGTGCCTCATTTGCAGGTATGTGTCATGATGCCTGACTTAGGCCATCTGTGACGTGCTGCTGAGATTCTGGCTGAGATTCGGGAAGTTTAGAATCTTATTAAAAGCCAGCCTCTTAGGCTGTTGTGGCACATTTATTTGTTGCTCCTCACTGCCCTTGCTGTTACACCGTGCACGGTGATTCTGCAAATCCACAAATAGCGGGGGCAGGGTATATATCCAGCAGTGTAACGTTTGCTTGCCGTACTGAGTCTTGAATCCAAGGCCTCATACATGCAAGCCAAATTTCCATCACTGAGGTCTATCCTAGGGTCCTGGAAACCCACCCGTGTCGGGGGCTGTGCTATGAACTGTAGAAGACATTACTCCTGACTGCAGGATACCATTATATTGGGCAACTATACCTTCTCAGAGCTAAATGTTTCCACGAATTCCTCTCATGGTTGTTTCTCCCACATAAAACCAGCTAAGAAGAAAATTACAGAACACAGAGCCTGCCGTAATTACAGAGATGGCAAATGGTGGTATTGGGAGAGCGTGCTGGAGGAATGCAGATACACACGATGATGGAGCAAAAAAAAAGGCTAGAGGTTTAGTTGAAACCAGATAGATAATAAAGAAAACTGAATACCATAACAACTAATTTGTTTGAGTAAAGTGTGATAAGAAATAGTGGGCCTAAGCAAAATATGGAGTGAACAAGTAAATTTTTATCAGGGAATTAAAGGATGATGAAGGATGAGATGAGAGAAGACTGGATACCCAATAAATACAACAACCCCCCAAAAGGGGGCTATAATGAGCATAAGAGGAAGAAACAAATCCAAAATACTAAAGAATCTGAAAAACAAATGGTGAGATCTCACTAATTGTAGCACTAATGTCGAAGAAAAGATGACTTTAGATGAGTAGTTGTGTTATATAAACTGCAAAGTCTTATATGGCTCTGTTTTCAGATCAAGATGTACTGGGTTTTTTTTTTCTTCCTAAGCCATATTCCTTCTTAAATAATCAACCAAAATATTTATTTGCCCACATTTTAGGGAAGTTTCTGGAAGGGCTCTGTTTTAATAAAATTGCATGGTGGCCACCATTCTGTCCGTAAGACTGTGGTGTGGTTTCTCTGCACTACATCAGACAATAAGAAAACTTTGGAGGCTTCGTAATGAAGAGCCGAGGCTGTAATTATGCCTCAGACATGATTCCATCACGTTTCACTTTCTGCATAAACTTTCCTTGGAGACGAATGAGTCAAAGCAGGAAATGTTCTTTCTGCTTTTACAAGAGGAGGACACAAAGTAACAACCAAGTGTGAGATGAATCCGGAGTACATGGCAGAGGTTGTTGTGATAGAGTAACCCTGCGCTCTGAAGCAAAGATACTAATATCCTTCCACTATCAAACGTTTTTCTGCTCAAACGGAAGTTTGCCTACATGCAATGAAGCAGGTCTTGACATTTTTCTTTTCTTATTTCTCTTCACTGGGGCAAAAAAAAAAAAAATGAACACAAGCATATCTTTAACATTTTTTTTAAGCTTCATTTTCTTTTTAATCCTGGAACAGCACTTTTCATATTCACTCCCTCTGTGAACTCATGTTCCCATAGATTTTATTAACATCTCCTTCATCTCCTGTCCACCCTCCCTCACCTGCAGCTCCTCTCTTCTGTCTGCCGGGCATTGCCACGTAAACGTCTTGTGGCTCTCGCATACCCAGCACATCTAAGACAGAACCCACCATCTCCTGCCTCCTCCTCCCCCGCCCCCGAGATAGAGCATCCTCTCGCCGTGAGGACATTCAAACACCATAGTTTCCACCATTTTGTTTCTTATTAGCTTTTCTGTCTTGGTGTGTGGCAGCACTGTTTTGGTGTCTTAGGACAGGATCTCACTAGGTAGCCCATGCTGGCCTTGAAGTCACAATCCACCTCAGTTCCCAATTGTCTCATTTACAACTATGTGCCAGTGCCACCAGTCACCCAGTCTTGAAATCTTGGCATCTTCTCCCACCTTTATATATCACTCGTTTCTATAAATGTTTCCTTCCACCTATTTTTTTCCTTTTGGATTAATAGCCATTGTGTTTTAGAGTTGTATATACTATTTGCATTCATCTACATAGCAGAATGTAGAAAAACAACAGTCTTAGATTACAAGACTGGCAATATATGTATGCATACATAAGTATAACACTATCTTTTGCTGTAAAAAAAATAAGGATAATAATAAAGAGTGAATAAACACTTTCAGCAATTTGGCTGGATACAAAATTAACTCAAAAAAGTCCGTAGCCTTCCTATACACAAACGACAAGCTTGCAGAGGAAGAAATTAGGAAAGCTATACCCTTCACATTAGCCACAAGCAATATAAAATATCTAGGAGTTACTCTAACTAAGCAAGTGAAGGACTTGTTTGAAAAAAATTTCAAAACTCTGAAGGAGATTGAAGATGACATGAGAAGATGGAAGGATCTTCCTTGCTCATGGATAGGGAGAATTAACATAGTAAAAATGGCCATCCTACCAAAAGCAATCTACAGATTCAATGCAATCCCTATCAAAATACCTACACAATTTTTTAAAGACATTGAAAGTTCAATTCTGAACTTCATATGGAAAAACAAAAAACCCAGAATAGCAAAAACGATCTTGTACAATAAAAGGTGCTCCAGAGGAATCTCCATACCTGATTTCAAATTGTACTATAAAGCAATAGTAATTAAAACAGCATGATACTAGCACAGCAACAGGCTGGTTGATCAGTGGAATCTAACTAAAGACCCAGATATAAATCCACACACATATGGTCACTTGATTTTTGACAAAGAAGCCAAATCCATTCAATGGAAAAAGGATAGAATCTTCAACAAATGGTGCTGGTCTAACTGGA
This sequence comes from Acomys percivali, assembly GCA_907169655.1. Lineage (NCBI taxonomy): Eukaryota > Metazoa > Chordata > Mammalia > Rodentia > Muridae > Acomys > Acomys percivali. Next base: position 1,027,675 of record OU015758.1, on the reverse strand, counting down.
TGTCTATGTGTAAAAAAATACAACTGGACCCATATTTGTCACCTTGCACAAAACTCAAATCCAAGTGGATTAAAGACCTCAACATAAAACCAGAGACACTAAGTCACTTAGAAGAAAAAGTGGGGAAGAGCCTGGAACATATTGGCACAGGAGACAACTTCCTGAACAGAACACCAACAGCCCAGGCCTTAATGTCAACAATTAATAAGTGGGACCTCATGAGGCTGAGAAGCTTCTGTAAGGCTGGGAGACACTGTCAAGAGAACAAAGCGACAGCCTACAGACTGGGAAAAGATCTTCACCAACCCTACATCTGACAAAGGTCTAATATCCAAAATATATAAAGAACTCAAGAAATTAAACACCACCAAACCAAATAACCCAATTGAGAAACGGGGCTTGGAACTAAATAGAGAATTCTCAACAGAAGAATATCAAATGGCTGAGAAACACTTAAAGAAATGCTCAACCTCCTTAGTCATCAGGGAAATGCAAATCAAAACAACTCTGAGATTCCATCTTACACCCATCAGAATGGCTAAGATCAAAACCTCAAGTGACACCACATGCTGGAGAAGGTGTGGGGAGAGAGGAACACTCCTTCATTGCTGGTGGGAATGCAAACTAGTACAACCACTTTGGACATCTATCTGGTGCTATCTCAGAAAACTGGGAATAGGGCTTCCTCAAGACCCAGCTATTCCACTCCTTGGAATATACCCAGAAGATGCTCCAGCACACAACAAGAAAATTTGCTCAACCATGTTCATAGCAGCCTTATTCATAATAGCCAGAACATGGAAACAGCCTAAGTGTCCCTCAGTAGAAGAATGGATAAAGAAACTGTGGTACATATACACTATGGAATACTACTCAGCTATTAAAAACAAGGAATTCCCGAAATTTGTGGATAAATGGATTGAGCTAGAAATGATCATAATGAGTGAGTTAACCCAGAAGCAGAAAGACTCAAATGGTATAAACTCACTTATATCTGCATACTAGCCCAAGAGGCATGTCCCATGAAAGCCTTCACTTACCAGGAAACTGGGACAGAGGGGAGGACACCCTATTGGGACTCTAGATGAGAGAAGCATGTGAGAATAGCAAAGTAGAAGGATCCAGTGGGTCCTAGAAACCTACAAGTAGAACATTATGATAGGCAGATTTGGGTCATGGGGTCCCGCTCAAACTAAGACACTAGCCAAGGACAATACAGGCGGTAAAATTTAAACCCCTACCCAGATCGAGCCAATGGACAGGACAGTCTCCACACTTGAGTGGAGAGTGGGATATGACTTTCTCATGTACTCTGGTGCCTCACATTTGACTATGTCCCCTGGAGGGAGAGACCTAGTGGCACTCAGAGGAAGGACAGCAGGTCACCGAGGTGAGACTTGATACCCTATGAGCATATACAGGGGGAGGTAATCTCTCTTAGGAACAGTCATAGGGGAGGGGAATAAGGGGAAAATGGGAGGGAGGGGAGAATGGGAGGATACAAGAGATGGGATAACCATAGAGATGTAACAAGAATAAATTAATAAAATAAATTTAAAAAAATAATAAAGAGTGAGTATTCCTACTACAAAAATTCAAAATCTGAGACAAAATTTAAAATATCTTGAACCTCTACATGACACAAGTGAAAACACATTTTATGTCAAAGAATAGGTATAAAAAAATTAGATAAAATTACATTCGTGTTACATATGTAATTTACACATGAAATTAGTTTAATATTTTTTGCTATTCTGAATAATGAAATATTTCAAATTCTGAAAAGGTTCTGGTTGGTTCCAAGCCTTTCAGATAAGAGAAAAATTCAGTCTCTTATAATGGTTTCATCCATTTGCTAGGAGATAAAAGGGTATATATATGATGGTATATACATATATATGGTGTGTGTATATATGTGTGTGTGTGTATATATATATGATGGTACAATGCACACAAGTGTGCATGTATCAGACCTAATAACTAATCATAAGTCAGTGAAATTAGCTATGGGTATCACTTAGTGTAACCAAGTTAGCTGGACTTAGATGCCAGCATTTTCTTGTTCCAGTTCCATTCATCAGCCACATAAGTCATCAGAAGTCAGTCCGTCTTCCTTTCTCCTTTCCTGGAACTTACACTGTTTCCATAGAAAACAATTCTTGCTGGTAAGAGCATTGAAAACGCCATACAAGATGCCTCTTTACTTTGCCACTAATAATGTCAATTACTCAGAGCCCTGGAATTTCCCCATGTTTGGTTCTTCTTCTCAAACCCCGCCTCCCCCCCAAAAAAAATACGTGACGGCAGCTTTTCGCATATCGCGTTCTCGCGCTGAAGCTTGAAAACTACTACTGATGTTGCTCAGGTTTCACAGTGAAAACGTGGAGTTGTGTATCAGGTAAAGACAGAATGCCTTCTGGAATGTCATGTCTGTGACCTCGTCAGGCATTAAATAGCAGTTCACAGAACCTGAATAACTGATTCCACCGCGGTACCTTCCGGGACAGGTGAAATCCTACATTCTCCTCTGTCCATGCGCTCTGGTCAGGGAGCCCCGCAGAAACCCTAGGCTGAAAAAAAAAATATCTCAAATCCTTTTTCAAAAGTTGTGGATTTGGCAGTATTCCTTCTCCCAATCATTTTTAAACCCTATTGTGTTTCAAGGGAAATTCAATCCATCTGTTTTTTAATTCTTCAAAAACATTGCTGTTTTGTAAGAGCTATTTGATGTCCCAAAGCCTGATGAGTCTCAACAAAGCCATTTGAGTCCCCATAGAAGGCTATAGATGTCTCCAAGGAATTCATGAAACTGGAACCTCAGGCATCTGAGACCGCACAGATTTTGCTCTGGAGAAATGAAGCTGGAACCTCAAGCATCTGAGACTATTATACCTCACAAGTGACTACCAACTTGAATGTCTTTGTTTCTCTTTATGTAAATTAACTATCTAGGCTCCATTATACACACATATAACCCACCTGATGATCTTTTCTTCCCCTCTGATTGTTTTTTCCCTTACATATTTCAAGTAGTCCCCCCTCTTTCACATATTTTTCCTCTATTAATTATGTATATGGGATAAAATGTGATAGTGTCTCCTTGAGCCTGGCTTATCTTACTTAATAGGATGATCTCTAGTTCAACCGATCAATTTCTTGCAAATGACACAATTTCATTCTTTTTTGAGACTAACACTCTATTTGGAGGTCCAAAGAGATGCGTTGGTGCTTAAGAGCACATATTACTTTTACAGGGGACCAAAGTTCCATCCTCAGAACCCATGTCAAGCAGCTTACAACCATTTGCAACTTCAGCTACAGGGGAGCCAACGCGTCTGGCCTCCACAGACTCCTGTGCCCATAACCCCACACAGACCCATACACACTTATAAAATTTAAAAAAATAAATTTAAAAATAAAATAAACAAAACCATATTTTGTGTACCTACCACTTTTGTAACCACCTACATGTGGACAGGAACCTACAAAGATTATATAGTTTGGCTACTGTGATTCCTTAGGTAAACGTGGGTGTGTAGGTAATCTCATGGTTCTTTGAGGTATATACCTAGAAACAGAATAGTTGGACTACATACAAATTCTTTTTCTAAGGGTTTTTAAGGATCTCCATAATGATTCCTGTTCACCTCTGCCTTAGTTTACTTTCTTGTTTAGCTGATAAAACACCCTCAACAAAAACAATTTAGGGAGGAAACAAAAAGCTTAATGTGGCTCACAGTTCAAAGAACAGCTCAACATGGAATAAAAAACAAATATAAAGGCAAGTGGAGCTAGGAGCAGCTGTCACTTTGTGTGTACGCCCACAGCTAGAAGAAAGCAATGCTTGCCAGTACCAGCTCACTCTGCTCACGTTATGCAGCCCACGATCTCTGCCCTAAGAGGGGTACCACACAGAACGGTGAGTGGGTCTTCACACTTTGATTCATTTAATTAACATAATTCCCTACTAACATCCCAGAGGCTAGTCTCCTAGGAGATTTTAGGTCTTGTCCAACTGATGATTAACATATCCACATCGCTCACTCCCTGACAGCGTCATTAGCCAGACACTTCAAAACGTAATACTCAGCCTGCGTTTATCTCTTCAACGCATCTTCACCCTCATTGCTCTGATGAGCAAAGGATGAGCAACACTCTGCTTTAGGAAATGAAGCTCTTCCAATAATTCGATTTACTATTCCAAACCCTTAATTTCTACAACATTAGAAGGAAAAAAACAGTAATCTCACATAACGGGTTTGACAAGAGGCATATAGCAAACCATCACCTATTGGGGGTAGGAATAATGCCAGGTTTCCTTTTCTTTAATGGCCGTCAGAAATGTCTTTGGTGGGGGAGGAGAGTTCTGAAAACAAACTAGTAGATACAGTAACCAGTCTTTAGAATAAGTTAAATAAGATAGCTTCCTTCTTCTTGGAGTGAGCGACAGTTTTAAATAGAGTCCCGGGGCTCTGAACTGAAGCAATGTGGGAAATTAAATTGCAAATTAATGAAGGAAGATGCAATTTCACCAAAGTACAATTTTGCCTCCCTGATGTAAGCCAGGCTTTTGTTACTGCTTTCTCAAATGAGTCCATGAACTAAGAAAAAGGAAATAACTCAAATTAATGTGGGTTTTGAACCCCATCAATCTGGCAGTATTAAGCTTTTTCTATGGTAGCAGAATTTAATCAAAACAGCAAGGAGAATTGTCCATGCTGAGTCATTAACACACTGAAGTCTGAAAAGACTGAGATTCTTAAATGTCTCCATAGTTAAGCGACATTTACAATATAACTTCTCTAAATACATTTATTGGTGGCTATAGTATAAAACTGGAGGAAAGACTAATACAAATGGTTGATTTAAAAGTCAAAATACCCTTTCTTTGGATTCAGATGATCTAAGAGGTAAATCCTCTCGTAGTTACCAGAGACATGTTAACATAGATGTGGAAACGCCACCATTTGATAATCTTGTTTCACTTCCCTTGTTAATCTTTTGTTGTTCAGCGTATGACTATCTTTTGTGCACTTCCATAATGCTAACGCAGTCATCACGTGAAACACACACACAACTCTGGCTGTAGCGACGAGATCAATCTCAGGTGTGACTTCAAAGAAGCAGGAGTGTTTTACACATCCAATCATGTGAGGTCCCAGAATGGGTGGCTGTGTGCACCCAAGACACCAACATCTTGCATGCATTCCTTTTCCTTTGATACAGACATAATCTAGTTAAAATGGAAATGTATTAGGAAAGTCAAACAATTAATTGATGCAAGAAAGGTTGTCTCATATTTTGTGTGAATCAAAGCTAAAAATTAATTTGAGAAACAGTGTTGTATTGTAGACTAAACACAATTTGGCCTGAGTATAGGGTTTGGTGTGGGTGTCAAAGCTGTTCTGGGCTACACATGGTCGGTAATCCTCAGCAGAAATGTTAACTCAATTTGTCAGTATTATCTTTATGTCAACAGTAATGCTTAAATATTTACAATAGGCATAGTACACTGAGAGTTAGTAACACAAGATAAATTGGAAAAATGCTAACAAAATGGATGATACTATTAGAAAGGCCTGGCACTAGAAGCTCTGGGTTTCTGTACAAGCTTGCCCAAAGGTAAGATTTTATTAGGTCCTATCATCGGTTTGCTGTCCCAGAGGTATCCTTAGAAAAGAGAAAGGTGTTAAAGGAGGAAAAACAATGAGTTTACTAAATTTATTCCACACAGCACAGTCAGCAATTGATTCTAAAGTCCATGGTAGCTACCCTGCCTTTTAAATAGACAAATATCTCACAACTTGAACTGTTATGTGTCCTCCATGTAGACCATGATTTTTCAACAACTAAATATCTACCATGCTACAGTATAAGGAAAGCCATGTAGAAAGGGGGGAAAATGTTCTTTCTGTTTCGTTTTCTGGGTCCTGCTTCTATTGCTGCTGTTTGTTGTGTTAAAGGAGTGCTGTATGTTTAAATTCTTTGTGTCTTGAGTTCATTGAAAAAAACAGAGACAGATAAAACTAATAAATAAACCTCTTGAACTTAAACACAGCCACTGCACCCAAGCCGACTAACAAAAAGTCTATCTTTCAAAATAAAAGTAAATGGAAAACTCTTATGCCACGTTTAAGAGGGAAACAAGTAAAAAAAAAAAAATTTTTTTTTAAGGAATGAAAGAATTCTACAGCAATGGAAAAGATAATTTTAAGAATGTGTAGCGATGTTTAAAAGGAAGAAAATTCATCTGAGATTCTAAGAACCAACTACTGATTTCAAAAAGACTTCTGTTTGTAACCCGTAAAGAAGATATACAAAGTGACCAGACAAGAAGATGTCTACTTTAAAGCCACTTTGAATTTTCAACTCTTCTTTAGAATTGATTCACTTAATTTTGCCTGGGTTACAGACGAAAGAGTTCACTTAGTTGAGAGTTGAGCAGCTCGAAGTCCTCATATTTGCTTCTTTCCATCTGTCACGATGTTCTGGAATGCTTTTGTTGCAGCTTTTCAGGGAGAATTGATAAGAGATGTTCTACTGTTGAGACAGTTAGTATAAATTATTATTCTGACATCTGCTGTAAAACACAGTTTCCCTGTAGGACATTACATTGTTGTGTTCTACCACTGGGGAAAAAAAAATATTAGTGCTCTATGAAACAGTCTTAACCTTCTTGCCTTTGGGAGGAATTTTCAATCCATACTGAAGAAGAAACAGAAGTTGTCCACTTATCCTCAAAAGTAGTTGTCTATTACTGTCATATAACCGTGTGGTTTTCACTTAATCTTTGATGTTTTATATCCCATGTTCCTTAATACTAAACTAGAAGCTTCTAGGAACTTCTAGGTGCTAAGTTCCCTAAGAGAAGCACTGAATCACCATTCCTATAAACCGAAGGGAAAAGCACAGGCATCGTCAAAACCAGCTGATTTTTTAAAACATCCACATTCTCATTGTTGTTGTTTATGTCTGTGTCATTAACACATCAATTAATCCTCATCCTAGTTCTCTCATGGGAGATAAAGGTGTTAAAAGCATTGCCTGCATTAATTTGGTATGTCTTTTGGAATTTCATATGTTGGAAAACTAACCTTCTACGTCAAATGTTAATGGCATTTGAAGTTGAGGCCTTTGGGAGGGAGGATGAAGACCCATGATGGCACTGTGATGCTTACGTAGATGAGAAACAGACCTGTCAGCCAACATGTTTGCTCAGTCTCACCGTGCGACTGGAGCTCTCTGCCACACAGTAACAAAGCCTTCAGCAGATGTCAGCACCTTGTCACTGGACCCCAGAACTGAAAGCAATAAACTTCTGCTATTTACACATTATTTCTGCGGCTTTCGGTCCCAGGAACCAAAGACGGGCTAAGAGAACTAATGATCAAAAGCAGCTTGAGAAAGAAAGATAGGATTTCATTTTGGCTTCTAGTTTACATGTTGCAGTCAGAAAAGCCAGGTCAGGCAAGAGCGGATGCAGAGGCCATGGACGGGTGCTGCTTACTGGCTTGTTCCTCATGCCTTGCTCAGCCTGCTTTCTTACAGAACTCAGGACCCAGGGGCTGCACCTTTCCACAGTGGGCTGGAATCATCAGTGAGGTGTAGCTGCTCATAAATGTTCAAGGGAGAGCTCTGCCCTTACCATGGGTCTGAGGCACAGGGATCTGACATAGCCATGCCAACATGGAACAATACTTAGGCACTCAGGACTTGCTCTGCTCTTCACACATTCTCTCAAGGCTCCCTTGGATCCCCACACTGGTCTATTTCAATCACAGCCCATTCTTCAGCCTCGGTTGACCAGAAAGAAAGATTCTCAATCCAAAACATTGGATGACCCTGATAGAATCTACAAAGGACTCTCAAAACTTCCCTCTGAAACTTCGCAACCTGACCCCTATCAATCTGCCTCACTCTCAACATTTCCACTTTCCAAGCTCTTCAGAACAGTACACTCTGCTCTGAGCACTCAATAGTTTTTGTCTAGCCAAAAAGTTCCAAATACTTTCCACACTCATTCCCCACAACAAGATGGCCAGGTCTGTCACAGCAATGATCCACTTTCTGGTACCAATTTCATCATTAGATAGGATTTATTGCTGTGTTATAACACCATGACAAAAATCGACTTTAGGAGAAAAGGTTTTATTTCTTCTTTTTATTTCTTTCCCAAAACACCAGAATTGTGTGGTATAGACAGGACCCATAGCCTTCTTTTCCCTCCCTCTAGATCCCCCAAATACTGTTCATTGGTCACATTCAAAGTCATGGTCTCTTTTTTCACTTACTTGGTAATATATATATATATATATATATATATATATATATATATATATATATA
>OU015758.1:1007062-1018931 GCA_907169655.1 Acomys percivali | reverse complement strand
TATATATATATATATATATATATATATATATATATATATATATATATGTACATATATACTGATGTTGTACAGCAAATTCCTCCAAGATACAGCTTTCTATCTCAGAGGGAAGCCCTTTAAGACTGAGGATGCTATAAAGAGAAAAGAAACATTCCATCCCAAAAGAAATCTCATTAAGATCAGGAGGCAAACAACTCAAAAGTTTCAGGAAGTCCCTAAGACTAAATAGATTCACCAGTCCCCTCATTCTCCAAGGGCTACAAATAAATGTTCTCAGACTCGCCCAGATGCCACGAAGAGGTTTGGGCCAACTGACCTGACTGGAGAGAAACCCTCCAAATGCCAAGCTGCCTGCTGGTTGTAAAATGAGCTCCAGGTTTCCAGATTTCATGAGCTGTCACCAATGTCATGATGGAATTTTGGTAACAAAGGTGTCCTTGGGTCATTTCTTCTTCTGTATTTAACTGCCTCAGCCATACTGCTGTAACTAACAACAATAAATTCAGAGGTTTCCCAACTTGAACTTTGGTAGTATCTATATTTCAGTCTTTTATCAGTTATCTATCAGGGATGAATAGAAATCTGTTCATGTATCCCCAGGAATAGTGTCACACAACAACTAATAATGACATAACCCTGACTCTTCTTCATCTATAAGTCTGAATCCCTAGTACAGAATTGTTGGTAACATCAATACTGATGACTCCATAGAAAGGCTGGTTGGACATAGTTTATGAAAGGACACAGACAGTGAGTTCATCATGAACAGCTAAAACAAATGTTTGCTGAGTCCTCTAAAAGCAAATCAACTACAAAATGTGTAGGCGCTACCGACCGACCAACCAACCAACCAACCAACTAACCAACCAACCACTTTATTTTTCTTCTCCTGCAGTATTTCTCAGCTTTCCCATTGATATAGTCTCCTCTCTTTGAACACATTCTTTAGCTATCATGGATGTCTTTATCTTACCATAAAGAACTCTCCATTCTTCAAGAACCGGTTAAAAATGTCCCTTCCTTTTCCCACAGTTTCTCAGGTGGTGGCATGCACAATTCTCTTGCTTCCTATACCATGATTGTTAATCTTGTGCTTAAAGCCACTAGCCAATGCTGCTAGATATCTCACTGGAAAAATGGACATCATGATAACAGAGCAGTGTACTTGTTATATTTTAACTTTCAATACATACCACAACATCTGGTGTGTGATAGCTTGTCTACTACCAGAACAAAGCTGCACAAAATTCCCCCAAAATGGAGTGCCTTAAGTAACTATAATTTATCATCATTCAAAAGTTTACAGGTCAACTGAGCAGTTTTCTAGGTCTCAACTAGCTTCTTTGAAGCATCCCAGAGAGCAGGAGGCTGATCTGGCATAACTGTTCTTGACTTTTCCAGCACAGTTCCTATATGCACATCCCATATCCCTTCAGCAGGTTGGTCCCAGCACTGGTCATTGGCCAGACAAAGATAAAAATGTCATAATGTCATGTCATAAATAGCAAGTACAATTACATGAGTGCTTTGGGGGGCCTTTGCTTGTATCATGTTTAATATTGTTCATGGCCAAAAGTAAGTCTACAGTCAGGGCCGTGGTCAATGAAAGATGGCACTGTCGGAGAACACAGTGGTAAGAAAAATTAAAGTCATTAGGGAAAGTGATATATTGCATAAAGTAACCAATATATACTCATTAAATGAGCCAAGAGCTGTAAAGGACAGATTTATTCATGGAATTATTGAGTAAAATAATAAATTATATAGTTTCTTACTTATTCTTTGAGGCTCCCTTGATGATTGTATAAGCTGTTGAAAATAAAACGTCTAGTTCAGAAAGTGACTTATATAAACACTCAGTAAATCAGGTTTGTTCCTTCGAAATCTCTTTTCTTTGAATTTAGTTTTCTATTTCACACTGAATTCACCTATTCTCTGTTCATCTCATTGAAATAAAATTACCAAACAAAATTATAGTTCCTCTGTCACAAGGTCTTCAGGGTGCCTTCCTTTCTCTTGAAATTTTTCTCTATCCTATATCGTAGTTCATTAAGCCATCATCAATAATTGCTGTCAGTTTCCAATGAGCTAATTGTTAGTGTCTATAATGACTTTTTATTTCAAACAAATTTACATAAACCAATGAGCAATTTGGGGAATGACAAAATAAAGTGAAGGCTTTATTATAGATCACATGAACCCACCACACCCCTCAATGCCTACACTAGGTACAGATCCACCTCACTTGTCATTGTTGATATTGAACAGAAGTCATCATAAAGCAATAAATTTTATTTCTAAAAATGCATGCTTAAGTGGCTCAAATTATACAGCTTTATATATGATAGTTTAGTATGAAACAGAAAAGAAACATAGTGGGGTTTTTTCCAAAATAAATTAAACTACATTTGGTAACCATATGAGCCCATACATCTAATACTTAACTCTTTCATGATTTTCTTCCCAAAGTTATACACTTCTGAATAATTATTATCTTAGTTTTTCTTAAATTAAAGCATTAGCCCTAGGGAAAAAATAGCTACTACAAAGCATAGACATTTATTTGATAATGCTACAGAAAGTTTAAGCAAAGTTTTCAAGTAATCCTAAAATGAATGACAGATTTTTTTTCCAATTTATTTCCCATTTTATTATATTGTTTAAACCATGTTGAGCAATCATTTGGGTTTTTTTTTGTTTGTTTGTTTGGTTTGGTTTTGTCTTTCTTTTTGACGTTCTAAACTACTACAAAATCTTTCTCAAGTGTCACATTTAGGGAGGATGGATTACACCTAAAAATTTATGCTCTGTGAATCAACAGGATTAATACACATGTGAGCTCAGAGCCTGGAGCAGCACGTACTGGGTCTGTACCAGATGGAGTCCTAGAGTGTGACAGAGTTTTTTTAATCTGCTTATAGTTATTCTCAAAATTTCAAAATTATAATGAGCAGCATTTGCCAGTGGTTGGAAAATGAGAGATAGTAACTATGGTGAGGTAGACTATAATATAGTATTTAAGGAATAATAGACTATTCTACATGAAAACATGCCTGAAAATTTATGGAATGTACTATCAGAAAAATTAGTTGATACATATTCATTTATAAATCAAAATGCAAATGTATAAAAATATTGAACCATTAGTGAGCATTTCGGTACCAATATGAAATCTTTGAATTGGCAAGATGAGGAAAAACAATAATTTATTGAAACCAAATAACCCAATTGAGAAATGGGGATTGGAACTAAACAGAGAATTCTCAACAGAAGAATATCAAATGGCTGAGAAACACTTAAAGAAATGCTCAACCTCCTTAGTCATCAGGGAAATGCAAATCAAAACAACTCTGAGATTCCATCTTACACCCATCAGAATGGCTAAGATCAAAAACTCAAGCGACACCACATGCTGGAGAAGATGTGGGGAGAGAGGAACACTCCTTCATTGCTGGTGGGAATGCAAACTAGTACAGCCACTTTGGACATCTATCTGGCACTATCTCAGAAAACTGGGAATAGGGCTTCCTCAAGACCCAGCTATTCCACTCCTTGGAATATACCCAGAAGATGCTCCAGCACACAACAAGAAAATTTGCTCAACCATGTTCATATCAGCCTTATTCATAATAGCCAGAACATGGAAACAGCCTAAGTGTCCCTCAGTAGAAGAATGGATAAAGAAACTGTGGTACATATACACTATGGAATACTACTCAGCTATTAAAAACAAGGAATTCCCGAAATTTGTGGACAAATGGATTGAGCTAGAAATGATCATAATGAGTGAGTTAACCCAGAAGCAGAAAGACTCAAATGGTATATACTCACTTATATCTGCATACTAGCCCAATGGGCATGTCCCACGAAAGCCTTCCCTTACCAGGAAACTGGGACAGAGGGGAGGACATCCTACTAGGACTCTAGATGAGAGAAGCATGGGAGAATAGCAAAGTAGAAGGATCCAGAGGGTCCTAGAAACCTACAAAAAGAACATTATGATAGGCAGATTTGGACCCAGGGGTCCCGCTCAAACTATGGCACCAACCAAGTACAATACAGGCCATAAACTTCAAACCCCTACCCAGATCTAGCCAATGGACAAGATATTCTCCACAGTTGAGTGGAGAGTGGGGTATGACTTTCACACGTACTCTGGTGCCTCATATTTGACCATGTCCCATGGAGGAGGAGACCTGGTGGCACTCAGAGGAAGGACAGCAGGCTACCAAGAAGAGACTTGATACCCTATGAGCATATAAAAGGGAGGAAGTCCCCCTCAGGCACAGTCATAGGGGAGGGAAGTAAAGGGAAAATGGGAGGGAGGGAAGAATGGGAGGATACAAGGGATGGGATAACCATTGAGATGTAACAAGAATAAATTAATTTTTACAATGTTGACTAGAAAAATAATAATAATTTATTGAGTGTGAATAAATGCAACTGGGAAATGGAGTTCAGTAGGATTCACAGCTGAGATAGATAGACTATCTCTCCTCAATAGTTAAATCTTCAATCTAGTAGAATAATTAAATTTTCAGTTTCACCAGAGCACTCAAACTGTCACATGCTCCCAACGCTGGCTTGTGTTTCTTTGGTTGGTTAGTTGGTTGATTGGTTGGTTGGTTGGTTGGTTGGTTGGTTGGTTGTTGGTTGACCTTTTTGTTTTGTTGATGGGGAACGGTTTTTGTCCTTGTAAAAGGGGTTATTATTGCTGCTGCTTCTACTGTTGTTTCTCCAATGCTGGACATTTAGTTCTGGGCCTTGTGGCTTTTTTGTACTGTTTGGGCACTATGAGCCACCAGATGATGACCATCTACAGGCAACAGTAATTATTTCTTAGAAACCTTGAAAGATTGACTCTTAGTTAATCATACACATTATGTAATATTTACCTGTGTCATAGTAGCTCAATGTATGGCACCATTGGCCAAAATTAAAGGCATAAAACAGTTAGTTGAATAACAGAATAAATAAGCCACTAGTTTGGGGGAAAATGTTTATTGAGGTGAGTTCTTACAGGCACAAATATGAGAAAGCAGAAATGGTGGCACACACCAGTAATTCCAGCATTTGAGAGGCTGAGATAGGAGCATTGCAAGTTCAAAGTTGGCCAGTAGGAATATGTAAAAAGCTCTTAATCTTATTTCATTGATAGTAAACTCTTATTTTTAAGGAGGAGGATAATGCCAAGGAAATCTATATACCTTGAGATTGTCCTGACAATATTTGACATATTTCAGAAATAAGGCGTTGACACACATGGAAATCACCAACCTTGCAAACTTAGAGGATATAGATTCTAGGATGTATTTCAACTATAGCCAACTCTGTCATTCCCACCTATTAAAAACTATATATTGAACATTTTTGTGGGGGAATTCAAGTTAAAATGAACAGTGGAGACTGCTCACTGTAAGATACAGAAGCTATGTAGCACTTGTCACTTTTGGAAGATGATGAGAATGAGAGCAAGAAGGACTCTCTTCCAGCTATGTGGGTGGAGAAGAGCGCATTGCAGGTGACCCTTCTATTCTGAGAGCAAGATGGACTCTCTTCCAGCTATATGGGTGGAGAAGAGCACATTGCAGGTGACTCTTCTACTCTTGTCCTTCTCATGCAGTGCCAGCTTCCAGAGTGCCAGGAGCACAGCAAGACAGAGTCTTAAGGTCCGAAATGCAAAACGATCTCATCACACCCTAGGAAGAGCAATGTTATGGCACAGCATATTGTAGGCAACAGTGGCACAGACACTGGGGTGATCACATGCACCCAAGGGTGCAGATGGAACAGCAGGGTTCTCCAAAAGATCCACTTCGGAGGTCTGAGTTACAACCCACCAAGGAATTAGGTAGATACTTGAACTTGACAGAGTTAATCAATGCCTCTGGACTTCATTTATTTCTCTTATCAAAACTGTGCATAGCAGATATTTTACAGGATTGTTTCTCACAGTGACTCTAAGATCTGAAGAGTTGCCATTTCCTACTCTAAAATTTACAAATGCACGTGCCAAGAGTCATGTCTTCCACAGTTCCACGTAGTAACAGCCATGCTTAACTAAGCTTACAGGTTGAATATAATTGTCTAATTCCAAATCAATGCCATGTGTAGGTTACGCTATAGTTTTATTCGTAAATGTTCAAACACTGCGATGAAAATACATTCTGAAAAGTAATGGCTACAGGTTTTTTTTTTAATCCATCATGAATATTTTTGGTTTTTTTTGTTTGTTTGTTTGGGGTTTTTTTGCCTTCATCTTAACCTTCCTTAACGAAAACTCAACTATGATTTGGGACTAGACTGTTCCCACAAATACCTGCTCTGTTGAAGACTTAGTCCTGAGCTGAGCATTATAGAGAAGTGGTGGACCTTAGGTGGGGGTGGAGGAAGTTAGGTTATTATGGGACTGCCCTTGAACAGAATATTGGGTCCCGAGTCCATGCGCTTCTCTCTTTGCCTCTCTGTCTCACCATGGGCAGCAGTGGTTACCAACAGCATCACCTCTAACACCTGCTTCTACCAGGCCAGGTTGTACTGTCTCACTCTGCGTGGGTCCCCAAGCCTGACTGGTCTTTAAGGGCCGTCTCAGCATGCACAGGATCTGGGAAGCAGGGTCAGGTGGTAGTGAGCGCAGCAGGTATGAATGACCTAGGAGACTGTTTCGGAGAACAACTCATTTTTTTTTTTAATCGTGGGGGAGGGGGACTAGCTTAGCTCCAGTCAGGAGGGAGGAAGGAAAAATGTCAAGGGAGGAAGTGTTGTAGGAGAGGGGACAGGGGCAGGGACTTTCCAAGCATATCAGTCAGATGAGCAGAGTGCCAGTCACATGACTTCTGAGAAGCCAGTTCTCTGGTAGAAAAATAGGAAGCTTAACTGACTTTATCAGGAAGTGGCCTTTGTCTCTATGGAGTTGAGTAGGCCCAAACCTGATATGAGAAGGCAGAAATCCCACTCCTGCTGTGTTCTCTGAGACATTTCAGGGGTATGGGCAACACTCTACCCTTCCTCATCTGGCTTGGGCACCCATAACTCTGAGATCAAACGCAATCAAGCCAACCAACCATGGGCCGAAACTGCAATTATTCCTCCAAATCGAGCTTTTTGTTCTGGCAAAGTTGACCGTCTGAGGAACGGTGCCACAAGGTCAAAGATTTCTTTGTATTACTTTGAAGACTGCGTCCATGGTTCTAACAATTTTCTATTTGTACTGTAAAAATAGCGTGGCACGCCTCTTTCCTTCACAAGAGCCACAAAGCTCTTCACGGAGCTCATGTTTTGTTGTCTAGCCGTGAAGCACGCAAAGACTTGGGATCCCATGTGGAAGCCAAAGCTGCTTCTTCCTGAGCTGATCCCCTCAGGCCAGTGTGACCTCTCAGTGACAGCTGCACCCATTATGTGGTGCCCCGGGTAGCAGCTACTGCCATCAGTAGGGCTGTGGTGCCTACAGTGGGTCTCACCACCACTGTGGGCTTCAGTGAGGGTTAGGAAGGCTGAGCTCACTAAACCTGACTTCACGTCCCTGGAGCCTCTACGAGCTCAGGTGGTGGAGCAGAGTCTAGCAGTGCCCTTTCTTGAGATTAAACAGTTCCTGGCCTGTGCCAGATCCAATGACATCAAGCTCTAACAAGGTGCTGGGCAGCGCGGACTGCCGATAGATTTATCTAATCATGAAGTTAAAAATGGAGAAACAGGAGACCTCCTGTAATGGTCCACCAAAGCCAGTCTGAGCCCCTCTTGTCACTAATAGCTCCACTGCTAACACCTGAATTCACTGAAGTGTGTAGTGTAGGTGCTGGGCAAGCGTTTGGTCTCCTTGAACCAACTCTACTATGTTTTATTTATGAGTTAATTCAAATCGAATGAGTTTGTTATGAAAAAAAAATATATTGTGGAAGACAGTGTTAGCTTTGTTTATAGTCTGTTGAAGTGCCAAAGCCACTCAATTGATTGACTATCTTCAAAATATATTTAACTAACCAAATAGTTGTGGTTTAAAGAAGAGATTTAATTTAAAATGAGTCGTAGTCTAAATAGATTGAATTATTGATTATTGCACCATTAAATTCCTATTATAACAATGACCTGGAGCTCCAAATCTATTTTCATTTTCCATTTAAATCCAAGACATTTCATTTTGCTTACCTTGACAGTGTATACACATGCACATGTATACACATACGCACACACACACACACACACACACACACACACACACACCTATACACAGTGTGTTGTTATCTTTAAATCTTGAGATATCTTATCTTTTATCTCTCTAAGCATTTGATTCCTGGTATTGTGAAATATATTAGTCATTCACAAAAATATTCCTCAAAATAATATGTGCCTAATTGTCCAGTAATGCTTTTCTGATATTGATGTGTCAAGGTCTCTAAAATTACCATGATTGTCATTGTGCAGATGGCAACAGGTGGGTTTATTAAAAGAGTGCTTTTACAAAGGAAACAACATAAAATATTCCTTATGAGTATTTCCCAAATTAATCATCTAGCATTATTATTTGCTTGAATGGGTATTAACATTTCTTACCTTAGCCATTCAGAGTATATTAATAATTTGATTATATGATATATGACTATAGTATGTCCTCTCTATTTGCAGTCCTTGTATAACCATAGGGGGGGAAAGGAAGTTATGTTTTATCATATACATATAATTAATCTATAAAACGTATCTTAAAACATGAACTTAATGATGAAGTTATTCAATGAAGACTTCTATCCATTGCTGTTGAGTAACCTGAAGCCTGTCCGTACCCCTAAGCTCTGAATATTCCCCGCCTTTCAGTTAAAGAAGAGAGACGCCAGGTGCTTCAAAGTTGAGCGCAACAGCAGTGTTTCAGAAACAGATGAAATCCCCTCTTGTCTTTGAGCTGCCGATCAAACGCGTAGGCGTCCGTCCCTGCATTTCCATTTCTATCCTTCCTCTCAGCCCGGGACACCTGACCCCAGGTTCACTTATTTCCACCTCTTGTTCACAAGCATTTCATCTGGACAATACACCATTCAGCGAAAGGTATGTCTTTGAATTGTCAGCTAGCACTCTGTTCTGAAAAAAAAAAAAAAAAAAAAAAAAAAAAAAAAAAAAAAAAAAAAAAACAGATACTACATTCCAAAATATGTAAATATTTAGCATGGATTAATTTGATTTTACCATAAGACATCTAAAAGGATTATGCTCGGGTTTGATTTCAGAATGCATTTGCTTTGACACGTTCATTATACAGTCCCTATTTCTCAAAAAAAAAAAAAAAAAAAAAAAAAAAAAAAAAAGCGAAACCACAGGCAAATGTCTGAAAGTTAAGACCAACAAATTAGCAATGACTTCCACGTATTGGTAAAGGTCAAACATGAAGAGCAAACTAAGATACAATTGCTCAGAATCTGAAAGAAATGAAATTGAATGAAAAAAATATAAATTGGCAGGATAGCACACCATTTTCTAGCAAGTGCAGAACCTGTTTTCTATACATGATACGTATGATCTGTATCTTTCCAGATATCTAAATAAATATGTGCTTGATAAAGGACAAGGAAAATCCAAGAAAAATCTATGAGAATCAAAATTGTTCAACTATGGTAAATTTACCAAAGCATATAATAGTTATCTATAGTATAATTTAAAATTATATATTTGATTATAATTTCAGAAATTATTTTGAGTCCAATAATTTATATTAACCTATAATTCAGAATATTTAAAACATATTTTAAATTCTATGAAATGTTATTGTATTACAATAATTTATTTTAAATAAATGTATAAATAATCATTTTTTAAATATTCATTTGAATATGAAATGTTTGAACAGTTTCAGTTTTAAAATTGTAGTCACCTATAATTAAAATATTCACAGATAGGGTAGTGACTAAGTGGGGGATGGACATCTATAACCTCAGTGTTGTACCCCTGCGGGAAGATGGGGGATGTACATCTGTAACCTCAGTGTTGTACACCTGCGGGAAGATGTTTAATCATTTCTCAAACATTTGCGCCACTACTGTACCTACATCGCTCATCCACCTAAACATTTTTCATGTATTATACTCTCTCTGTTGGAAATGTTTCTTCCTCTGTTGAGATATAAAAGATCCACTTATTTCCAAAATCCCCCTAAACTTTCGTTGATTTTTTTTTTTTCTTCTTGGAATCTTGAGTCGTACCTAAACCAATTTGTTTAACAGAAATGAAATGCAAGTCACATATGTAATTTTATTTGTGTGTGGGGGTCTTGTGCATAAGTGTGTATTTTAGTATGTTGTGTGTGTGTGTGTGTGTGTGTGTGTGTGTGTGTGTGTGTGTGCGTGTTTGAGGTACACTCATGCATCTATGTGCATGCTTTTAGAAACTAAAATAAAATCTCAGGCCCTGTTCACCTCCTTTGACTCGGGATTTCTCACTGTCCCGGAGCACACCAATAAGCTAGACTGCCTGGCAATCACGGCCCATGTACACTCCTGTCTCCACTTCTCAGCCCTGAGATTGTAAGCCTAGGCCACCACATTTGGGATTTTTATATGGTTTGTAGAGCTTGAGTTCAGGTCCTCATGAGCGCAAGACGAGAACACTCATAACTGAGCTGCCTCCCCACTCTCCGCATTTTATTTTACCAGGAGTTACACTACAAAACTTCAAAAGAATAATTTTTAAAAATTAAGTGGCACTAGTAAGTTTAGCCCATTCCACTCAAAGTGTAATCAATGTAAAATAATTAATATTAATGAAAAAAAGGCTTTTTATTTTGGACAGCCTTCTTAGCTAGACACGGTTTATATGTATAACACACCTTCACTTAGATACTAAATTTTCCACACATAGTTAAAACTTTAAGAAGTAAATAGGAGTTTATCATATACATTAATGGAGGCCACTTTATCTCAGCAGTTGGATTTAACAATAATGTTCACTGTCCTCATCAATTCTTGCCCATATTCTAAAGACTTTGAATTCTGGTATCTAGCCCAAGATTAATAAGGATTTCAGAAGCATAAGATTCTGTAGTTCCTAAACCTAAGAACCACAGAATTGAGTTTAGGTACAGTTGACTTCATTTGTAACTATGGAAAGTAAAAGGCACTAGTCTACAAAATTACTAAGGACCAAATTCTTAAATATATAACCTTAATTGATTACCAAGGATAAAAGATACGCCACACTGCCGCTAAAGGAAAACTGAGGTGCTATGCCTTTTTCTCAATGCAGGATAATGTTTCCAGTAGTTTTTCCTTTCTTTTCTCTCCTTTTTTAAAAATTTTATTATAATTTATTCACATTACATCCCAATTGTAATCCCCTTGTTTTGTCTTCCTGTTCCCACCCTTCCTCCGTCTTCTGCACTACTCCCCTCCCCTAGACCTCTGACGGGTGGGGACCTCCTCCCCCACCATCTGACCACAGCCTATCAGGTCTCATCTGGATAGCCTGCACCCCCTTCCTCTGTGTTCTCACAGGGCCTCTCCACCAAGGGGAAGTGATCAAATTGTGGGCACCAGAGTTCATGTTAGAGGAAGTCCCCAGCTCCTCCTCCATTCCCCACGTGAAGAATGAGCTGTCCATCAGCTACATATGAATGAGAGGGGTCTAGGTTCCCTGCTAGCAATGTCCTGTCCTTGGCTGTGCATCAGTTTGTGCAGGGCCCCCTGGGTCCAGATCCGCCAGCCTTGATAGTCTCCTTGTGGAGCTCCTGACAACCCCCCTTCCAGCCCCCAACTTTTCCATACCCTGAAGTTTCCATACCCTGAAGATACATGAATAATCTGAGGAAGGTGTAAGACACAGCCAAAAGTCACAGAAAGAGAGAAAGAAAGAAAGAAAGAAAGAAAGAAAGAAAGAAAGAAAGAAAGAAAGA
>OU015758.1:982595-1001321 GCA_907169655.1 Acomys percivali | reverse complement strand
AAGCAAATGTCAACAGAGTAGACCCATGGCAGGACCAGCAAATGTCAGCCTCTAGACAGGACCCCAGATAAAGTCATCAGTGCGGATTCTTAATGAGAGAAGAGTGAACCAGGAACAAACGTGGAGCATTCAGGCCCTTTCAACTTCCTGCCAAGTACTCACGAGAAGGAGCAGACGGTCATGTGTTAACCCCTAGTACCATTCAGATACCACGGATAAAGCACACACGATGATAGCTAACACCATATTATGGCAATGAGGTACAACGATTTGTAGATCAAAAATTAAATTAAAATGTAAGAGCATTTTGGTGTGTTTATTTATACCATTAATTCGACAAAATTCCAAGCAATCTATCTTAATTAGTTACCAGTGTCAACAAACTGGACATAAACTTTTATTTATTAAATCAAATAGCATCATTATTCTGTGGACTTAGTAAATAACAAAAGAAATTCACAGATTAATGGTAGGTAGTGAATGTTTTTATGACTGTCTAACCCATAAAAAAAAAAAGATAAACAACATTTGTTAATTTTATGTCATAGTTACAAATCTTGATTTAACCAGAACATACTCATGAGTTTAGACAGCATCAAACAAATATTTTTAAGACAAAAGGAATCAGAATTTAAAAATCCACTAAAACCCATATATTCCATTATTTGAAAAAGGGAAATTTATTCTTACATCATCTGAAAAGCAAACATAAATTCATAAAGTTTGCCACTTGATATTACTATTATACTGTGGCCACAAAAAGATACTATATGGGCAACAAGAACAGCATAGCAAGGGGATATATGCACTAATGTCTGAAAGAAAGAATTAAAAGGCAAAAGTGCTTCCTTCAGCAGGTTCTGGAGGCAGTATTATTTTTATACTAAATTAACAAGTTACCATTTATGTGTGTGACTCAGGTGATCAAAAATAGACTACCTTTCCAAATGTTTTATGTTTAAAACCCCAGTGATGTGTGTGATATATAATAATAAAAACGCCTTAAGTTGAAAGCCTCGATTCTCCATATTGCATTCCATATACACAAATTATTCACATACCAGATGTCAGCTACTCAAAAGCTGAACTATTTTATCTGAAATATCTTACTTAGCCTTTGCAAAATTGCATCTCAAAGGCAGCTTTGAAATTATTCTCTGGAAGCCCTTAGTAGACATCTTATCCTAAATCACTTCGGCATTCTCAAAAGTCATCTTCTCTTCAGTGGTTTGAGATGGTTTAATTTTGATTTAAGTTCTCAAGGCAAAGCTTTTGTCCACACCTCACGCACTGTTGACAATAATAAATGTTACATATCAATGCAACGCCATATAACTTTTGCAGACACCAAGAAATTTTATCATCTAAGAACAGCCCTTTGATGATCTCTGCATATTGTAGAAAAATTGCCTCATTTTCTTCCAACAAATAATTCCTTCCATGCTTCCATGTGACTTTTCTTTCAAAGAGTTCAGACTCAATAGTTTTTCTGTGGTTTAGGGTTTCCTTAAAAAACATCCAATGATGAAAAAGAAAAGCTCATTTTTAATTTCCCTTTCTCAATATGTTTTTACCCAACACAAAACTGTTGTTCCAGCCCCTTGCCTCAGAGGAGAAAAGGAACACTAATTGGGGCATTAATTAATAATACTAAGGCTCAGCAAGCTAACTTTCCATAGCTCTGCCGAACAAAGTGTATCCTTCCAGAAAGGGACAACAAAACCACAAGTTCATATTTTATTTTGCTGTCATGCTAACCCATTTAAAAGCATTAACCCTAACAGGAAAAAGATAGGCAGAAGTCGCTGAGCTTCCTGGACTGGTATAGGTCATTTTCCCTCAGTGATGTTCCTCAGAGTGTATCGGCTTTCTAGGCCACTAGATCACTTCCTACTAAATAAGCTTATCACCTGATGAAACTGTCTAAATGTAATACAATCCTGCCGGCATTTAACTTATATATTCGCTAAAAGTGTTTTTATACTGCGTGGGCTGCTCATCCATATCAGTCCATCTGCATAAGTAAATCAAATTCCCACGCACAATCATCTGTGCTTGAACGTCTGGTATTATATGAGGTACACACAATTAAAACATGATTTAAAAGAGACAGAAAAGGGGAGATAAGAGGTCAGGCTATTTTTTTTTAAATGCCACTTTAACTTTTTCTTTTATCTGAATTACTGTTTGTAATAAGATAAATTAGATAGCTGACTTTTTTAAAAAAAAAAAAAATCTAAAACCCTCTCTCAACCTTGGTTAGAGAAATTTCTTTTTGCAGTGGACAATAGTCACAAGTTCGGAGGAGCATAATTATCGAAGCGCTGAAAATAAGACCATAACTGCTCAGTCCTAAATGAGATATCCTTATCAAACCTTGACCCTTCTGCCAAGGCTCAAGGAACATTGCAAAAGAGAGAACAGAAAATATAAGTGCCATGGAGGAGGAGGGGCTGAATACGAGCTGTGAAATGGTATCTTCTGAACACGACATGGCCACTGTGTACATAAGCCATGGTTACCAGAACAAGACCCACACAAGGTCAAGCCAACCAAAATGCCTTCATTGGACGGGGTGGGTACTCACCAGACCCCACCCCTTATTGAGGAGCTATTGACAGTTAATAGCTTCCTGGGGAAGGAAAAATCTTTTGGAGAGATGTTTCTACTGCTAAGTTTCCCGTGCTCTGGGAGATGGTCTCACACTCATTTACTTATTGCACTTAGTGAGTTATCAAAAGGGGAGGAGGAAGAGACAGAAGAGAAGAAGAAATGTAAGGGAGGGAGCGAGGGAGGGAGGGAGCGAGGGAGGGAGGGAGGGAGGGAGGGAGGGAGGGAGGGAGGGAGGGAGGAAAGGAATCTGTACAACACAAAAGTCCTATAGAGTCAGGGTCTCTCAGGAGCAGGATATTTATTTATACATTGGGGGAACAAAACTAGGAAAGATCATTTCTAAGCACTGTGGACAGCAGCCTAAGATTAAAAAACAAAATCAAAAAACTGGATCACTACAGCAACCTCACAAAAACATCCCTCTATCTTAACTACCCTATTTCTCATAAAAGCCAGTTCTCCTAATTCCTCCCAAGTGTACCTCGGAATCTGCAGAAGTTTTTTTGTCTATAGATTGCATCATATTATTTACTTCTCCATTTCAAGATAGTGAAGTTTTCTCATCTGGGAGCGCAATGCTTTCTCCAAGAGCCAAAGACCACCTAACAAAAACCATAACACCAGGCACAGCGGTAATGGTGGTGGTGGTGGTGGTGGTGGTCAGAGTTATCCAAGAGACTCAACATTACAAGGGCGTTTTTGCCCTTGATTGCCCCCAGAGGTGGAAGGTAAGTCCCTATTGCTGAAGAAGACGAGGAGTCCAGAGGTTCCTGAGCTAGAAGTGACCTGAGTCCTTCCTTTCTAAGGACTAGGTTTTACAGTCCTGAAGGCACTATGCAAGCTCCCAAGCAGGCAACCAACAATCCCACTTAGCTATGACGCCAACGAACCACAACCATCACTAGCGTGGCATAAGGGTGTAGTGGTGGCATGCATTCCTTGGAGGTGTGAACTTAATTAAGACCAGGTCAGCAAGGGGAAGATGGTGCCTGGTACTGAAAATCTAACCAACTACCCAGGGCTAGAGACGTCATGGATCTTGGAAATGAATCTACAGCTGCCACTCTACTAAGCCAGCATGGTCTTTAACTGCATCCTAAACATTGGTCCTTATACCCATAGATAAGTATAGCCTTCACCCCTCATCAAGGAAGATTCTCTTTGGCACAGAAGGAGGACCATTATAGAAAAACCACAATCAATCAAAACACAGAGTTGTGGAACGCAGATCTCAACTGATCTATATACAAAGCGACTCCCGTAGCTATGGCCCAGGGAACGTTGTGGAAGAAGGGGAGGAAAGATTGTAAGAGGCAGAGAATCTGGGAGTTTACTGTTGAAAATTACACCCATGAAGTCTCACCAACATGACTGCCTAACCATAGGCCCACGAGGCCTCCATCCTACACAAAGAGCTACAGGCAACTAAGGATGCTTAGAGAGGGAGACACAGTCTTCCCCAGGGAAAAATCTCACCAACTGGTTATGCAATACCAAATGGCCAGCCTTGAAAGTAAACATACAAGTAAGATTATACAGAACGAGCAGGTTATGTTTGGGGTGTGTCTGTGTGTGTGTGTGTGTGTGTGTGTGTGTGTGTGTGTGTGTGGTGTGTGTGTGTGGTGTGTGTGTGTGTGTGATGTGTGTGTGTATCCCATATATGTGTGTGTATCCCATATACATACATTTGTGTGTGTGTGTGTGTGTGTGTGTGTGTGTAACAACACTCAATAAAAAATTAGCCATGTATTTGAAAGAGAACACATAGGGATGTATAGGAGGGCTTGGAGGGAGGAAATGGAAGAGAAGAATGATGTTATTATGTTATATTCTCAAAAAGAAAAGAAAAGAAAGGACTCTGGTGAGCAGAGCGCTAAAGTGTCCCTGCTGCACTCACTATGAAATCACAAACACACTTCCCCTCAACTTACTATCTCTAGATATCGACTTGTTTCCTATGAGCCCCCAAAGTGGTTGTCTTCCTCACTCACTATTGTGTCCCTATGGCTTAGCACAGTTCCTGACTCACAGCAGAGACTAAATAAACGCTGCGTATTGACTGAATGAGAAAATGGAAAAACAAATGATAAATAAAAGTCTTTTAACTAACCAAACTATCATTAAAATATATAGGAACTGAAAACACGGTCGATTATATTCAGTGTTTTTAAAAGATGACACATTTTTAAATGGCATGTTTGTTGAGTAATTTAACAGGTACTATTTGCTAGAAAGTTCCATGCAGTTGTCAGATTCTTTGGCTTCTATTCTCTGAGAATAGCGTTCTTCCTCTGTCATAGCTGCAGAAGATAAAATTCATGATCTGTCTTGGGGAAAACTCTACTTGTCAAACTCCCAAAGAGGATTAAAATTCTACTGACTCCCAGGGCTGACATAATTATAATGTTAAAAGGGCTATAAGTTTATGAGCATTTACATTGAACAAAGCATAAGAGAACTATGCTTATGATTTCAAAAAGGCAGTACAAATAGTAAAGTTACATGTAGAGATTCTAAAAAAAAGAATGTTTTAAGGAATAAAGGCCTAGACTTGAAAAATCCAGCACTCAGGGCATGAGAGACAGGAGGACCAGGAGCTCAAAACCAAACTGGATTACGAGAGACCTTGATTCAAACAGTCAGTGAAAAAATAGGCTAAAATATGAGTAACTTAGACAATATGAAGCTAAAATTCTTTAAAGTAAACAGAAAAATCTAAAAGTATCATACCTTTAAGAGAAGAGAAGAGAGTAAGACTGAAAGAAAAGATGAAGGGACCCTTGAGGAAAGAGAAGCAGCTTGCTACTCACGCAGTCTGTCAACAGCTTAAAGGAAGATGAAAGGAGCAAGGCAAACCTTCTGAGCCTTCTGTAAGTGTAAAGTGCCAAGGATAGAGAGATGGCTCAGAGGTTGAGAGCACTTTCTGCTCTTCCAGGGGACTCAGGGTCACGTCTCAAATCCAGCAACTCACAATTAACTCCAACTCCATATCCTGGGATCCAGTGCCCTCTTCTGACTTTCATGGGCATCCACACACAAGTGTCATACACCCACATAGACACACACATAAATAATGCTAATACATAAGTAAATAAAGTGTGAAATGCCTCTAGAGCGGGCCATGTCATCCTAGAGCAGAGTGCTGAGCTAAATAGCCAAAGAATTAAGCCTACCATGCTCCAGTAGGCAAGCAAAGAATAAACAGATAGTAACAGATGGTTATAAAAGAGTTTTCGAAACTGTGACAATGAAATGAAACTGTCTATTTGAAAGTGGCCCACATTATATCCAGCTTACATTCCAAGGGCCTCACACAGAGAGAAGTTAAGGAGCATTATGTTATACATAGGGGATACTGTAATTTGTCGCCTGCTGTGGGTTGACTATGATTTGACCCCACTGAAACATTTGTCGAAATTTAATCTCCATTATAAGATATTACAAGAGGTGGGACCGATAAAAGGTGACCAGAGCTCCGCCTGCTTGGCAGGATTGATTCATTTGCATAATTAATGAGTTCTCTCTGCTGTGGTTGGACTATAAAAGCCACTTCAGTGAAGTGTGACTCCACCGTGTGCTGACTGTCCTTGTGCTGGTCGGAACTTTCCAGGAGAAGGTCATCCTCACTGTGAACCTTTGACCTTGGGACACCACCAAAAGCCAAAACAAAAGTCTTTTTTTAAATATATAACTTACTTAGTCTGTGTTGTTGTGTCACTAGTGACACAAGCCAGAGTAAAAAGTCATCCAAACCAAGGGAAATTTTAAAAAGTTTAAGAGAGTCTGCTAGTAAATTAGCTGAAACTCACTCAGACAAACTAGGCTGTAGAATCCACATAACTGTAATTAAACATTTCGAAGACATAGCATTGAAGGAATGAAGTATTTAAAGGAACAGCATAGCTTCCAGCCACAAGTTACTGAAGCAGGAGAAAACTGGAGAAGTTTCCATTTAGGAGTTTACAAGGGCATACATGGTGACGTGCATAATATGTTGGCCCCACTCAGTGTTTAAAAGCCTGTCAATAATTTGTATCTGTATACTTTTTCATGGCTTTCTCTGAGTTAATATCTGAATTTTTAGCTTACTCACTGTTCGTATTATGACTCTCAGTGGGAGTATGTTTGTGTGGAGCATACATGGGGAGGTCAGAGGACGACACCGAGAATTTGGTTCTCCCGCTTTCACGCGGGTTCCAGGCATTGAACCCAGGCAGTCAGGTTTACACAGCAAGCACTTTACCAACTGAGCTATGTTGTCTGAAATATCAATGGCTTAGAATCAATAACATCCTGTTGTTTCCTACATGGTCTTAGAACATGTTTTCATTACATGGGTCATATAAAGGATTATAAAGTGTCTTCCCACATCTAAAGAATATCTCTCTTGTGATTCCTGGACTAACTGCTAATATCTGCCTAATCCGATACATTTTTTTTACAGTGAAACCCAAATTCTTTGGGTAATTACGGGTTAGCACTGAGACAGGGTATAGAGAGAATACTGGTCTGTATTTAAATAAGGACCTATTCATAAAGATGGGTGGGTGTGCTGCCTGGTCTTAGGTCAACTCGACACATAAACTAGAGTTATCTGAAAGGAGGGAACCTCAATTTACAAAATGCCTCCATAGATCTGCCTGTGAGGCATTTTCTAAATTACTGATTCATGGGGTGGGGGGAGGGGGGCCGCGGGGCGGTGGTGTCAGCCCATGTGGGTAGTGATAACCCTGGGCTGGTGGACCTGGATTCTATAAGAAATCAGAGTGTGCAAGCCATGAGGAAGAAAACCAGTAAGCAGCACCCTTCCATGGCCTCTGCACCAGCTCTGGCCTCCAGAGTCCTGCCCTGTTTGTATTCCTGTCCTGACTACCTTCAATGATGAACAGCAATATGGACGTATAAGCCAGATAAACCCTTTCCTCCCCAACTTGCTTTTTGGTCATGGTGTTTCCTCACAGTAATGGAAACCTTAACTGAAACAGCAAGTGTTAAAGGCAACCACGACTCCTGATATTAAAAAAAAACAAACAAACAAACAAAAACAGTTCATGGTTAACAACCCGGAAACCACTACCAATCTTCAGGAACTAAATGGGAGGGAAGGCCTCAGCAGAGGACTTTGGAGGAAACCATTACTGTAACAGAGATCAGGTAGGCACCTGTGGCCTTTGATAAAAGAACACAGCCATTACCACCACCACCCACCCCCATCCCCCAAAGCCTACAAATCTTGAATCTATTTTAGGTGCTTCCAGTTGCCTGGGTGTCTGGCTAATAAGAAATAATCCATAGACCTCAGCCTCTAGAGCGATACAATGCAGTATGTAAGACCAGAAAAGAGATCTAGAAAAACGAACCAAGACTCTACAGCTGGATTGACTTAAATACTATAAAAGCTCTTATTTCTGCAGTCTAGATATGTTCTAAGTCTCTTTTGCATTCGTACATGAAAACTAAGATCATGTTGATGACCACAGGACTATACAAAGAGCTGGTGCTATTAGTGCTATTTTCTTGGGTTTTCTGGACCTAGAAATTGATGGTAAAGAGAGGAATTTGTTATCTAAATCGTCCAAAAGATGCAGTAAATGCCACTGGGTCTATGAACCTGGCTTTACCCCTAAGTCGTTTCTCAACATTAGCCAGAAACTCAGCCTTCTACTTCTAACCCAAAGGTCTTTCCACTTGCTCTCAATATAGTATTGTTATTGCTGATTTTGAAGACATAAGCTCTATCATGTGATAGGAGACTAAAATTTAAGAGTCAAGTATATACCGCAAAAGAGTTACACAATGAAGCACTGTATGATTTCCAGAGGGTTGCAAAGGAAAGTTGACACTCAGAAAAATTTGGAAATGTTATCAACCAATTAATGAATCAAATATTCCAATAATACCAACAATGTAGTAGCTGCCAAGTAAATTAAATGTGTTTTCCTGCAAATTATGATAATAATTTCTTTTATGTCCATAAATTAATAGGTGTGATACAGCTAGGCCACACTTCCTTTCTATCCTCCTTACAATTAGTTACAGGTGCAGGGTGGTGGTGATGCATACTTTTAATCCCAGTAGGGGCAGGCATATCTCTGTGAGTTCAAGACCAACCTGATCAATAAAGCAAGTTCCAGGGCAGCCAGGGTGCTTACACAGAGAAACCCTGTCTCAAAAAAACAAAGCAAAACAATTAGTTGCACGTAGTCCTGCCACTGAGTTCTGGCTCATGTGGGCAAAGTGGCTTGGTCCACTTTTAGCCTGGATGTCCAGAGAGCTTCCACTCTGCTCTCTTTCCATGCTTCCAGATGATTGTACCCACAGAACCCCAGGAACTCTGAACTGAAGATTGTATGTCAAATGACTATAAGTACTAAGTACACGGACAGACTGAGTCTCAAGTGAGTAAGTTCAGCAGCCTTACTTAGCCGTGACCCAGTTAACTAACCGGCTACTGGCTACTACAGCAAGCTTAGTGAATAAACCACCTCTCGAAGATAAGCATACTTAACATATTCATGTACAAAAATAGATCCCAAGAGCACGTTCTATTGTACATTGTCGGTAAACTCTTTTACATTTTTGAATAATTTCTCATGCTCATGGAATTCTTAAATATTGTATTTTTTTAAAGCTTGTTGGTGACCCAAGCTGTGGGTATAATTTTGTGATTTTTAACTATTTTATTTCATTTTGAATATATTAAATCGTCCATTATCCATTGAAATATGTGTCCCTATTTTTATGGTAAAGACCACGTCCTCATTATAGATTTTTACTGACTTATCCCTGCTCTTCAGTATAATGGACAACTAATTTTGTGCTATTGGAGCTCAAGCAAATTAATATCTTTCTTTGAGTTTGTTCCATATGATAAACCTTTCCCACAATTTATTCAAATATACTCTGTGAAAGTTAATAACTTTGATTTAAAATGCTTCAAAATTACAAAATAAGTGGACTGGTATGATCCAGCATGCGGTGGAACCAAACCATTTGCTATTCTGTGTTCTATATTAACATACAAAGTAATGTTTATTCCTCTTCAAAATTTTGATACTACAGATAAAATATACCTACAGAATTGGAGAAAATACTTTCAAACTGTGTCTAACAAGAATTTAATATATCTATTATTTAAGAAACTCAAACAATTTTTTAAAAAGGAAGAAAAAGATCCAACAAGATATTGCTCAAAAAAAAAAAAAGACATATAAGTGGGAAACAAACAGGTATGTGAGAAAGAGCTCAGATTCTCTAATTATCAAAAAGATGCATATGAAAGGCCACAAGGAGACAGTACTTAACTCCAATGAGAGACCTACCAGAAGAGCAGCACTTGCTGCGATGAGGCGATGAGGAAAGAGAACCATAGGCCCGCCACTTCTGGGTGTGGTGCAAATTGGTGGAATCACCATGGAAGGGAGTAACAACCTTCATCAGCAAAATGTACAGCATAAGTCGCCCATCTTAGCACCTCCTGATGTTTCCTAAACTCTTTATAATATGAGAATTTGCACGGCACTTGGAGACAGCTCTCTCCACTAACCCATCACGTCAACATCATTATTTGTTTTACTCTCACGCGTTGCTAGATGAATAAAAAGAATCGAAAACCCACTTCATAAGAAGTACTGGGGGCTGGAGAGATGGCTCAGCAGTTAAGGGCACTGATTGCTCTTCCAGAGGTCCTGAGTTCAATCCCCAGCAACCACATGGTGGTTCACAAGCATCTGTAATGTGATCTGATGCCCTCTTCTGGCCTGCAGGTGTATGCGCAGGCAGAGCACTGTGTACGTAATAATAAATAAATAAATCTTTTTAAAAAAAAAAAAAAAAGAAATACCGTAAGTATTTTTATTTTACCGTGTATATAAAGAAACTAGCATAGGGCAGATCTAGCCATTGCATGGATGGTTTCTTCAGTACCATTTTGGTTCTGGGGAATCTAGCTTAGGTCTCAAGGCTTGGAGGCAAGCACTTTTACTCACCGAGGTATCTATCCCACCCAAATATTTCACTCTAATGAAGTGACTTTTGTGTGTTACTAGATAGTTTTATTCTGGCTGCCAGAAAGACCATGGCTTGATTAACACTTGGAACTTTTGGTTCCTTATCTTCAACCTATGTGGAGAAAAACAGTCAAGGGCTAGAGCCAATCACCAATGGGCAAAATCATACAAACTTAATGACACCTTTATAAAAGATGTAGCTTGGTTTTATGACTTGGCTGATACACCAATTTCAGGAAGATGCACACACACTAACTTTGGCAGAATAGAAGCTTCTGATTTTGAGATCCTCCGGACTTTACCCAGTACACCTTTTCATCTGATTACTCATCTGTATCCTTTACAATAAACCGAATTAAAGAATCCTACGAATGATTGTAACAGATTTTGGGAAAAGAGGAAGCATCCTGCGGGGTCTTCTGATGTTCAGGAGAGAAATGCTAGTAACCAAAACACATGATATTTGTAACTGGCACCCGGTGTGTTGGTATGTTTTTCTACTGAGCCCTTAAATCTGTGGATTCCAACACCAGCTCAGGTTGGTCAACTGATGAAACTGAATTGGAGTTTAGGTTCTAGAATATGTGGAAGAAACAAAGAATTGATCGGTATGAGAAAACAAAAAAACAAGACAAAACAAAAGCCCTATTCACTATGTCCGCTCAACTTGTAATCACCGACAGAGCTCAGCACTGGGTTTCTTTGTGTTCCCCACCACTCTTTCTCCTGAGTAGAGCAACATTCTGTGCCTTAGCTTTAACCACCACCCATCTGTTCTAGGGTCCATGCTTTGGATTACTGATCTGAAATGTACCTTCAGCTCCTGATTCCTTTATTCGTGTGCCTTCTCTCCATGTCCACCGATTAGAGTTGGCAACACCAAATTTTGTCTACTCCTTTTCAATTTTCACTCACGGTGTTTCCTCAACAAACACCGAGTCCGTTCTTCCAGCTGCCGTAGCTCCAACCTTGGCCCCACCCTTCTTTCGGGATCTTGTATCCCGTTATCTGGTCTGTCGCAAACCTGGTGAGCTCTGTTTTCAGTCAGAACGTGGCAACATTCCGCCGTCTCTACTACTACTATCCCAACGAAGCCACGATTGTCCTTTGCCTGGGAAATTGTAAAATGTACGCAATGGGTCACTTTTCACCATACAACCCAGTGAGTTCTCCAATGCCTGCAATTCAGCTCCAACAGGCACCAAGAGTTCTCAAAATGCTCCTTTCAGCCATATGATCAAGTCCTATTTTGACCTAGCTGCCATCTCATCTTTCTTGTCACTCCATCACCAACCTTCTTGCCGCTTCCCTCATAGTTTTGTATATGTTCTTCTCACCTGTTCTCCCTTCTGCCTACATGGTTGTCCCCGTAGGTTTTCCCCCAGTGGCTCTCCTCTTATTTTCACCTAATATTTACACAGAGATAGCATACTTTGTATATTCTATTAAAGTAGCAGCTATAACCGATCACATAGTTTTGGTTTTACTTTCCTCCACAGCAGAGATGCTAAGCCACATTTTCACTTTAAAAAGTCTATATTTCTCTGAGTTCATATAGGCTTTGTAAGCATCGTATTTTTTGGCATTCTTTGTTTGCTATTATGTCTGCAGCACTGATAACAGTTCTCAGCACAGAGCAGATATAGGACAAACACTAAGAGAAAGAGAAAGAGAATTGTAATAGGGCGTCCTGAAAATCATTTCGAGGTACAAGGTCTGTGTGCTTTAAGGGACATCCCCTAAGTAACAGCAATAGCCAGATAGTATTTCAGCAAAGATCATGGGTAATGAGAATAAAGAGACAAAAGCTGTGGGCTACTTACTACCGTACATGCAATGGCTAGGAATATGCGTTGTATCCTAACAGCAATTTTGGTTACTCTCAGTACAATTCACCACAAGTATCAGTGTTATCGTAGTGACTGTTTAAGTAAGACAGACTTACCACTTTTATCAGTGTGTGGTATTGGTATATCACACGAACAAAGGCTAACTGAGATACATAACAGGACGAATAAATAATTACAGAGGCATTTGCTTTGCCTTCGCAACAGACTCTACTAAATGAGTGAAGTGGACACACTTCCACCCTGTTTTAAAATACTCAGGAGACATTTTGTGTCAAAGTATGAGACCTTTCCCAACACTTGGTTGAGGCCATGCCTAGCATTACCTATTGAGATAGCCTGGCCTACTTGGTCCCAATAGCCTTGCAGGCTGATTCTTACTCTTTGCCTTCTTAGAAGAGCGTTCCTTCCAATATGTCTTATTATTTATTGAATCCTTTACCAGACTTCGCTTAAAAAAACAAACCCATTTTGTTGCCAATACAACCTGAACCACCCCTATGCCCCCTTTCTGTTTTGTGGACTGCACTCGCTCAATCTGCCATGTGTGTCACTACCGCCATGCACCAATGGCTTATATTTAATCTGCATACATGTTTTATACCCAAAAAATGCTGGCTACCCCAGCCTAGAGCTAGGTAAATGGTACTTACATCTAAATTTCATTTAGTCTGTGGACATCATAAAGCACATTTGCCTCAACTTATCAGCCCCAGGAAACCCTCCTCTCATGGAAAAAAACAAAACAAAAACAAAAAACTACGATCTCCTACATCTTGCTGCCGTTTTTCATCTCATCAGGAACTCGGGTTTCCCCGACTCTACTTTATTACTTTCCACCAAGACGTAAAAAAAGTGCTACAATCTGCGTGGCACACTGGGTGTGTTCAACATGCCTCCATTGAGTTTCAACTGGTATAGCCAGAATCCTCTCTAATCATTTGTCATGGACATTTGTAGCTGCACAAGGACTCTCGTGGAATTGGAACCCCACACAGGTTGGAGTCCCAGTGGAAAGCAGCTCTCGTGACTTCCTCCTCAAATAGTGCCCTGTGTAGTGGATTTAACCAAACAGTGGGAGTCAGGAGAGAGGGTACAATCAGAATGCCTCCTGGGGGAAGATTCTTTTGTGTGGGAGCTGTATGCAACACAGTAGAATGTCTATCAGCATCCTGGATGTTGTCTAGGAAGCTGTATCAGCCCAGTTAAGAGCAGGGCTAGAGAGCCAGGTGAGAGGTTAAGAGCTTGGGTTTTTCCAAAGCACTGGAATTAGATCCCCAGCACCACCGACATGACAGCTCACAATTGTCTAACGCCAGTGCCAGGAGACCT
Source organism: Acomys percivali (assembly GCA_907169655.1). Classification (NCBI taxonomy): domain Eukaryota; kingdom Metazoa; phylum Chordata; class Mammalia; order Rodentia; family Muridae; genus Acomys; species Acomys percivali. The sequence continues at coordinate 987,520 of OU015758.1, read as the reverse complement.
GATGGCGTCCTCTTCGGGCCTCCGTAGGTACCAGGCGCACACACATGGTGCCCATGCATACATGCAGAAAAAAAGCATCCATACACATATAAAATAAAATACTCACGTTAAAAAGAAAAAAACTAACTATCTCCTCTATTGTGGGGAGAGTGAATGGATGTGAACGGGATTGTGGTCATCCCAGGACTGACTTGAACTTACTGGCCAAGAACTTCAAATAGTTCAATTTGTGTGTATTTCCCACCCCCTGCCCACCCCCCACCCCCACCCCTCAGGATCTGAGGTAACAAGAACTGAACAAAACTAGGTGGAAGGGGCAAGCTGGCGGTGTCTGCATGTAAGTCAGCAACCGTGGTGAAACTGAAAACCAGATAACGAGGAAAGAGGTGATGTGACACTGCAAAGGGGGCAACGAAAGGTGGATGATTCAACAGACCGTACACGTGGACCCCAGAGAGACGTGAAAGTGGGGATGTAGATTCAGCGTAGGAAGAGCCCAGAAATCATGAGGCAATGGTCAATGAAAACTGTGAAGCTCAGTTACAGCCGGCAGCTACACTATTTAACTAGTTACACATCCATACGGTCGTCATATATAATTATTATCATTAGACTCTGAGAAAACTTCAGCTCTGTGAAAAGCTGGGAATTGTGATGCCAGTGCCGTATTGCTGTGACAAGCAGAGGTGTGAACCAAATCTTCTACAGTTTCTGCAGAAAATGCAAACCTCAACAGACCCTATTAAGCTGAAGTCTGTATTTGATTTGGTCACTATTCACTGTTTCTCTTAATAAATAAATAAAACTATCAGGAATTTTAACTTGCACTGAGTTTAAGGTGGGCATTGTATTTGGATTGCTTACTTGTAAGAAAACTTTTGGTAAGCGCTCTCTCTCTCTCTCTGTCTCTCTCTCTCTCTCTGTCTGTCTGTCTCTCTGTCTCTCTCTGTCTCTCTGTCTCTCTCTCTGTCTCTCTCTCTGTCTCTCTCTCTGTCTCTCTCTCTCTCTGTCTCTCTCTCTCTCTGCCTCTCTGTCTCTCTGTCTCTTTCTCTGTCTCTCTCTCTCTCTCTATCTATCTATCTATCTATGTATCTTAAAAGAAAGGCTATCAAGCTCGTGGAAATGAAAGCAGCTACACACAAACCTCTTATTAATAGAACAATGAGCATGATATTCAATATCCTTCAAAAAAATTTAACCTGGTCTTTGATTTTAGCACTTACAGCTACTTTGAAATAAGGTCAAACAATTGGAAGTTTTTTTTTAAAAGGAACAAAAGTTAAAACAAACTCATAAGCCAATTTTATTTTCCAAACATAGCTGAGTGAAAAGTGTATACAAAGCAAATTTCCTTACGTGCTGAGTAATGTTCTAACCCCTTCTGCCTCTGCATGAAAAACGTAGGGTTTTTTTTTTTGTCACTTTTATAATAAATCTAAAACATTATCGTTTTAGCAGGAAATGCTATGCCTTGCCAAAAATAGTCACTCTATGAAGCAGTCAATCCAAGTTTGTTTTAATAATCCCCAGATACATTTACCACTGTGCCGGCCCCTTCAGTGCACCGCTGCTATTATCTGCTGTTTAAAATAGATGTCCTGAGTCCATTATCTAAGTGAACAAAAACATAAACATTTCAACTATCAAATCATCAGAACTGCTTAGGCAAGCATAAATATCTTCTGGTCCCAGCGCATCCCTAAGGGAATCCTGCACCCCCGCGCACACACGTCCTGGCCCTACACCCCCAACCCCCGCCACCCCCACCCCAGCACCCCACCCCATGACTGGCTCTGCTGTTCCAATAATAGCAGAGCCTTGGCCTGGTTGTGAAGTCAGGGGGTCTTCTTTTTACAGCTTAAGTAGTTTCCGTATGTGAAGACGCAGACGTAGTAATACATTTTAATACCATCCAAATGGAAGAAAAACAAAGCAATTGATGAGTAACGCCTCGGGAAAAGGCATAAATTGAACTTAAGGAATTGACTTTGATTTCTACTTGACATTATTGGGGGCATTTTTTTTTCCCCTGCTGCTTCCGTCAAGAAACCCGGTTCCACTAGGCCTGTGTTACGTTTTCGGGTTTCAAGTCCACCTTCCGCTTTAGATTTGGAAGAATCATTTTAGGTGCGGCATCGAGCCGGCGACTAAAGGGGTTGAGAAGTGACACATGTTTTATGCCCTGTTTTCACACTGCTCAAAGCTCCTGGCTCTGTCTTCAGCTCACAAAGGTGACATTCCGTAGAGGATTACAGAGAAATACAAGAGACCCCTAGTCTTAAACTGGGTCCCTTTGGTGGGATAATTTCTATTGGGTTGGTATCAGATTCCATTTAATACTGTGTATTACTGAGATCATTTTTTCCCCTCCACAGAAGCCCTCTCAACTGTCACACTGATGAGTCGGCCTTTTCTGATGTCCCTAAGTGCCTGCACTTCCAAGGATTCAGATAAGAGCCCCAGCTGAGTGACTGGGTTAACTGATAAAATTGCTAATTAGAGCCCTGTTTTTTCAACACTCCCGAAAGATTAACTAACTGGCCAAAATTTAGAGTCCAGAGGAAGTTTTCATTTTTTTCAATAGTGGGTACTGTCTTGGTAAATAAAAGGAGTTAATAATTTCAAAGAAATTAATGTCAAAAAATGTTCATAGGGGTCCCCCCCCCCGGGGAGAATGGGTAAGTGGAACTTCTTGGGGGAAGTTTTGTTAGTTTTCTTCACTGTAAACATTGTTGCTTCGTAGAAAAGCACAGAAGGTCACCTGTGAACTATTTACGTGTCTGAGCTAGCATGCCGATATAAAAATCATATTTTCTCTTAGAGGCAGGGGAGCTAACAATCTCATCTTTAAAACTGGTGGGAAAAAATGCAAAACTTGTGTGTCAGACTTCCTCAATCAGGTGCCATTAGAGAAACAATTCAGTGTCGGCTGACCCTTAGGACAGCAACACTACCTAGCTTTGGCCTGAGCCACCCTCTGGATAGCTGAACTCGAATACATCGCTTTCACATGTCTAACTCACTTGCGCCACCTGAAGAGCAGATGACAGTAAGTTCCTTCCACAACTACGGTGCGAGGTAAATGAACTAAATCAAGCGGTCGAATGCCTATGAGGCGCACAGTCACGCAGCAGGGAGAGACTGCTCTGGGTCCATAGGCAGGAATCACACGATTTAACTTCCCTGTGCGTGCTTGTGTGTTACAGTAAAGGATGGCTCCCCAAAACTTTTGAACATTCTTCTTACAACTGATATAATTTGATCCCTGAGTCTTCTTCCACTGACCCTTAGTCGGGTCTTGCTCCTGCGCTCACTCGCTTTAAGCCTAAGCAACAGCATTTGGAAACCACCACCACCACCCCCCCATCCCCGCGGCTCATTTGCCCCACTCGTTAATTACCATCCTCTTGCGACAACCCTCACAGGGCTGTAAATGCACCAAATGGGTAACCTCAACTATTTATGTCACCCACTCTTCTGGGAAAAGTAAATGTAGAAAGATCTCCAGTGGAGCATGTTTTTTAATTTGTGAAAAGAAGTGGGTTCGTTTTCCCCTGAAGGCTCTTTCTTTTTCCCAGACCCAGTCCAGCTGCTGGTGACAGACATGAGGCGTGTGGGTAAGAATGGTGACAGAAGGATGGGACGCCAAACAGCAGGAGGATGAAAACGCCTTGGAGAGCCTTGTGTGCTCCCCTTTACCTAATCTTCTGATGCAAGGGGACTAAAGGGGCCACTAAAAAACGTGGCTCTCTTTGATATTGCTTCTAATACGGCTGGAAATGGGGCGGCCTGGCGTTCAAACGTGGGGCGTTTAAACTGCTTAAAACATCGGGCTCCGGAAACAACATCAAAGGTGCACGTGGGTGGTTTGGGCCACCAAGAGGTCACCACCACTGCCCTCTGCTATAATAGGTGTGTGTGGAGACACTGTGTACCTGTGATGTGGTGCTGTTTGCTTTTTTTTTCCTCCCCTGCTGATAAATGTGGAGCTGGAAGAGGAGATGCCTCCGTGTGCCAGAGGAATGATCCGCTATGGACGGCTTAAAGGCAAACAGGTATCAGGTTAGGGTTACAGGGGGCAAGGTTTTAGAGGAAGATGGTCTTTGTTCTTATAAAATGGGCCTCTTTAGTTCATTGTACAAAGGGGAGGTATTGGCAAGAGAGGCTTCCCTCTGGACCACCAAATTTAAATAAAGGTAACATTATTCTGGCAATAGATAATTTAGATGACATTAAGGATAGATATAAAATATGAAGGAAGGTTGACTTTATTCCTATCTTTTCATAGATATTTTCATAGTACATCAGTCCCCAACAACCATCCAATATGACTGTTTAAATTACAATCCCATAAAACTATATCAGAAAATTGTGTGTAGTTTCTCAGATCAAGTTCTAAGAGAAAACCTTACAGGTTTTAGTAATATGGCTTCAAAAAGTTTTTAGGATGATATACCAACGATCCTACAGAGTAAACTAACCTAGGCCCGTGGGGGCTCATAGAGACTGAACCAACAACCAAAGAGCATGCATAAGCTTGACCCAGGCCCACTACACATGTGTGGCAGATGTGCAGCCTGGTCAACACATGGGTGGGTGTCCTAACAATTGGAGAGGGGTCTGTCTCTGACTCTGTTGCCTGCCACTGGATCCCTTTCCCCTCACTGGGCTGCCTTGGTTGGCCTCAGTGGGAGAGGATAACTTTAGTCCTGTTGCAATTTGAGATGCCGGTGTGGGTTGGTACCTGTTGGGGGCCTCGCCTTCTCTGATAAGGAGAAGGGAAGATGCCAGCGTGGGGCATGAGGATGGGACTGGGAGCAGAGGAGGGAGAAGAATGAGTTCAGGTTGTGAAATTGTAAAATTATGAGAGAGAGAGAGAGAGAGAGAGAGAGAGAGAGAGAGAGAGAGAGAGAGAGAGAGAGAGA
>OU015758.1:945345-974976 GCA_907169655.1 Acomys percivali | reverse complement strand
AGAGACAGACAGACAGAGGGGAAAGAAAGACAGAGACAGATGGACAGAGGTGGAAGAGATAGAGACAAAGAGAGACAGACAGCAGGGGGAGAGAGGGAGAGAGAGGAGAGAAAGACAGAGAGAGAGAGAGAGAGAGAGAGACAGAGAGACAGAGACAGAGAGAGAGAGAGCACAAAGTAGGAGGGGACTAATTGGAATGAAGAATTTAAGGAGAATTTCAGTGGCAGAAGGAAGAGAATGGGGCAGGCTAAGGTAAAGGGGAGAAAAATGAGGAAAATCCATCACATACATGTATGAAACTGTCAAATTATAAAAAATTTCCTTTGTAATGGGAAGAGACAAAGATGGGATGCTAAAGTTATAATGAATGCTGATATAAATATACAAAAGACATCAAGTAAAATCAAGAACTAGGAAAGCTACTCATTCGCCATAATTCTGTAACTTTTATAGAACTAGTGATTCAAAACTGCACTGTGACTTTAGAGTACCCTAGGAAATGTGTCTTCTCAGTTGCCTCAAAAGCCTTGAGAGAGACAACTGGGAAATAGACAGAAAGGGTATCTTTTTCCTAACAGTTTAAAATAACCCTTATAATTGACAACTGCTCTATTATTAACTTCTAACTGCTCCCCTCAGGTTTCAGAGAATTTTTTATAGGCTACTCTATAAATATTTTATTTAGTCCTTTAATTCTTTTTTTTTTTTTTTTCACATTTTTTTTTAAATTTTTATTTTTTTAATTAATTTATTCTTGTTACATCTCTATGGTTATCCCATCCCTTGTATCCTCCCATTCTCCCCTCCCTCCCATTTTCCCCTTATTCCCCTCCCCTATGACTGTTCCTGAGGGGGATTACCTCCCCCTGTATATGCTCATAGGGTATCAAGTCTCTTCTCAGTGACCTGCTGTCCTTCTTACAGTCTCCACACTTGAGTGGAGAGAGGGATTTGACTTTCTCAAGTACTCTGGTGCCTCACATTTGACTATGTCCCCTGGTAGTCCTTTAATTCTTTAAGCACATCAAGTAAATGAGAAGGAACAAAACTTTTTTTTTTTTTTTTTTTAGGGAACAAAACTTAAAGCAAGAAGCAAAACATTTATCCCTAGGAAAATTGTCTTGAAGCTAATAATATTATTGTGAAATAACTTAAAGTTAATGCAAATATATTCATTTCCCCTTCAACGTACAGACTTAAACATATGGCCACCACCATTATTGTATTGCCACAAGTAAAAAGTACCAGGCACCTCAATTCAACATACCTGAATCAAATACTAAAGGGTTCATAAGGAAAGGGAAGCATCCATGTTTATAGCTGATGAGAATGTGACCTGTCAGCTATTCTATAGGGTAATTTGTTGGAGGGTGGTCTGATATATTTTGATGCTAATTAATGTTTGCTGTCTCTGTGACCCACCTTATGACCAATAAAAAGCCATCACCTGGGCAGGACAAAGGGGATAGGTGTGGCTAAGGTTCCCAGGCTTGAGGAGAGACAGAGAGAATCTAGAGAAGAAAGAGGAGGAGGAGGAGGAGGAGGAGGAGGAGAGAGGAGAAGAGAGGAGAAGAAGGCCACCATGGGTTGGATGGAAGAGGAGCACATGGCCAGCGTGGATGGAGATTTGGCCCAGATGAAGAACACTAACAAGTATTTGGGATTATGGATGGGAGGTAGCTTGATAGAAATTATTAGAAGCAGATGGCATGGGATTGAGGCAGGGATCCCATACCTGACCCACCATGGAAAGTAGTTTAGAGGATTGATATCTTCCTGTCCCGGGGTTAACTAAGGGTGTTTTATAATATAACAAGTGTCTGTGTCTTGACTGATTGCTAGTGGGTTATATTGATGTAATAATAATTACAGGCCTGATAATAAACAATTATTATGTCATATAGGTAATTTAAAATAAACCACCTCCTAAATATATGCCCCAGAGACACTTCCTTGCTTACTAGAAGAATGTTGTATGTAGAGCATACTATATATAGAATGCTGCTTGTTACATAATTATTGACACTATGAAAGGATTAAAATAAACTAAACTTTCACCATAGAAAACTAAACAAAAACACTATACAAGTACAAAGTAAGTTTTTAACATGGCAAGGGAAAAAAATACACAATCAGATCAAACAAAACATGCATCAAGCAAAAATCAGGGTGGAGTAATACTGACCAAAATCCAGTAGGTAGAACATGCATAGCCCCGCGGCCAGATAATAGGTCTTAAAAAGAACACTTTCTTTAGATATCCACTCAAATTTCACCTATGTAAGCTTTTTCTTACTGTTAGGCAAAGGCAGATGAGCCTTAGGACTCAATGTTTTCCTTTATAATAATTACTATAACTTACTCATTTGTTTAAACCATAGATTTCTTGCACTCAAGCCAATAATATAAGTTTCATGAGAATAGTTGATATATCTAAAACTCCTCAGTGTGTCCCCAAATTTATCATACTACTTATCATACTATGTAGATTAACTTTTAAAAACCCTAGAATCAGGGTTTTAGCTCAGAAATTATATTGCAGTAAAAATTTTCCATGTCTAACCTATATTTCTGTTACTTTGTTGTTGAAACAAAGTCTTTTACTCTGTAGCCCAGGCTGGCTGGAGTCACCATGAATTCCTTTCTCACTTTCTGTTGAAATAAAATCCCTGTTCTTTAGCCATCAATAGGCATTCCTATCAGTTAGCTGTTCCTCTCTGATGCACAAAATCAGATCTCTAGTGTTCTTTAATGTGATGCTGTCTCGAACAGGGGACACAATGTGATTTGTGTCTTTAAAAGACAAGTAAAAGAGACCAGAGTGGCTTACCCTAAATCCATGTAAAGATACAAGGGGACAGACATCTGAAAACCTGAAGGGAGCCTTCGCTTGCAACCATACCACCCTGCACATACCCAGTACAAGTGTCTTGGACCCTGCAGCCTCTGGAACTGTGAGAAACAAATATCTACCTTGTACATCATTAAGCCTTTTGATGTAGTAGGTGTTCTAAAACAGGCACTCAGAAAACAAAAATAATCTCTGCTGCCCAATCTCCCTTGCATCCAGGAGAAGCAAATGAGCAAGTGTACTCCAAGCAAATTGCTGAGCACAGCCTTGTACAGACGACGCACACCATCTTTCTTCCCCTCTTTCATTCATTCTTTCTTTCTTCTTCACACTGAACAGAAACATGAACAAAGCTGAGGCCAACAAAAAGCAACACAAAGCAGAAAAACAACAGGCTCCTCATAATTTGTCTAATGAGTCATCATAGCTGCCCAAACACTTAAGAAAAGGGGAAAGAAATTGCTTGTTTAAAGTCTTATATCCAACCTCAACATTTAATATTGCTAGATGATACAAGAAGAAATTGCCATAAAATCCTTTTAACTGACATGTCTGTGTCAAGTAAGTTAAAATTCAAGGGAAAGTTCTAGAAAGATGGCTCAGCAGCTAAGAGTATGTAATTTTCCATAGAGGACCTGAGTTCAGTTCCTAGCAACCACCTTAGGAAACTCACAGCCACTTGTAACTCCTGATCTAGAGTGTCCCTCTTCTGGTTCTGGTCTCAATGGACACTCACGTGCGCGCGCACACACACACACACACACACACACACACACACACACACACACACACGAATTAAAAAAAATAAAACCAAAGGAAAAAGGCAACAAACAAAACTTCATTTTTAGGCCTGCCTAATCCAACCGCATGTCCAGTTTACAACAGCGTTGTCACTAAAACATCCTGTCAAACTCTCCACCCTCTCCAGCTTCTCCCTCAGTTCTTCTTCTAATCCACCCCCACTCTTTACACTCTTGAGGGCTTCATGGGTCTTGAAGAATCCATCCTTCCCAATCTTGATTCAGTTTACTTTGTATACCCTCTTGTTGCCCATTCTCCTATTCCCTGGATTTTATCAAACCTGAGATTTCATATACATACTCTTTTGAGACATGAGGCATTAGTAGCAAAAGGTGGCCTTCCTAATTCAATCCGAATGTTAAATCTCAATGAATGCACCGATCCCACGCCACCTTTCCCATGGGAACTGTTTACATCTACATCATGGTAGCATCTTCCAGAGCAAGGTGTTGAAACAGCTGTCTCCCAGCCCCCACTCACTCACTCACTCATTTCCAGATGTTCTCTGCTCGTAATTCCTTATCACTGGGTTTCTACACAAAGTTAATCTTCTTATTTGGCAGAAGACATGATGAGAACAGTAACAGAGAGCCACAGGGATTAACCAACACTTAATGATTCCTTCTTTAATAGGATCCCAGCCAAGTAGCCAACAAGCCGAACAGCCCTCAATATGAATGGCCTTCCCCTGCATTAAGGAATAATTGCTTATCCCTAAGGGGTAAGGCCTTTGTCCTCTTAAATAAATAGAAAGTGCTGAATTTTCCAAAGGTCAGAGAGTCAAGACTGGTAAGCTACTTATATAAAATAAATGGATGTCATTTTATAATCATGGGAGTTCAGCAGAAAAACCCAAATCAAAGCAACTAGTGTTTTATACCTTACCAAGGAAGTCATTTGAATTTGTAAGAGATGAACTTTAAAGCAATAGGCATTTGTAACTGCCTGTGTGTAAGAGATAATAGCACTTATAATTCAATTCTCAATGCCTATGTGTTTATGGGCAGTGATCTCTATGAGCAATAATTTTTCCACATTTCTAAATATTTAATTCAGAAGCAACTTTTACACTCACATTCCCCCACGGCATGTGTATTATGTGCTACATTCTGAAGGTACAGAAAAGTATGAGGCAAGACCGTTTGTACTGAGAGCCGCTTGGCCTTGTTCACTCCTTGGCTCGAATCCTACGAGAGGAGAAATGTTCTTAAACTCCAAAGAAGATGATGGAAGAAGTAATTCTGATACAAAATGCGAGGAGACACATAATCTGCTTGTGAGCAGTGACTAAAGCATCTTAAAGAATGAGTAGAAGTTATTCCAGGCAAAGAAGTGGAAGAGTCGCTCCACACAAAACTCACAGCACATACAGAAGCAAAGAGATAAAGTGAGTTGATTATAGCTGGAGCCAGGGAACAGCTAGAGAAACAACCTAGAACAAAACAGAAAGGGTGAACAAGGATGTGACCAAGATCTACTATTAGCTTGGGTACAGAAGACATGCTATACCGCCCCCTTACCTTTCTTTTGATTTAAAAAGCTATTTACAAGTGATTACTGCTGGAACTGAAAGGGTTAACATTGGGTTCTGATTGGCCAACGCCCTACATGTGTGTGAGGTGAGTACCATTATAACTATCCCATCAACACGAAATTAAATGACTACCCCGGTTTATACCGCTGGAGACAGGACCAAAAACAGCCATCACCTCTGTCTAGAACGGCATAGCTACTTCCCAAAATGAAAAATACCACTGTTTCCCCTGGTCCCTGTATCATACACAGTAATTTCAAATTCATCATCTGTCTTGATCCCTATTAAAATGCTGTAAGGAAACTTAAGGCTCGGAGACTTAGCCCAGGTTTTTCAGCTGATTAAATAATGAGTCGAGACCCAGGAATAGCTGAGGATTATAATTTCTTCAAAACACTCTTCAATGTTATCCCCTAAAAATAACCCTTGCTCTTGGAACTTATTTACTCACCTTGAGTAAGAGCCACACCATCAACAGATCACCCACTCCAAATAGCATTGATTTATAGTTACCAATCAAGACTTCTTGCCTGACATCATGATTCAGATCTCCCACTATCTATTGGCTGCCCAAGGTTGTCTGCCTCACACACAGTATGTTCAAAACTGAGTCCCTCATCTTGCCCCAAGATGAAGCCTGTTGCCTAAACCAGAAATGTCGGGCTGCTCGACCACTGGCTTGCTTATTCTCTCCCTCAGATCTAAACGTCCCTCCAAGTCCTAGTTAGTTTCTCTCCTAATTTATCCAGAGGAGGTGCTTCCTTTTTCTGTTTTACTACTGGTGAAGTGTTCCTAGTTTAACTCAGTTTAGTTCACGACCTCCAACTTTAAGTTCCATGGCAATGTTTTGTGATCTCCAGTTTGATGAACGCCTGAAAACTCTCTTTTCCCAGCTCAGGAGGGAACGAGCCTTCTCTAGAAGGTTAACTCGGTCTCTTGTTTCACCAAACATACAACTTTAATACAGCCAACGTTTCCTGGTCCTCAGCCTTTTCTTAATGATGCATCAAGCAGCATTGCAGGAGGCTTGGTTGGCTTTTGCGTCTTGTTTTGTTTCTGCAGTTTGTATTGTTTTGTTTTATTTTGTTGGTTTTGGGTAGCTAGTATTTCTCAGTAACAAGTCAGACATGTCTCTGAATGCTGACATAAGCATTTTATCCCTTCGAAACCTTAACCAACAATTCAGATTACCTACCTTCTAGCAACACGACAAATAAGCCTCCATCTCCAAAGTTAACTCGTGTTTGACCATGCCCATGCACCGCCATGCTAAACGATGTGATTTTTATCCTTCTGAGGATTTTTTTCTGTTCCTCATCCAGAGAAATCCTTGCCACTGTGTGTTTACAATAAGGAGAGCGCTCATCATACTACTTGAAATTTTTAATTTATTCCTATCATGTTCCACGAAATTTAGCCAAGTAAATGATAAACAACTCTTCATAGATGTTCTTATTCATTTGAGTTCTTATAGCAAAATTATTTGCACTGGCTGGTTTTGTGCCCACTTGACACAAGCTAGAGACATCACAGAGGAAGGAGCCTCGGCTGAGGAGATGCCTCCATGAGATCCAGCTGTCAGGCAATTTCTCAGTCAATTACTAAGTCAATGGGGGAAAAGCCCAGCCCACTGTGGGTGGGGCCATCCCTGGGCTGGTGGCCCTGGGTTCTGTAGGAAAGCAGGCTGAGCCAAGCATGGGAAGCAAGCCAGTGAGCAGCGCCCTTCTGTGACCGCTACATCGGTTCCTACCTCCAGATCTGAGTTCCTGTCCTGACTTCCTTCAATAACGAACAGTAATATGGGAGTGTAAAGCAAATAAACCCTTTCCTTGCCCCCTTCCCACTTGCTTTTTTTTGGTCATGGTGTTCTGTCACAGCAACAGAAACTCTAACGTAGACAGTACTACGTCTTTACTGGTGACCTTTCGTTTGTTTCCACAATGACAAAGACTAGGGACATGTAAAAATCAAAGCAGCCATGGATCTGCTATCCACTGTGGACTCTCTTCCTGGTCCATGGTAACTATCTTTTCGTCGTGTCGTTTCAAAGCAGTGAGAGAAAGAGCTCTCCGCCTAATGCTTCTCCAAAGATCCTTCTCTGAATGTCATCGCCTTGGAGCCTAGGATGTCAACAGACAAATGGAAGCTATGGATGGGCCATGTACGCAGGAACAAAAATGTTAGAGTCAGATACGGTGTGCCTCTCACATACCTGCTTCTAATTAAGCTTTACAATCTTAAGTATGTGCATATTATAAAGCAAGTGCTCTGTTGACCTAATGTAATGTGATTTTAGTCATGTGGCACACTATATACCTGATAGAGAAACTTTTCCGTTAGTTCACACAAGAAATTCTGACCTCCAACAAGTATTTTTGGCAGGAATTGCTGTAGACAACTTGCTGTTCAAATCAGATTTGGCTCCCAAGACCCATTTCTACATCCATTTCCTGTTCATATCACTTGGAACCTAGTTTTTCAAGAAAATGTGTTGGTTTTTTTTTTTTTAACAGAATGAGCATGCAGTTTAGTCCCATAATAGATAATACATGTAATTATGTGTGTTAGATTCTTAAAAGAGCAAGACGTGCAATTTATGTAAAACACGCACATACAAGCACAAGAAAATAAGTACATGTGTTCATGACATATAATGGCTGATGTGATATTATCAAGGCAAGGCCTCGGAAATATGTTTCTCTGACTTGTTTATAGTCTCAGCTGCCTGCGCGGCTTGCCATTTACCTTCAGTTCACTTATTTGCACGTGTGACTAACAGTAATTGATGATGTGCACATAATGTATGTATTAAAAAGATATAATAGGTTTTTTTCCAATATAATACTTTTTTAACATGCCCACTTCACTCCTCTTCCACTCTAAGTGAAAATTCAGAAGTGTTGGTTCCACGTGGCATGTTCAGCAAGTGTTGGAACCTTACTGGAAGGATGAATGGCTGTGAAGACGCATCATAGAGCCACAGGGGGGAAATTGCATCACTTTCTGGTTCCCCATGGTCTTTGAAAATGGTCCCCTTGCCTGGGCACAGTAGCGCATACCTTTAATTCCAGCACTCAGGAAGCAGAGGCAGGTGGATCTCTGTGAGTTCAAGGCCAACCTTGAAATTAAGTTCAGAACAGCCAGGGCCATGAAACCCTGTCTTGAAAACCAAAAAGAAAGAAGATGGGGGCAGGAAGAGGGAAAGAGGGAGGGAGACGGGGGGGGGGGGGGGAGTCATAGAACATGGAGAAATCAAGATGGTAGTGACCTGGAAGCTTCATCCCTCCTAACTAGCTTTTGTAGTGCTGGAAGATGTTATCCATGGTCTCAGAGGAGAAAATTAATCATTACTTTTACCCAGCTGTGCACCCTGTGAGCTATATCAATGACCAGCCTGGAAAGACATGGGCCACTGATGCAATAGTTGCACGAACACAACGGGAGTAACCAACTACTTTCTAAGACCCACTCCACAATATGAAACCATATCCTGTACCATTATTGGCCAAACAACCTATAGCTAGGCAAGTCACAGACCCCAGGGAAGAATCTACTACTGTTATTTTCCTAAGTGGACACAGTATTAGACTATACATACCTATAGGTCATCACCATACCTATAGGTCAGTGCATCTCTCAGCCCCTGGTCAGAGAAGCTTCTATTTGCAATGTAACCAGCACAAGGACCTGCAAGTTACAAAGCAGCAGAAAATGAAGAGACCAGAATACTCGGGCCTAAGTGCAGCATACATAACACACATCCTACGCACAAGGCCTCAGGGAGCACTGCAGAAGGAAGGGCGAAAAGACTGCAAGAGTCCAGAGCGGACAGATGACTGCACAAAAAAGAGATTCATTAGGACGCAGCAGGGCAGCTGCAAATACAAACTCGCATGGGTTATAGTTGCTTTATAAGATCCGTGCAAGCCAAAGTAGGTTCCAGAATAAAGGAGGAAGATTGGCGCAAAAATCCCACCTCTGACCATTAAGTTACTGGCAATTGTTAGCTGCTGGGAGAGAGAGTCGATTTTCTCTAGTCTTGCTCCTGGTAAGTGGACCAGGTTTTAGTAGAAGGCCACACATCCAAGAATATTTGAGCGGCGCAAATTGCCCTTAATAGGTGTTTTTTTTTTTTTTTTTCTAAATGGGGTGGACACAAAGTTGTTTGGGAAGAGTAGGACTCTCCATCCGCTTAAATGACACTAGAGAAAATCGACTTGATGTTATCCAATATCCCAGAATTAGCCAGGTGGTGGCGCACGCCTTTAATCCCAGCACTTGGGAGGCAGAGGCAGGCGGATCTCTGTGAGTTCGAGGTGAGTTCGGGACAATTAAGGCTACACAGAGAAACCCTGTCTCAAAAAAACAAAAACAAAACAAACAAACAACAACAAAAAATACAATATCCCAGAATCTTTCAAACTTTCTGTTCTTTGGACCTTAAGGGGAAAGTGTGGTATAGATTTCCTATTTAGGACTGAGCATTCCATAGGCTCTTATTCTCTGCATGTTGCCCTGTGTTAGGGTTGCTGTGTTAATGGCAATCAACTGCAAGAAGAAGCTTCTCTGACTCTAGTTGAGAGATGCTCTTTTATATATATATATATATATATATATATATATATATATATATATATATATATATATGTCAACAGGAGTCATTTTAATACTCTGTCCATTTAGCAGAATAACAGTATCGGGCTCTCCCCTGAGGCCCATGATCTAGCCATAGGGAGCTTTAGCAATAAAAGAATGGGTTACATCTTATGGAATTGACCTTAATTCTAGGAAGAAAGTGTTTTATTACTCCCATAACATTTGTAAAATACCTAAATTTTTGAACCTTATCTCTTAGCAAAGATTGGACAGGATGGCAAAGCTTTAAGAACTTCGTTTATTTTTCAGATCACTTCAGACTGGTATCAAAATCCCCCACCAGGCATGTGATCTAACAATCGTTCTTAGGGTCAGAATTGAAGGCAACAAGAAAGGAATTCAGACGGTTCTCTTTCCTAAGCTCCATGTTTCTGTTGCACAGATCCTGACAGAGGAGAAAGGACATTTTCTCTTTTATTTTATGGGCTCTTTTTCTGTGTGCCACCGTTTAAAGATAGGTGGGACATGGTTTTATCAGATCAATAACTTTGAAGAAACTGTGCCCCAAAACTAGCAAGTCTTGCCAAAAATCCAGGCAGCTGCTAAGTGGCTGAACGGACTAGACCTGCTTGCCTGGCAATCTCAACTATATGAATTCTGATTTTAAAAAAAGGTGGGGGGAGGGTCAGGACTTGCCACGTTCTCAAGCTCAGGTGCAGACCAGTTGTAAGTGATGCCCTGCATTTGGGTAAAACTATTACTCAAACCCTCAAACCTAGGCATGTAGGTAAGGTTTTATTTTTCTGTCCACTTAAATTTCATTTTATATTTTAGCAACAGCTTTCCTACCCAGGAGTTTTCTTTTCTATTTTTCCATGGCTATTTGAGGCTGTCTCTGATATTTTCTACATTAAGATATTAAAAGACTGTTTATTGTGCTAGATACAATAATATTTAATGGTCATGGTGGCCAATAATGCTTACTGTTCCCAAGATAGGTTTTGTTAGATTCATCTTTCCTGGCCTTTGTATTTTACTGCTCATAAGCTGAATTTGCCTTTTGTTTTCTTAGATTATGAGGCTTACTCCCTCCCAAACTTAACAGAATAGGTGACGGCTATTTCTAGTGACTGTTTCTTCTTCTACTTTGAGTTCTGATCTCTTGGCTTATACCTAAGTATCATCTTTAACGTTTTTCTCAGGTTTGGCAATCATCATCCTACATTTTTACCTTTCTGTGCCTCAGTTGATTCCCACTTACAACCTAACTGAAATGTCATGGCTATCACCCTAGTAAGCAATCCCCCGTGTCTACATCAGCGACCATTTCCTCTGTGCTACTCAAAAGACAGACGTACATCATTTCCTTTCTGATTTGCGTCTTTAAAGTCCATACTGGGTACCCAGCCAGTCCCTTTACCAAACACAACAGACTTGGAGTTAAAGTGATGTCTTTTAGCATCCTATTCGCCAGTTTCTGTCCAAGTGGGTGAATGCCTCCATAACACTGTTTTTTTTTTCTCTTCATAAACCAGTTCCTAGTTCATCCATTTCCCCCAACACAGCATGAGCCACATTCCTCATATAAGTTTAACTTATGACTAAATTAATTTTCAATTTGCTTTAAAAAATGATAACACAGATTTTTTACAAAAATATTCTCTCACTGTCTTGATCACTCCAAAGTTTTGTATAGTTAGAAATTTGAGCTTCTAAATTAGGTGAAATCATCCCATTTCGTTATTTAAAACAGGCCTGGAGCAGTGTATAGAATCAGAAAAACTGTACACTCTCATCAAGTTTTATATGTCAATGGAATTTCCAAATTATCTGAAAACGGGTTTTTTTTTTTCATATACTGCCTATAGTTGTGTAGTCCTGGGCTACAGTGCTGGTTGTGACAGCTTCTTAACTTCTATGCTTCCTGTAAAACTACGAGTCTCCTGTGATGCGCCATTTGATGAATCATTTGCTGAGCAGCCATTCTGTCAAAGATCATACAAAGCTATACTTCAAACCAGTCTTAAACTGTGTTGTAACAAATTTTGAATAAGTTCGATCCAAATTAATGGACTTGAACCATGTTTTCAAACTTTATAACCCTGATTAGAGTTATTATTGCTATGATGAAACACCATGACCAAAAAAGCAAGTTGGAGAGCAAAGGGTTTACCTGGCTTACATGCCCACATCACAGTTCATCACTGAAGGAAGTCAGGACAGGAGCTCAAGCAGGACTAGACCACGGAGGCAGGAGTGGATGCAGAGGCCATGGAGGGGTGTGCGGCATACTGGCTCGATTCGCTCAGCCTGCTTTCTTATAGCCCAGCCCGGGGATTGCTCCACCCACAGTGGGCTGGTCCCGCCCATCAATCACTAATTAAGAAAATTCCCTACAGCCTGATCTTATGAAGCCACTTTCTCAGTTGAGGTTCAGCCCTTTCAGATGCGTCTAGGTTGTGTCAAGTTGATATAAAGCTATCGAGTCACACGGACTTCATTTATTTAAATTAACTAAGGAGTTATTAAAGGGGAGCTGGAGAGTTGGCTAGGGCAGCTGAGAATACTTCCTGCTCTTCCAGAGGGCGCAGGCTCAATGTCTAACACCCATATAGTGGTTCCCAACCATTTGACACCAGGGGATCTGACACCCTCTTCTGACCTCTGCTGACACCAGGCATACCACATGCAAACATGCAAGCGAAATGCCCATAAACATAAAATAAACACATGTAAAATCTTTAGTTGGCTTTGAAAGACATTTTTTATTTGACTTGATTCAATTAAACAATTCTTAAAGGCTTAAATATAACCACTCCGCAACTGTCCTCTCCTTCTTTTCAACTCACTTTTGTTTCAAAAATATCAACCTTTAAAATAGGATAAAGAATTTGGCAAAACTATGTTTTGCACATTTGCTCATCTATATCTTTCTTAACATTATGAAATAATTGAGGGGTTTTGATGGCTACTATTAAACTTTGGCAAACATGTTGATTAGCTCAACACTTAAATATAAAAGATGTCAAAGCTTTTGAAATTTTACATGCAGTTAAAAAGCTGAGGCAAAAAGATTGTTAATTCAAGGCTAATCTGGAATATGTCTTTTTTTTTTTTAATCCTTTGGTTGAAAATAAGCAAAGTTAAAAGCAGTATGTGGCATATACAGAGGGAGGTAATCCCTCTGAGGAACAGTCATAGGGTGGGGAATAAGGGGAAAATGGGAGGGAGGGGAGAATGGGAGGATACAAGGGATGGGATAACCATAGAGATGTAACAAGAATAAATTAATTAAAAATAAATAAATAAATAAACAAAAACAAAAAAACAACAACAACAACAAAAAAAAAAGCAGTATGTGGGCATAATATTCCAGTAGATAAATAGGTATTAAGTATGTTTTTTCTCTGTAAGAAATGAAATATAAGAAGGGCTGAGGATATGGCTCAGTTGGAGGGAGCTGTCCAAGTGTACACACAACTCTGAGTTCAATTCCAGCACAACATAAATGAGATGTGAGCCGTCCCTAAAACCCTAACGCTGAGGAACTAGAGACAGGAGGACCAGAGGTTTGAGGTTATTTGGCTATACAGGAATGAAATATAAGGCCCCAAACATGATATGAGTAGAAAAAAATTAAAACAGTACAGAACAAAGAAAAATGGTGGAAAAATAACAAACTGTTCTGCCTCACTCGTGAGTACATCACAGAACGTTTTTATGTACTTGCAAACCACAGCCTTCTGTTGATAAACCCAAATTAGTTACTGTGGTAAGGATGGTAGGCTAGTTTCCCAGTTAACACTTTGTTAGATGTAAAGAGAACTTAGATTCTCTCCCTAGGGAGGGAATAGAATGGAGGCTGACACCGTTCTGTCTCCTCTGAGCTGCAGGCAGAGCCAGGAATAGTCTGGCCCTCCAGCCACAGCTTCAAGAAGTGGAGCCTGTGAGCATATACAGGGGGAGGAGGCCCCCCTCAGTCACAGACATAGGGGAGGGGAGTAAGGGGAAAGTGGGAGGGAGGGAGGAATGGGAGGATACAAGAGAGGGGATAACCATTGAGATGTAACAAGAATAAATTAATAAAATATTAAAATAAAAAAGAAGAAGTGGAATCTGAGTTGGCAGAGATGAGATGTGATAGATCCTGATTCCCATTCAGAATTTTAGACTCACCGGGACAGGAAAGATGTTTTCTACAAGGCTTCCAAATGCAAATAGCCAAAACACCTTGAATGTAACATTCCTATGATCCCTGGTCATTTCGTGTTTCTTCTTGCTGCATGTAATTTTTCTACTTACACGTAATAATGTAAGTGTATATGCCAAAAATAAAAATAAAATATTTTTTTTTAGAGTGGCATCTGAAGACTAAGGGGCTCAGCTCAGGTTAGTGGAAGAGCTCGGGGCAAAGGAAGCTTAAGCGGGAAGGAAACAGGCTAAGGGGAGGGAAAGGGGTAGAAGCTCACTAATTCCCATAACAGCCGAAGAGCAAGATTGTCTTTCTAGTTCTTCGTGCAACCCACGTTTAATTCTAAGTACACCTCATGGGAAAAAATTAGCACATTAGAAAAGCAACAGTAAAGCAGGTGTGGTGCTCTACACTTGCAATCCTGGCACTCCCAATGTTGAGATGGGAGGCTGGCAAGTCACGTGCCAGTGCGGGGCACACAGCAGGACAGTGTCTAAAACCTGGGCCAGTAATAAGGAGAGGCATGGTTTTAGGAAATAATTTATTCAAATTAAATTGAATTACTTTCAAGTATCCTTTTTTTTTTTTTTTTTTTTTTAAAGGAGGATATGAAACTCTGAACTCCAATCTGCTTGCTCTGCTGAGGGAAAAGTTAAGAGTAAAGCCTATATGATTCTCTAAATAAAAATTCTAGAAAATGCAAACGCATCTATAGTAACAGAAAGCAGATGTGCTGTTGCCTCAGGTGAGGTGCATCATAAAGAAGACAGGAACACAAGGAAGCCATTGTGAGTCATGGGATTCTCCCATCCTTTCAGACTGCTGCTGCTTTCCCTGATCCATCTGCATCAAACCTTCTAAAACCGTATACTCTGTGTATATAATGTGCTGTATATTAACTCCGCACCCGCCCCCCAGTAAAAGAGCTACGTGTAAAAAAAAATTTTTTCCAATTTAAGACTATTACAGCAATCAACAACTGGTCTAAATGCGAGAGGCAACTGATTATTGGGGTCCCTGTTGCCTATTCTACAACTCAACTCCTACACCTAAGGTACCAGGGGATAATGCAGGAAGGGGGGGAACCAAAAAGACTGTAAGTCCCAGGGTCCTAGGACATGGGCAGCTACATAGTATCTTTCAGACATGACAGAGAGCTGCCCCCATGACATCTCAACACAATGCTTGCTGAAGACCTGCCTGCAGAATGAAAATACCAGTTGATAAGTCAATGAGGATGGGGGAAATCCCACAAGGTCTCACCACTCACCACCATGAAGACGTACAGGCAATCAATGGCTGCTGAAAAAGGGAGACTCAGACTTCCTCAGAGATGAGCCCCTGATATCCAATTCTGAGTCATCAGCCCTAAACACGCCTAAATACAGGCAACGCTAAGTGGAATTAGTAGGAAATATATATCGTATATATAAATGTTATATAATATATGTACATATGTATACATATATATATATATATAACAATGGTTAATGAAGAAGCCATAGATTTAAAAATAGTGGAGGCACAGGAAAGATTAGGGGTAGAAATTATGCAAATACAGTATACTCATATTAAAATTATCAAAAACATTTAAATTATAGAAAATCCAATTTATTGCCAAAATGAAACTCTACACCTACTCATTTGATAATTATTCAGAAAATCAATTTTAAAAAGACAGGCAATCTTTTCTGGGGAAAAAAACACATGGACTATATTGGTAAATTAACATTTAAACATAGTCAAACAAACGGGGCCGAATTCTTCAATATGACACAGTTTATCCGAAATCTTTATTTTTATTTTATCCATTTTTTTTATCCATTCATATGGATAAGTGGTATATTGAGTTTATAGAAATATGGTGACTCAAAGATAAGTTAAGAAATAGTCTATCCTTGTCTTGTGACAAAAATAAATAAATTATTAAAGACACCCCTGACACAGATTATAGACTGCACTCTGACTTAGCAAGGCTTACTTGGAATTCCAATTCATTAAGTCAGGATTGTATGCATTCTGAGCTTATCTTTAGAAATGAGACACAGTGCACTTCTAAAAATTAAATTTTCATTGATTCCAAAATGCTTCATCCTTTTATTTTCTTGTCTTCCTGGCATTTTGTGTGAGAGCAGCTAGGTCTCTAAGAAGACAAGCAGTGAAGGGCACAAGGGCTCTTCTTTGGTTTTCACAGCCATGACCTTCTATTGTTTGAACTCTCCGGCTTTGGAGCTACGCACCCTTTTGAATCACGTTTTAAGCCCATCTTCATTTACTCTGCGACATTAAGTTACAAATTTAGAATTAAAGTTGGTACTAATTGTCATTAGTCACTCAGGCATCAGAGGACGTCTTGATTTTTTTTTTCAATGTTCTCTCTTTAAGGTATTTTTTTAAATAAGTTATTTATTTTTAATATATGTGCATTGGTGTTTTGCTTGCATGTGGGTGTCAGATCTTGGGGTTACAGACAGTGGTGTTTTAAGGTTAGAAGATACAAAACTGATCATAGCATCACAGAGACTCCAAATATTATAGATTTGTGGTTTTACCTAGCTTCATACTAGAGGGCGAACTGTTCTGGAAGTGAGCTTCCATCTCAGAGAGACCCCACAGCATTGATAAGCTGCCTTAACGATTTATTCCCTAATGACCATTTAATGCACTCAAGACTGATACATTAAAAGGTTCCCTAACTAGATAAAAATGTCTCAGAGTCCCTAAATGGATTTCAGGCCTTGATCATTTCAGACTAATTAAATAGAAAGGTAGCTAGCAATCTAGGTAATTGAGATTTTTAGATAGTCCTAAATACATATAAAATAAATATAATTGTCTGTAAAATTCCAGCCATCAGTCTTATAGACTAGGAGGTTTCCCTGAATCTATTTTTCCAATAAGAAAACTGTTCTTGGCTCCATGTTTTCCTATAAGTCATGAAGATTTGGGAGTGTTTATTTGTTTGTTTGTTTGTTTGGGGGTTTTTTGTTTGGTTTGACTGGGTTGTTTTTGTTTTTAGAGAATCTTGTTAATCTAGCTCAGTGGTTCTCAACCTTGCTAATGCTGTGACCCTTTAATACATTTCTTCCTGTTGTGGACCCCAACCATAAATTTATTTTCATTGCTACTACATAACTGCTATTTTTATATTATTGTGAATCATATGTAAATATCAGTGTTTTCTGATGGTCTTAGGTGACCCCTGTGAAAGAGTCATTCAACCTCAAAACGGTCATGACCCACAGATTGCTAACCAATGACCTAGTTGCTTCCCAGTATTTTACATAATTGGAACTTTGTTTTTCTATAGGTGCTCCTTTTACAGAAACATTTACACATGTGTACATAAGAAATTGGTTCTTCACATCCAACTTGACCTTTCCTAAGAAGGTATGGCAAATATTCAGTAGGAACTAAGTGGCTGAAGTTTAATTTCTATCTGAAAATTTTAATTTGTTAAATCAATCTGTATCTTTCTCTTGAATAAAAAATTAAGAGGCAAAAAATGCTAAAGAAAAGGAATATAAGTGCCAGGCATGGTGGTACCTGCCCTTAACCCCAACACTGGATAGGCAGAGACAGGCAGCAAATATCTGTGAGTCAAGACTAGCTTGGTCTACGTAGTAGCGTAGTAAATTCCAGGAGAGCCAGGGCTATGTCAAGAAACTCTGTCTAATTACATAGATGATCGATAGACAGATAGATAGATAGATAGATAATTAGTCTTGAATAAATTAAAATTCAGTAGTTGATAAGTGAATTATTAAGGAAAGTTTGAGTTATCAAAATATATTTAAAAGAAGATTATTTTAGGAGTGAAGGTATTTGTGGGCTAAGCTCTGTGGGCAATTGGCCTGATTCAAATTCTTATATTCTTATGAACTGGCTTACCATATTTTATATTTCAGCATCTACTATGTATCACATGTGAGGACATGTTTTTCATTTAACAAAGACTGCCTTTTAATAATGGCCATGTGTCTGAAAATAAATCACTCTATTTTTCAGTACTTGATGGGAGAATCTTCTCACGATTTGAAAAGTATTTCAACAATTTGCTGAGGTTTACAGATTAGTTATCTGATGAACTTTACATTTTATCAACCAATAAATTAATAACCCATAATTATAATGATATTCTTTAAGTTAGAATAATAATAATCAATCACAACAAACACCCCCATTTTATTGAATAAATGCTGGATACATATGTACCAATTCTTGTATTCCATTTGGCTATAGGAGAATAGCCTCTGAAACCTTTTGGCTAGTCATAAGAGTGGTCATCACTTCTAAAGTTTTACTCTTTCAGGAATTTCCTCACTTTCAACACACCGAAACTTCTCTATTATCTCACTTTGCTTACTAAGTTTATTTTTCTTGTGTCCAGTAACTTGCACATTCTTAGTACTGCATAACCAATGAGGACATTAAAATATGCTAACATGAACTGCAATAAGGAATCAATAAACATAATTTATTCTCAGATCCATCAAACAAAAAAAACATGTGTTTCCACTGCGATTGTAGAGGGTTCCTATGCAGATAATTATCTCCTTTAAATGAAAATATTTATGGTACCAATTAATTCAGAACACTTGGGAAAGTGAGACTTCACTGAAACTGATGCCTGTTCCCTATGTGAGTCCTACGTGTACACACGTCCTCCCCTGCCTCGCTGCCATCTATCAGTGCCCCGACTTGTCTGTTTTCTATGTGCTTCCCAGAGGGACGTCAGAGCTAACAGAGATAGAAGAAGAAAATGCAAGCAGAAAGGAATTTGAATCCTGTGTTCTCTGCATCCCTTCTGATTCAGGATCTGCATATAACGAACATCTGGGAAATAGAGTTAGCAGCCTGGAAAACGCCACCAGATGTCACACAGCCCCATCTTTTGTATCCAAGTCAAGCAGGCCCTAAAGATAACAAACAGTTAAACATCTCAAAAGACAAAAAAAAAATAGTTGAAATAACCTCATTGGTATCTATCACACTATAATAAACTGATGGAGTGAGTGTGGTATGGCCCGTGTTCTCACAATCCAGATGGCTCTTTCTTCTGCGAAGGAATTCTCTTCGGATGTCAACAAAACTGGACTGTGAGTGTCTTTTCAGAGGCACATGTGAGAAGACACAAAATCTGACTCAGGCAGGAGCTGCTAAGGGACACAGATAAAGAAAAGCAGGCGTGTGGGAAAAAAAATGCTTCAATGGCTAAGCATTCACTCTTTCACCGCTTAAACACCTCAAGACTGTGAGCTCTTTCTGCTCAGCTGACACTATTAGAAGGCCTCTGGGTGACACCATGACAGCCACTGTCCTTTTAGCATGGATATCGCATTTGAGAGATGTGACAGCCAAAACTCCCTATGGTCTCTTGGTAAAACATCTGAGACAAACTGAGTTAGAAGTCTTGCCCCCCGGCCCCGCCCCCCGTGTTAGTGGAGCCTGGCTATGTAAGACTTTGAGAGCTTATCTATGCATATACATCATCTTAAAAATAAATAATAAACACTGGTGTTTTAGTTAAATGTGGCATGGAGAATAGCTCTATCTACAGCTAAAGTAGGCAAATGAATATATTATTAATTCTCTTGACTACAAAAGTGGGGGGAAGAGCATAAGCTGGGTGCCATTTGCTTTAAATAGCATAAATCTATGTGATACTCTGCTTTTTCAGAGCACAGTAGTAAATAAGTTGTCTAAAGGTAACGTAAAAAGTAAGAAATAGTATCCAGGTTTGGTATTTGATGTCTCTGGTTCTGAACTCATTTAATATTTCCACTAGGTCATACAAAAAAAAATCTTCCTCTTTCCTCCAGTAAGTAAGTACAGAGTGAGTTTTCTAATGAGAAGTAGTTGTCAAGTGTTTTCTAAATTTGCTAGTTGCAAGTTTACTTCTTTTACACAATGTATCAATAAAGAAATCAAAACTTTTATTTGCGTCTTTTGATACTGAGCTACATTTCTGTCCCCCAAGCGACAGATCTACATAACTCTCTACTTTACACTCAAACTGTCTTGATAGTCTGGTCTGGAAACACAAGGAAACCGACATACATGTATCTGCAGTGAGTTCTGCTGGAGGAGTGGGTAGTCAGTAGCTCTTAACCCAGTATCTTTTGCTCTAATTGCTGACATATCTACCTGCCGACTATACGCTCCTTTAAAATGTAAGTCATACTTTACGAATTATGGATATAAATAGTATTTGAATATACACCCATTCCAGAAAATATATCCCAGAAGATATATTGTGACTATTGAAAGAACACCTTGCCAGACCTGGTGGCACATGCCTTTAATGCCAGCACTTGGGAGGTAGAGTCAGGTGGATCTCTATGAGTTCAAGGCCAACCTAGTCTACAAAACAAGTTCCAGGACAGCCAGGGCTCTGTTTCATAGAGAAACCCTCTTGAAAAAAAAAGAAGAAGAAGAAAAGAAAGAGAGAAAGAGCAAGAGCGCTCAAACCATACATGTATGTGCATATATGTGAGTTCAACCATCTCAGGATATGGTTCTGGCCTATTCCAGGTATACAACTAGACACTTTACATAAATGAAAATTTATAACAGTCTGCACAAAAGCATACCGAAGTCTCAAGTTACCTTCATCTTTTGTGGTTGCCCTCTGCATTTTACTGAGGCAGTCACCTCTTTCTTATACCAATTTGCTGTGTTTTACTTATATGTGCAAAGATATTATGATAATAAGTTGAAGTTCAGTGACGTTCTTAGAATGCCAATATTTATACTAGATTTGTTAGTTTTATATGATTATTAATTATTATCATCATTAATATTATTTTAATTGAAAAGTAAAAAACCCCTACCCAGATCTATCCAATGGACAGGACGTTCTCCATAGTTGAGTGGAGAGTGGGGACTGACTTTCACATGAACTCTGGTGCCCCATATTTGACCACGTCTCCTTGATGGGGAGGCCTGGTGGCACTCAGAGGAAGGACAGCAGGCTACCAAGAAGAGACTTGATACCCTATGAGCATATACAGGGGGAGGAGGTCCCCCTCAGTTACAGTCATAGGGGAGGGGAGTAAGGGGAAAATGGGAGGGAAGGAGAAATGGGAGGATACAAGGGATGGGATATGAATAAATTAATAAAATATATTTTTTTAAAAAGAAAAGTAAAGTAAAAACCTTTAAAATATGCTTACACAACTTCCTCTTTCCCCCTCCCCCTTCCACCTGTCCGACAAGTCCTGTATTCTTTCTGGTCACTCCTCTGCAATATTCCCTGAGCTTTAGTGGTATGTGCACCAAGGGTGTTACTATGAACGTCCCAATTAGTGCTGATTACCTGGTGTTCTATTCTCAGCACACAGGACTATTATGCCTCTTTACACTGACTGCTGCACACTGAAAAGAGGAAGCCTCTCTGGCCAAGGGTGAGGGTACTCCAGGTGTATGGATATAAATATAGATATTTATCAATTTGACAGTATGACCATTTAGCACAATAGCAATAATACATTGTGCCCTTCAGTCTATGACCTTCCCAGCCATGGGCTTTTGGGCAGGATTACTTTACCAGAAATGAAATTTCCTCCTGTGGAGCACGCCTCAAATCCAGTCAGAAAGTCTGTTGTTACCACCTTGTCCACCATTGCACCAGCCCTACATACGATCCAGCCAGCCAAAATGCTGGCATAGATAATAAGCAAATGATCTCAAGACCCACAGCACCTTGAAGAGCTATTAGTAGGAGGTGGTTGCTGAGAGATGAAGAATCCTTCATTATCAAGGATATGGCCACCGGGGGGTCTCCCATGCTCAGATGGATGGCCCCACACCCGTGCTCATTTGAGTAGTGCTAACTGGATTTGAGTTATCAGGAAGGAAGGAAGGAAGGAAGGAAGGAAGGAAGGAAGGAAGGAGAGAGGAAGGGAGGGAGGGAGGGAGGGAGGGAGGGACAGAGAGAGAGGGAGGGAGAGAGGGAGGGAGGGAGGAGGAAAGAAAAAAGAAAAACAGACATGAAGTTGGGAAAGAACCATGTCACGTGGAATTGGAGGGAGGAAATTCAAGGTAGATACGTTCATATTTCATTGTGTGCATGTATGAAGTTTTCAAAAATAAAGATTTTTTAAATATATGCATACATCTTGAAATGGCTTGACCAAACTGATTAGCACATGTGTTCCTTCACATACTTTTCCATTTTTTGTATGGGAAATCTTGAAACCTGATTTAATAGTAATAGTCAAGAACACACTATATTATTATAATTATTTATTATTATTATTATTATTATTATTATTATTAACTTATAGACACCATGCCGTGCAGCCAATAGCCTAGTCCTCCCACCTAAGTGAAGTACTTCATCCCTCGTATGAACTTCCTTTGTTTTTTGTTGTTGTTGTTGTTGTTGTTGTTGTTGTTTTTTAAATAAGCCAGACATTGGCATTTCCAGGTGCCGTCTAATTTTCTGGTGAGAGGCTGAAAGAAGAGCTCTATTAGTGCAACCGTGCCTCTGTTGACCTGGGCAGTGATGTTCGCACTGTTGGATGATATTTAAGGAAGAGTGGCCGGGCAAACCGATCCCAAGCTGCGGGATCCCTGTCTTCCACAGCGACAGAGGGAGCAGACGCTTCCTGGTTCCCCGCTTTATTTGATGCCACCATGGAAGACAGACTTTCTCATCATGTTAGTACTCAGCAATCACGTTCCGTTTCCAAAGGAGGAAGAAATAAAAGACCCCGGGTCTCCATATCCCTCTGAGCTTGAAATTTTTTGAAATACATATTTTTAGTTCTTAAGGGGAAAAAAGTTCAGCTCTCAAAAACACTGTTTATAATAAATCATATGTCTCTGTTTTTAAATTGTAATCAACTATAGTGTGAGAGCAGCTCTTTTATAAAAACTCTGAAATTAAAACAGCCACTTACGACTCCAATCTAATGCCTGCAGTAAATCAAATGTCTTTGTTGTTTAGATTTTAGCTGAACAGGTCCATATTAAAAAAAGAAGAAGTTTTAGCACTATTTATAGGAAGAATTGTCTATCCAAACCCATCCAACAAGCTTTTCATTCTTAAGGTTAAAAACTTCAGCAGGAGTTTAAACGGAGCATAGGCATCCTACCAATAGCGTCTTGGGCAGGATGTGACAGAGCAAGGCCAAATTTTAATGTACACACAAGTGTACAGCAGCTTTTAAAAAGCAGTTGTTCAAAAAAAAAAAAGTGTCCAATAAATCACTATGGGACCGGGAAGGCTGGGTAGCATGTGTTAAAACTACATCTCTGCCCCAACATCCTGTGTGACTCCGGGATAGCCCACTTAACCCCTCTGCCTCTCGGGTTCCCTGCCCCTGCCGTGACCTCTGCTACTCGCCAGCATCTTCCCAGGTCGAGTCTCTGGGAACCAATCCATGAGGCAGCGCATTCCTTTACATACCCCCTAGAAGCCACGTGCCTCGTGTTCCAGGAAAAGGCGTAATCCAGTGGCTGTTTTTCTCCGGACAAAGTAAACCTTCCCCATAACTAGATTTTCCAGTCTTGCCAAAGCCAGCTAGCTCAAGGAGAGATGAGAGCAGAGTAGCCACAGCCAGGGAGGAAAAGTACTGTGTCGTAACCGGTTTCCAAGCCCTGGCTTTGCCACTCCCTGGTTTGCAAAAGACACTTGACCTTTTCTATCCCTGTTTCCTCGCCTGTAAAAGATGAGTTTGGAATATGATCTGCTTGTAAGCAAAACCACATGGTAAGTAAGCAGCGCGTGGTAAAGATGCGCATACCAATAGGGCTGCGGGAGAAACTGCTCCTCCGGGAAATCAGTTGCGGTCAAGTTAGTATCTCAAGGTGACCAGAAGAAAGAGGTCTACTTCAGAAACGATAACTGGGACAAACGCACAGCCAATTCGGAATGAGAAAATAAACCTCCATCCACTTCTTACAACATGTGTAAGAACGGGCGCCACATGTGTAGATCGTGAGTCAAAAACATTAGCTACCCAAGTAGGTGAGGGAAACGGGCTAAGTTGCACGCGAACACCTCGGCGAAGGGAAAGGCTACCTACCAAAGGAAGGCTCCGAGGCCACACGCGGTAAAGGAAATGTTGGTAAAACTTCAATGTCTGATCAGCCTACTAAAGGACCAAACCAGGCAAGCTTTAAGTTCGAACACAAAGGGGCAACTGCTACAAATATCTTTTATATATATATATATATGTTCACAAATAACCTAAGCTGGCCCTCAACATGCAGTCAGGGATGACCCTGAACTTTCAATCCCCTTGCATCTGTCTCCCAAGTGTGGAGATGACAAGCCTACTCCACCATGTAGTTCTTACACCGTGCCAGAGACAGAACCCAGGGCTTCGTGCATGCTAAGCAAACGCTCTAACCACAGAGCCACGTCTCCTGTATATTTTTTTTTTTGCTATTTTTTATTTAAATAAATTATTCAGATTACATTCCGACTGTTATCCCCTCACTTGTATCTTCCCGTTCCTCCGCCCCCCCCCTTTTCACCCTATTGCCCTCCCCTAACCCTGTGACAGAAGGGAACCTCCTCCCCAACCATATGGTCACAGCCTGTCAGGTCTCATCCGTCAAATAGGGGGCACTAGAGTTCATGTCAGAGTCAGTCTCCACACAACTGTGGAGATCCTCTGAGAGTCTTCTTCACTCAGCTGGGGATTGGGACAGATGCTAGAACTTGCTATTGGGACTCCAGGTGAGAGAGGTGTGGGAGAATGGGGAGATAGAAGGACCCAGAGGGTCCTGGAACCCTACAAGAAGACCATAAAGGCTGGCAGATCTGGACCCAGAGGGCTTGCACAAACCACTGTACCAGCCAAGGACAATGCATGCAGTAAACCTAACCCCCTACTCAGATCTAGCCAGTGGCCAGTGCATTCTCCTGCATACTTTTTTAACTTTTAAAAATTAAGGTAATTTTCAGTCAAAGATTGTGCAAGAGAAGAATTTGTTAATAACATTTTATTGGACTATATATGAAAAAAAAAAGATTAGCTGGGCGGTGGTGGCACACGCCTTTAACCCCAGTACTTGGGAGGCAGAGGCAGGCGGATCTCTGGGATTTTGAGGCCAGCCTGGTTTACAAAGTGAGTCCAGGACAGCCAAGGCTACATGGAGAAACTATGTCTCGAAAAACCAAAAAAAAAAAAAAAAAAAAAAAAGATTAAAAGAAGCTAGGAGTTCACAACTAGCCTGGTCTACATAGAAAGTTCTGGGCCAGCCAGAGCTATGTAATAGGGAGGCTCTGTATAAAAAAATAATAATAATAATTTTTTTTTAAAAAAAGGAGGAGGAGAAGCAACAGCTCTAAGGATGCTGAGGCAGGAGAGTGACCAGTTTGAGGCCATCCTGCACTGTATGGTGAGACTATGCTGAGCTGTAAAAATGAATAACTGAATGGGAGGTAGACAGACATGAATGGGGAATCAGTGGGAAGAGAGAGAGAGAGAGAGAGAGAGAGAGAGAGAGAGAGAGAGAGAGAGAGGGGGGGAGAGAGAGATTAATCATCGTAAAATTGAACACAGCCTGTGCTCTGATCTTGTTTTCTAAATATCATTTCCGACTCAAATAATGTTTAACACATGTGGTGTCAACCAAAAAAGCTCTCTGTCACTTTCTGCATGTAACAGTGTCAAAAAAAAAAAAAAAAAAACAGCGCAGCATCCTGCTTTTAACCCCAGTCCCACCAGTTCCCAGCTTCTGACTTGCCAAACACCTGCTTTTTTTTTTTTAACCTATAAATCATGTTTATTATTACCATGCATGGCAATTTTAAAAAGTGGGGGGGAAAAAAAGACTTAAGAACGGCCTACTTAAAATAGTGAAGAGATGACATGATATAAGTGGGAGGTAGTTCTGTCAGAGCAATTAGTGAATTTTTCTGTTTGCTTTTACACACCCTGTTAAGGGTTGGAGATTTTTGTTTAAGGGGGTTTAGTTAAGTATAAATGACTACATTTCTGAGAACAAAGGAATTAAAGGACATGTTGGGACTGGGGCACTCAATCCTATGTAGTCACCCCATTTTCAGAGTTTCCAACGAGGGGAATATTTATATTCAATGAGGCAATAACCAAGCGAAAAATATTTTTGCCTGGTTGATTGTTGAGAAGTCCTAGGAATTCCCATCCCAGCAATGAGGGAGAGTGGGTAGCTAGTGACAGAAGTAAAAACTCAAAAGACGAAACAAAGGAGTCTTTCTTTTCATTTCAGGGAAAAAAAAAAAAAAAACAATGTTTTAAATTGTGTCCCTGACCTGAGAGGAAACCAAACACAATAGAGAAACAACAGCCTCGCAGATAAAAGGTCGGGAAAGGAATTGCCGCGTAAATTACTCGAGAGAATTTTCTCCCGAAAAGCTGAACTGAAATTGAAGAGTTGGATATCACCAAAAGTGTTGGGACTTGGGGTACATGGGCATTTTTACCCCCCTTTCATGACCTCAGCGACCTCCAGGTTATCAACAAGAAAATTCCGTTGGATCCTCGGTTTCCATACGCACCCCAAAGACACCATTTGAGTGGCAGCAAGTAAGAGAGGAATTTTCTGCTGGTTTCTAAAGCTAAATCACCATCTTACCTCTTAGGTATATTTTCTTCCCGCATGTGCTGTGTAGGGACTCGGGCAGTGATACCCAGTGCCCCTATCTCCTGTTCTGTTATTGTCCTTTGGTTTGAGGATAAAAGTGACTAAGAAAGTTTTGTGGCCACGTGTAGTAGCTTATGCATGCACTTAGGAAGGGGAGGCCGGAGTATTGCTACGAGCTGAAGGCCAGCCTCAGCTACATAGTTCCAGGTCAGCTTGGTACGCAGTGTGAGGCACTGTCTCAAACAAATTAGAAAAGAGAATAAAGAGGCAGGGGAGGGAGAGAAAGCTTAATGCAAAGCAAAAGTTCCAGGTGGGATGCATGGAACACTGAAACCTCATAAGCCTTTGCTCCCAGCTCCCCCGCCACCACTATAAGAGCTACTCTGTTGCTCCATGCGCCCCCTAACCCTACCCCGCCCCCATCCCCTGCCCAATCGGGATGGACTAACAAACGTCACGGAAACAGACTTATTGACGGAAGTTTACAAACTGGAAGAAAAGTTCTGGACCCTGTAAATGCAGGTAGTTCTAGAAATGCTGGATGTGTTACGGAGTCATTTGAAATCAGCTCCAAAGATGTATTGCTAAAAAAAATAAACAAATAATAAATGAATAAATAAAACCTTGACATCCCGCCATGTTGTGTTCGTCCATTAACTTCAGGAATATGGAGCTGTCTGCTAAGCAAGACTGGCAGCAGAGGATGTCTCTTCTGTAGTCGCGAAGGTCACCGGCCACCCTGCAAGCCGAGGCTGCAAGAAGATAGCACATGAAAAAAGGGAAATAGCTTTGAGAAAAACACATGCAGTCAATGCAAAGGATGGAAGACGAAGGAACCACAGTGTAGAGGACGGGGATCTGGAGAACAGAAATTACTACGCGTTGTAATAACGCAAAAGATGGGCACACGAATGGGCTCTTCTCAAATGTACGTTTCCGCCAACTTGTTAGGCAGCATTTTATTTTTTTTAAGTAAAATTTTTTACGTATACATTTATATGATTACACATATGTACAATAAACTACCTAAGGCAAGAAGAACCATGAAACAATCAGGAATTTTATAAATGTTACATTCACAGTGTTTTGGCTATTTTGTATTTGGCAGCCTTGAAGAAAACATCTTTCCTATCTTGGTGCATCTAAAATTCTGAATGTAAATCAATATCTATCATATCTCATCCTTATCAACTTAAGACATCTATCTAGACCTAAAAACATCTTAACCCCTAAACAAATAAGCTTAGTAGTAAAACTAAACTATCTGGTCTTCAACCCCATCAGAGACTTGAGATGAAATAAAATTAATTAGCTGAGTATACAGGCGGTGCAGGTTAGCAGCTTCCAAAATAAGAAGATGACAGAGACAGTTTGCTACCTGAGCAGTCACCCAAAACTCTCTATAATGTTGGAGCATCATCTTCAGCCTTCTGGCCCAATTTATCTGACAGACATATTTGTGAGGCAGGAACTATTGAGGACCTGCTTACCCTGTCTTGGCAGAGTTTGGCCGTCCACTCTGGCTAGGCAGCATTTTAAATGTACCTCTTCTGCAGTCCTTCACCTTACTCGCAAAGAGATATTGCAATGATTCATTGAACTCTTATTATAAGATACAGTCATTTCTTTCAATAAAATTCAAAGTTAGAGGAAAACTTTATGAAGTTTTAAAAAATGTAACAAAAGAATGTGCTAATATTTTTTTAAATCACTTTGTGCCCTACATATTACATTTAAAACTAGTTTTACTGTTAAACTTTATGAGGTCTCAAATAGAAATATTAACAAAAATGAAAAATCTGCCACATTCCCTTCTTAGTGTGCCATCCTCTTTTTTACTTTATTTTTAATATTTTATTTTTATTAGCCATATAAATATAGATCTAGTTCATTCACTTTAATTTTTCTACACTGTTAGTTTCTAAGAGACCATTTTCTTTGTACAGTGTTTTGTATTTATGCATAATTAATTGTACAGGGTAGGAGGTTTTATTATGGCATCCCAATAAGAGCACTTCAGGCATATTCACTCCTCTCCATTCGTCCTTTCTCCTTTCTGCTCTTACTTTCCCACACCTTTCCTCTCATGCTCCTTCAGCATTCACATGGGAGGGAACAGGCAATGCTTGTCTTTGTGAGCCTGGCTAGTTCCTGAAACATGACCATATACAAGTCCACCCATCTTCCTGAAAATGAATAATTTCACTCATGTTTATGGCTGAATGAAATCCCATTGGGCATTTTTCCCCAAAGAAAATTTCTTGAGTGAATACGGCAAACCCACCATCCATGTGATTTCTGCACTAAAAAAAAAAAAAAAAAAAAAAACAAGTCAAGAAGTCAAAGACACAGAAAAGATGGAAGAAGATACCCGTAGACCTGCAGGGAATAAACCAGGACCAGTGAGGAAGCAGCTCCCCTGTGAGATGGGCCTTGGGGAGACACCAGTTCCACTAGCAAAGAAAGAAATGAAGCTGCAGAAAGAGACATGGGAGTGAGAATTCAGTCTGCTCAAGAGCTCAGTCCCAGTTTAGGAGGTGCTCGGTCCTGAGTGCAAGTGCAGGAGGTTTGCCAGGACTTGAGACAACGTGAGGGCCTCAGAAAACTGTCACCCTGCTCTTGGCACCCAATAATTTACAGGAATAAAGAGAGAGAGCTTGCAGGCTAAGAACAAATGCTTCTTGGCAGGCGGAGGGGGTGGAAATCAGAGAGGAAAAACAAGAAAACGTGACACAGGCTGTGAAAGCCTGGTAAATACTGGGCTCTTCACGGAACAAAGTTGGTGTTCGCACACCTACATGCACTCTCATCTTGGCATTTGACAAGGGTGGTTGCAAGAAGACATTTTAAAGAGGCCCTTATTAGGTAGGCAGTGAGACAAAAGTCTCTCCTGAGTGGCCCACTCTGGAAACAGAGAGAGTGTCACTTTCCTGAAAGCAGGCTTGCAAAAAGGTCCAATGAAAGGGAAGAACTTGAATTCAGAACCACACAGGGTTCCATGCAGTAGGAAGCTCCTCAGAGCCCATAGAGGGGGGAAGAGAGAGAGAGAGAGAGAGAGAGAGAGAGAGAGAG
>OU015758.1:917175-928598 GCA_907169655.1 Acomys percivali | reverse complement strand
ACACACACACACACACACACACACACACACACACACACACACACACACCCCAAATGCTGGAGCACTGACCTTCACAAAATAAACACCACGGATGTAAAATGTCAGCTAGGTTCTGACGCAATAACAGCGGGTGATTACAATACCCAACTCCATCTCTATCTAGGTCTTTCTTCAAGTTAAAAATCATGTAGCTAAAAATACTAAACACAGGCTGGAGAGATGGCTCAGAGGTTAAGAGCTGGTCTCCCAGAGGTTCTGAGTTCAGCTCCGAGCAACCATATGGTGGCTCACAACCATCCGTAACGAGATCCGGTGCCCTCTTCTAACAAGAAAACACACATGCCAGCAGACAATGTACGTCTAATAAACCAAAATAAATATAAAAATACTAAACACTATGTGTATATGTGCACTTATGTATCAAGTCAGAAAATTATATAATATATATATATATATATATATATTAATGCCACAATGAAATCCATTACCTGGTAGTCTAGCTTTAAAAATAATAAAGGTCTTCTCTGGTCTTGTGCAAGTAAGCATTCTGCTGAGAGTTGATGAGTTTAACACCGCTGTCCTATCCATTAGGCACCATCTAGCAGCAGAACTCCTGACTCTCACCTCTCCCACCCTGTCTTCCACACTGTTCTTTGAATGAATCCTGGCTAGAGGGGTTGTGTTATAGAACTGGCACGTTAGGGCTGGCCCCTCCGCTGTCACTTATTCTCTGCACCTGGAGCAGCAGCTGTGGCTCCTTGTAATAGCTTCCTTCTGATAAAAAAAAAAAAAAAGCTTCATTTGATAAGAATTGCATTTGGTAAGAGTTGCATCTATCTATGTGAATAGGGATAAGTTCTTAGAAGGCAATTAATTAATTGGAAGCTATATTATGCCAGTTATATAATATATATATATATATATATATATATACATACATATTTCTCTTCTAGGTCCTATGACCTCTCTAGCCAGGGGCTCTAGGCTAGGTTTAGAGTACCATGCATGAGTTTCCATGAATTGAATGGAACTTAGATCCAATTAGGCAACTGTTGGTTTCCTCAAGATACCAATGCCACTATTTACCACTGGGGCCATATTGCTAGTCCAGTGGTGATTCCTAGGCTTTACAACTGGGACTGGCTGTTAATTAATGTTCTAGGCAGCTTATATAGTGCCATCCATAATATTATTTATTACCCCCCCTCTCTCTCTCACCTTTCCTTCCTCTTTTCCAGTTAACCCGCCAATTTTCTTCTTCCCTCCTTCATACCATCTGTGTCCTGCTATCCCCCACTCTGGAGCCCCTCAACTCCTCCCCATATGGCTCTTTTCTAGTTTTATGTTTTCTACAGTTACACAAATTCATATACACAAACTTCAATATTTATCTGTGGTATGCAAATCAGAGAAAACATAGCATGTTTGTCTTTCTGGATCAAGGTTATTTTACTCACATAATATCTTCCAGTTCCATTAGTCTACCTAAAATTTTCATGTTACGTTTTTTATTAATTTATTTATTTGTTCACTTTACATCCAGGTCATAGGCCACTCCCTCCTCTCCTCCCAGTCCCACTAGGCCTGCAAAGAAAAGAGGGTTAGTGGACAGGAGCATCTCTGTGACAAGCTGGACACCTAAGTCAGGGAGGGCCTCTGAGAGGACATGAGTGGGACTCTAACTGAGACCCCTTGTAGCAGGAGCCACGGAGACTGAAAAGGGCACCCTCTAACCAGATAAGATTCCTAGTGGAGGGAGGAAAACACCAACCCATCCACAAAAAAAACTTCATGTTACATTTTTATTTATGACGCATCAATGTTGAAATGATTGCTTCCATCTCAAGCTTTGTGGGGATTCCACTCCTTACCTTGTTCAAAATCAAAACAGCTTTGTAGAAAATGAAGGTGGGGAGACCTACAGTTTGCATGAGAACAGTGTGTGAATCCGTTCACGAAGATAGTGACAAGTGTGATGAAACACGGGTCTTCCCAGTATGGCTTCCTTCCTCTACCCTTAACCCAACTTAAGGTGTCTTTGGTATAGATGCTAAACTGCCTTCATCTTCATTAAGAGATGATGAGGCCAATACAATGGAGCATATGCCTTTCATTTGTATTCATTAAATGGTGCAGACAAGTATTTGTCAAATGCTGAACTTAACATTTTTAACCGCTGTCTCATTTAATCCAACAACCCTGTATCTCAGCTATAATTAATTGGTTAACTTATTTGTATAAATCATATTACCAGAGATTGGCAAAGTCAAAATTTGAGCCTTAACAGCATAACTCCCTAGTTCACACTTAAACTCTTCACTGTGTTTCCCACAAAGTAACTCATATATACTGTAAGAAAAAAGGACTTTTCTCTCAAAGATGAGCCATTGCAGTTTAGAAGCCCCCCTAACTCGTAGGCAATCTGATATATTCAAAACCTTCCCTGAGTAATCTGCTGCTAACAGTGCTTTCAGTAAATACAAGTAACAGTAAAACTGGGAGAAAAAACTGCTTCTTGGGGACTCAAGAAATAGATTAGTTGGTAAGGTGTCTGCCACGCAAGTGTGTAGACCTGAGTCCTATCATCAGGACCTAAAAAACAGTCAAGAGTAGTGGCTCATACCAGTGATCTGTGTTGAAGTTATTTTTATAAAACAATGTTTGTTTCTCTTAGCTTATTTCTTAACCTGGCCATCACACAAACAATTGAGACTCTTTTATAATGCAAGGCTTCACAACACCATCTGAGAAGTTTAAATCTGTCCTTAACCCTCTATGCTTTTTTTTTTTTTTTTTTTTTTTAGCTTTCTTTGGCTCCAGCTCCTAACTGGATCACCCCCATGGCTGAATCCCCTGGATCATCTCCTAACCCCTGCTCCCCTGGATGACAGGAAGTCCAACCCAATTCTCTCTCCTGCTTATCGATTGGCTGTAAGCTGCTTTATTGACATAAAAGGGAAACAACTGTGGAGCAGTGTTTACACAATAGTGAGACAGAAATCAGAATTTAAACTACATAATAATATAATAATCTTATGACTATATTCCCTCTTTTGGTCTAATAAAGGCTCCTTGTATTATAATAACAATATATATAACAATTATGATAATTATTAGGTAAGACTTACATTTGTATATTTGGCAATCCTCGGATGAAGTATTTTACTATCTATTTCTATCATCCTAAACAATTTAACTGTGAGACTATAACTATCTAGTATTCAACCCCATCAGCGAATAAATATGTGGGAAGGGCAGGCAAGCAGCTTCCAAAAGTATAGAAATGACAGAGATATTTGGCTGCCTGGACAGTCCCTCAAATTTTTCCTATAGCATTGGTGCATCATCTTCAGCCTTCTGGCCCAGAATACTTGACAGACTTTTCTGTGAAGCAGGAATTATAAAGGATTTGCCTGCTTTGTCCCTGAAAAGCTCAGTAGCCAACTCTCCTGAATCTAATTTATCCTATCTGGACAGCATTCTCTCTGTAATTGACACAGGACCATTTTCTCATCCGGTGGCTTGCTTGCCACATTTGAAGCCGTGGATGTGCTTTGAAGTAGACGAAGGCTGCTGCCATGAGCAGACCTGGCTCATCGTCAAAAATGCCTTAAGTTAACAAAATCCTTAAATGCTATAACCTTTAGATCTCTGAGGTTTTTGAGGACCATTTCCCTATCTATCTTACCTGAACTGTTTGCTTTTAGCTATTTTTTTAATCTGTCAATCTAGGAAATATATTTTTGTCATTAGCTAAACTAGTACCTAACATGACTATGAGTTTGATTGTCTGAATGCTAATAGTCATATCTTACTTATCCTGTACAGTTTGTAATAACAGCTTTCAAAAGGACTAGAATTTAACATTACAGTTTTAAGAATTAAATAGCTACAATACCTTAGCATGTTGTAACAAAATATAATCTTAAATCTGCAGAGACATACACCAATGTAATATTTTTGGCTTATTAATGTTCTTTTTGTCTCAAAGTAGATTAAGTAATATACCGTTTTACTTATCATTCCTATAACCAACCCCTTTAAAACAGTAACAAATATCTATTGCCCATTGGATGACCAAAAACCATCCACCCCCTCCAAGGGAATGGCAGGTACTTTTCATTTTGGGGAGCCCCCCCCAAAAAAATCAGGATATTGTTCAGTCTTAAGAAAGCTAGCTGGAGAGGTGATTGGCGTGGTGTCCGGCGGGAACTGCTGCGGGAAGTGGTGATCCACAGGGGCTGCAAGGGGCGGTGAATGAAGGAGACCAGCACCTCGGCTCAGCAGCCGGCTGCAAACAGCAGTGAGAAACGGACAGATGGTGAGCAGTGGCTACCAGTGGGATGGCTCAGCGCAGCAAGGCAGATTCCAGCATCTGATCTACCACACGGAGACCAGGGACCTGACTGGGAGCCACAGAACACAAGACCTGGAGAACACTATGGGACTGAACTCCAGGCAGTGGAAGCACCAGAGCTCCTGACCTGAGGAAATCTCAGGGAAGTGGGTGAATCTGTCCTCAGACTCCCCACCGCCCGCCCCGCCCACACCAGTCCACAGAAATTCCCATACCCAGCCATTTTTGCCCAGTGCCTGGTTTGCCACATTTGAAACCAACTCCATAAAGAGGTTTTTTTGTTGTTGTTGGTTTTTTTTTTTTTTTTTTTTATGTTGATCATCTTCTTTGAGGTAGGCTGGGTTGCCAGGAGTTAACTTGTCTTGTTGTCAAAGAATCTTTAGAATAATAAAAACATCTTTAAATGACATATTCTGTGGGTCTCTGAGGCTTTTGAAGACATTATTTAACTATTTTACCGTATGTATCTGTAGAATCATATCTATCTTTTAGACCTAGGATATATACTCTTGTGATAAAATTAGACTAGTTTTTGACATGACCATGATTTGCATCAATATACAAAATTTCATATGAATGAATTAAAAATAACCTTATTTCTGAGTAGCAATTAAGGCCTTGAGTTGAGTTGCAGCCATTGGGCAAAAATGGCCTCGGTTCTGCCACAGACAGAATTCTGCCTAAAAATGGGCAAGTTTGGATGCAGGCAGAGTTGACCGCCAAACTCTGCCAAGACAGGGTAAGCAAGTCCTCAATAGCTCCTGCCTTGCAAATATATCTGTCAGATATATTGGGCCAGAAGGCTGAAGGCTGAAGGTAGCAAACTGTGTCTGTCATCTTCTCATTTGGGAAGCTGCTAACCTGCACCCCCTGTATACTCAGGTAATTAATTTTATTCCTTCTCAAGTCTCTGATGGGGTTGAAGACCAGATAGTTTAGTTTTACAATTAAGCTTATTTGTTTAGGGGTTAAGATGTTTTTAGGTCTAGATAGATGTCTTAAGTTGATAATGATGAGATATGAAAGATATTGACTTACATTCAGAATTTTAGATGCACCAAGTTAGGAAAGATGTTTTCTTCAAGTTTGACAAATACAAAATAGCCAAATCACTATGAATCTAACACTTATGTAACTCCTGATTGTCTCATGATTCTTCCTGCTGTATGTAGTTTATTTTATTCATGCATAATAATATAAATGTATATGTTAAAATTTTTTAAAAAGAAATGTAAAAAAATCAATATAACATTATTTAATCTTTTGGGGGAGATATGCTCCTCCCCTTCTGTTTTATGACCACCTTTTTAAAATTACTGTTATATCTTTTTCATAATTGTTTGACCTATAGGATTTATTCTTATATCTTTGTTTGACCTATAAGGTGATAATTTTTATCTGTAACAGGTTTCATGTCACAATACCTAAATAACTGTTGTATTCCAATGGATATACATGCGGAAGCACCATCAGCCCCATTTTGCAAAGGCATCTCCAAGACAGTTACCATCTCTAATAAGTGTGTAACCTTAGGATAATGCTCTCAATAATTTAAGGCAAAAACCTGTTGGAATTCTGAATATGAACCTATGTCATGGTGCATATATTTCAGCTCCCTAAACTCTGCAAAATAGAGCACAAAATCCACTGTATGCCCTTGTTCCAGGGCAACACCAAGCAGGGTCTGTATTTCTACTTAAGCATAAACACCTCCACGCAGTAACTGAGCCTTGACAATACACACACGATACCCACTTTGACCACGTTGGCCTGTGGCTGAGGACTTTCTTCCCAGCATCCCAATCAGCTGCCATCCTGCAGTTTCTTCAAGCAGCCTCTTTGGACGCTCCTCATCTGGAACTACCTCTTCTGGTGTTACGATAAGTTCCAGATTGGACTTCTCTGAAGATTCCCTATTTCGGTTCAAGGATTCCTCCAGCCTCTCATCTTTGGCCTTTTATTTAAGCATCTAATTTTTCAATCTCTTCTTTCTTCAGGTCTCTCTTAATCCTGATCTCTCCCAAGGAGGAAATACAAAACTGAAATTGTCACTGAAAAAAAAAAAAGTGATTGTATGCTAAGAGAAACAAACTCACATGGAGTCCGGAAGCAACACGACACTGCATCTTGCATCTTTATCAATGTAGAAAATAATCTTTTTTAATCACAAGACCTCTCCCTAAGGACTTTACTTTCTTAGACTCAGCTTCCCTTTGGAAGCTTGACGCTTCCCTGTCTGTCTCTGGCTCCTGCTTCCAGAGAGAGTCTTTTTTTTTTTTTTTTTTTTTTTTTTCTGTCTCCTTCATTGAATCATGACCCTTCTCCCACTCTGGGAAGTTACTGAGTCCACAGCTCTCAGCTCCTCTGGCCTGCAGGAGTCCTGCCTGAGAGAGCCCCTTCTCAAAGCAAGTTAGCTTCCTGCCTTAGATAGGAAAGTCCAGCTTTGAGAAGCTTGCTTGATTTATAGAGCCACCTCTATTATTTTTTTTTCTTTCTTTCTTTCTTAGCAAAGGCTAAAAGAACTGCATCTATGGGGTTTGTATGTATCAGTTTTTGTTTTCTGCAACCAGTTGGAGACCTTGGAGACCTGGCTGCTCGGCAGGGGGTCAATCTAATCAGGACCCTGTGAGCTCCTGCTTTAGAAACTTTCAGTTCCTCTCTTTTTTAACAGAACTAGGAAACTCCATTGTAGTCTTATTTTCTACATAAATTCTTGCTAGATTACTGTACAATCCTGCCCCACTTCGGACACCATTTGTTGAAGTTATTTTTATAAAACAGCGTTTGTTTCTCTAAGCTTATTTCTAAACCTGGCTATCACACAAACAGTTGAGACTCTTTTAAAGTACAAGGCTTCACAGCACAATCTGAGAAGTTTAAATCTGTTCTTAACCCTCTTTGCTATTTTGTCTTACTTCCAGCGAACATCCCAGAGATACTTGCACTTTGTAGCTTTCCTTGGCTCCAGCTCCTTCCTCCTCATCTTCCTTGGACCTCTACCCACTGCTCAATCTCCTGGCCCCTCCCCTAACTCCTCAACCCCTGCCTGTCAGGAAGTCCAGCCCTATTCTCTCTCTTGCTCATCAATGGACTGTAAGCTGATTTATTGATGTGACAGGGCGGCAATTGGGGAGCAGTGTTTACAGTGCATTGAGGCAGAAATAAGAATTTAAACTACGCAATAACCTTATGCCTACAGATCTGAGCGTTGGAGACACAGACAAAAATGGATCCCTGGAGATCAGGGATTGGCAGCCTAACCAAATATGGCAGCCCTGGGACCTAGTAAATGATACTGTCCCAAATAACAAAATGGACCAGTACCGAAGGTTGGCCTCTGGTACACACAAATGCACACATACATGAGCACAGAAACACCTACACACACACACACACACACACACACACACACACACACACACGAGTATTTTGTAAAATACCAAATAAAAATGAACTAGCAAGCACTTAGCAACCCCTTTCTGTTTTAATGTTAACTACCCATCAGCAAAATTCAGCTGGAGGAAAAATTACTGAGTTCAAAGGGGGAAAAAAATGAGTAAAATATTAGTGCTTAATACTGTGGATTTATGTTATACCACAACTATGTGCCCATGATAATTTGACTTGCATTGCTAATTTTAAAAAGAAAGAGCGCCTCAGAAAGTGTTCTGCTCCAGAGAAATGAGCATTTATAAGCCTTGTAATCTGTGGTTATGTCCCACAGCGTGTCAGTTACCCCAACTTGTCCAAACAAAATTAGGTTGGGTTCGTACAGTATACACATTTGATTGTATGCAATTAAGAATGCATAAGTTTAACCTTCCTATTACGTCTAATACTCTCTAGCAATTTTTGGAATGCTTTGTATTATAAGGAATTTGTTTTGTGCAGTGCCTTATGAGGCTGAAATTTTTAAAAGGTTGTGTGCTTTCTGGGAGGTAAATGTTAAGGAAAAACTGTTTATAAAATATATAAAATAAAAATGATGAGTTGAAGAATTTCATCCAACCAGCTTTCATGTTGTAATTCCTCTCATCCTGGGATCTGAGCTCTCATACAAAACTCTGCACACTTTACCCCAAGAAGGAAATTTTGGTCACTGATTTGTGATTAATGTAAGTACAGTGTAAAGCCAGTCAGCAAAAGAAAAAGAAATACAAATTGTTCACTTTCCTATAAAAATGAATTTTTAAAAATCTCTTACCTGGTCACAACAATAATACTAAAGAGCAAATAACTGAAAATAACACTGGGCCTTGTCCCAAAACGTAGAAAACCTAGTTAAATGTTGGAGAAAAAGAGACAAGCTATAACAATAAGCAAAAACATAAAAACAAAATGACAAAAATAACCATAGCCATACCAAGTTGTTAAGGAATATGCCATACACAAAATAAAAATTGGCACATCAAAAATAAAACATGTGTAGGGAGAATAAGAAACTATATTTTCCTATGTATCGGAAGCTGTTATCAGTTTAAAATTGTCTGTTAAAGCTTTTTCTATAAGTATCATGAAAAATCTCAAAACAAAACAAAAAAAAGAAAGAAAGAAAAAGAAAAACAGCAAATATACAACTAATAAAAAGAAAATAACCAAATTTTATTACTATAGAAAATAACAATAAATTATTAAAGCATATAATTAGCAGGAGGGCATTTATTCTATAAAACAATCAAAAATAACTTACAAAAGAGCAGAAGTAATTCCTTATCTCTCAATCAAACCTGTACTATGAACCCAATAATCAAAAGATTGACTGAAAAAGAGATCCAAACATTTAAGAAAATACGTGAACTGAAAGTAAATGTATAAAGGAAGATACTCCCCAGATGGACATCCCTGAAAACACACATACAAGTAGCATTACACGGACTGATACGGTTATATTTAGGAATATAAGTGTATATAGATGTACATGTATGCACGTGATAACAGTTAATGAAAACAGAAGACATACAGGCCAGCCAGTGGTGGCACATACTTTTAATCCCAGCACTCAGGAGGCAGAGGTAGATGGTTCTCCATGAGTTCGAGGCCAGCCTGGTCTACAGAGTGATTCAAGGACAGCCAAGGCTACATAGAGAAATCCCATCTCAAAAAATAATTTTTAAAAAGAGGTCATGAATTTGAAAGCAAGCAAGAAGAAGTCTCTGGGAGGGATAAATGATATGATTATAATCTTTAAAAGCAATAACATGAAAGAATGCTTGAAAATCACACTAGTGACAATACTAACAATGCTTAGTAACTAAAACAGATGCCAAGTCAGAATCTGTCAATTATCCATAATAAAAGAATTAATCAATCAAGAGAGCATAACAGGTATGCATACATCCAAAATTAAAGAAGGTAAGAACATACTAAAAATATTAATTGTGTGAAGAAAGACTATCAACACAAGTGGTGGCCATACCTGCCTATGAACAATAGACATATCAACCAAGCTTACATGTATTCCACTTTGATCAAATGTACCTAAAAGATGCACACAGAACCATCCACCCCATGGTGGCAGAACACACATTATTTTCTTGGGCATAGAACAATCTCCAGGATAAAGCATATGTTAAACCATACAGCCAATCTAATCTAACATAAGATGATTGAAATCATGCCTAGTACTGTTTTCAATGATATGAAACAAAAAAGAATAATAGAATCTCATAAACTTCATAGGGACATAGAAATTAAACTATATGCTCCTGAACAGAAAGTGGGTCAAATGAGAAATCAAAAGGAAGACATGTAAATATCTTTATATAAATTACAATGAAAAAATTCACTAAAACCTTGGATACTGGAAAAGGCAATTCCAAAATGGAACTTTATGGAAGTGCATGTGCACATTAATAAGGAAAAGACCCTAAATAAATATCCCAACATCATGATAAAGGAATGTGAACAAAAGAAACCTCCAAAGGTAAGGCAAGTTTAGCA
This sequence comes from Acomys percivali, assembly GCA_907169655.1. Classification (NCBI taxonomy): domain Eukaryota; kingdom Metazoa; phylum Chordata; class Mammalia; order Rodentia; family Muridae; genus Acomys; species Acomys percivali. The sequence continues at coordinate 918,301 of OU015758.1, read as the reverse complement.
CAGACAGGTAGTAATAAAAATATTTTTATTATTAAGATTAAAAAATGAAAACCGTGAAAAGAAATCAATGAAACTACCAAGGTTTAAGAAAGAAAACTGTAAAGCCAAAACAGGCCAATAACAATAGAAAAAATTGGGGAATGGAGCCCCTCAGGCGCTGGGAAGATGGCTCCCTGGTTGAGTATTAATAAGTACTGTTCTTGTAGAGGAACTAAATTCATTCCCAGCACCCACACCAGGCAGATCACAACTTCCTGTAACTTAGGCTCTTGGGGGAGGGGGGGGCATTGACATCTGATGCCTTCTTCTGGCTCCAGAAATAATTTGCACTACTCAGACACATTAACATATATTTACAAATAAAAATTGTTTTAATTTTTCATTGGAAATAGATTCTTTTCTCATACAATAAAACCTGATTATAGTTTCCCTTCCCTTACCTCCTCCCCTCCTCCCTTCCCTCCCCTCCTCCCCTCCCTCCCCTCCTCCCCTCCTCCCTTCCCTCCCCTCCTCCCCTCCTCCCCCCCCTCCCCTTCCCCCCCCCCCCTCCCCCCCCCCCTCCCCTCCTCCCTTCCCTCCCCTCCTCCCCTCCTCCCCTCCCTTCTGGATCTACTCTCTTTCTGTTTCTCAGTAGAAAATAACAGGCTTCTAAGAGATAGCAAGCAAAGATGGTGAAATAAAATACAGTAAGATGAAACAAAATTTTCATATCAATGTTGGACACAACAACCCAATAGGAGGTAAAGAGTACCAAGAACAGGACACAGAGTCAAAGATCGACTCATTCTCACAATCAGGACTCCCACAAAATGACTAAGATAATATTTATAATAATATGTATGCAGAGGACGTGCTGGGGACCTATGTAGGCCCTTTAATTGCTGCTTCTGCCCCTGTAAGCTCTCATGCGCCTTGCTTAGTTGGCTTAGACGGCCATGTTCTTCTGGTATCCTCTATTCCCTCCCACTCTTACAATCTTTCTGCCTCCTCTTTCCCAGATTCCCTGAGCCCTGAAGAGAGAGATTTGATGAAGACCTCCAGTTTAGACTCTCTCTCTCTCTCTCTCTCTCTGTCTCTCTCTCTCTCTCTCTCTCTCTCTCTCTCTCTCTCTCTCTCTCTCTCTCTC
>OU015758.1:896590-917165 GCA_907169655.1 Acomys percivali | reverse complement strand
TGTGTGTGTGTGTGTGTGTGTGTGTGTGTATAATGTCTGGCTGTGGGTCTCTGCATCTGTTCCCAACTGCTTCTTGGGTAAGCCTCTCTGATAATGACTGGATAAGGTACGAATTTATGAGTGTGGCAGGAAATCATTAAGAATCATTTTATTAGCATACACAGGGGGAGGTAATCCCCCTCAGGAACAGTCATAAGGGAGGGGAATAAGGGGAAAATGGGAGGGAGGGAAGAATGGGAGGATACAAGGGATGGGATAACCATTGAGATTTAACAAGAATAAATTAATAAAAAAAAAATTTTTTAAAGAATCATTTTATTGATTTTTTTAGATGAGTCATTTTTTTTTTTTTTGCCCTAGATCTCTGAGCTATCTAGACTCTTGTGCTTGGTTTCCCAAGAAATATTGGGTTCCTTTCCATAGAGTGCGCCTTAAGCCAAATCAGGCATTGGCTGGCTACTACTGCAAGTTCTGTGCCACTATTGCTCTTGAATATTTTTGCAGACAAGGTCAAAGGTTTTGTGGTTGTTATAACAATGACACATAGGAAAAATAAAAGAAAATAAGATGAAGTAGAATTTTTCATATTTAAGTTAGACACAGTAACCCAACAGAAGGAAAAGAGTCCCAAAAAGAAGGCAGTGGAATCAGAGACCCACTCATTCTTGTAGTTAGGAATCCCATAAATTGTGGGTTGGTACCCATGTGTCTCTTTGGATAACCTGTAGAGTTACCTTCCCACACCAAAGAAACTAGAGCATAGGGGGTGAAGGCTCCGTAAAGGCACCTGCTCTACTTCTCCATGTTCAACGAGTTGTGTGGATGTTGTCCTCAACAATGGAACCCTGATGTCAGTTTTCAGTTTAGCATCAGCCTTGGACTCCCTGACCAACAACTCAACTGAATGCAACCCAGTCCCACTGCTGGAACCCGTGCCCGATTACAAGAAATGACTAGCCGATACTTTATATCCTCCATTACTAGGAATCCTCTTTAGCATCACCTTCAAAGATTCCAGGAAGTTTCCACTACACTAGGTTTCTACATGGCCCCTGAATGCCCACCGATTCCAAACCTCTCTGCCCACACTTTCTCCTTCCATCCTATCCCCCTCACACCTGATCCCTCCTGCTCTCATCCCCACCCACCCCCAGTCTACCTGAAAAAAATAAAAGCTATTATTCTACTTCTCCTTCCCAGGCTGGCCTCAAACTCACAGAGATCCGTCTGCCTGCCTCTGCCTCCCTTAGTACTGGAATTAAAGGCATGCATCGCTACCACCGGGCTTGCTTATATAGTTTGGATATTAGTCCACTGTCGGATGTGGAGTTGGTAAAAATCCCATTTGGTCCACTGACAGTGCCCTTTTCCCTACAGAAGATTCTCAGTTTCATGAGGTCCCATATATTAGCTGATCATAGTACCCGTGCTATCAGTGTTCTATTCATAAAGTGATCTCCTGAACCAATGAGTTCAAGGCTATTTCCTTTCAGTAGGTCTGGTTTTATCTTGAGGTCATTGATCCACCTGGACTTGAATTTTGGATAGGACGATAGATATGGATCTATTTACTTTCTTCTACATGCAGCCATACAGTTTGATGAGCACCATTTGTTGAAGATGCTGTCTTTTTTTTTCTAGTGTGTATTCCTGGTTTCCTTATCAAAAATCAGATGACCGTGGTCCATGGGTATGTGGATTTATGTCTGAGTTTTCAGTTCAATACCATTGATCAACCTGTCTGCTTTTATGCCCGTACCAAGCAGTTTTCAATTACTATAGCTCTGTAGTACAAGTTGAAATCTGGAATGGTGAGACCACCAGCAGTACCTTTATTTTTAGCCATCCTGGGTTTTTTGTTTTTCTATATGAAGTTGAGAACTATCCTTTCAAGGTCTATAAAGAATTGTGACCCTTTAATATGGTCCCTCATGGTGTGGTGATCCTCAACTATAAAATAGTTTTCACTGATACATCACAACTGTAATTTTGCTACCATTATGAATCATAGTGTTAATATTTGTGTTTTCCGCTGGCCTTAGGCGACCCCTGTGAAAGGGTCATTCAACTCCGAAAGGGGTCACAATGCATATGTTAAGAATCACTGCTCTTAACATTATAACATTTTAAAAGATAAAATACAAACTTCTGAAAATTGTGTAGAGCTATTTTTTAAAGGACACAGATCTTGAAATATGACAAAATTGTATTACAACTCTGTTTCTACCCCTTGCCCAGGTTTAAATTGCACAAACAAGCTATCTTCCTGGCGTCTCACCTTCCTCCACAAATATGTGAGACAGACATGCTTACTTAGCAGCACTTTGTAAGGATTAATGAAAACTTTATACACACTCTCATTGAAACACATAATTACTCAATAAATACATTACCACAATTAAGTGAATTGGAGTTATGAAGTGTTCTATCCAGTTAGGAAGGGATAGTCTACAACTACTTAGATACAAAAACCAGAAGGAAAGAAATCAGCAAACCATTCCAAAAACTAAACATTCTGTGGATCGCTTATCAATACTAAATACATGTCTCCTTGAAGTGGTGGGAAGAATTATCTAACGCTACAAACATAATGGCATTGCTTAAAGTGCCTCGAGTGAAATCAGTGGGGACTTGAGTTTGCTGTATTCCACTACTATTTCATGGCTTTGGTCTGCTGCCAAACACTTCCTTTCCAGCCCAGTGTGCAATTCCCATAGTTATGTCAGCCTGTGAGCTCATCTGTTACCTCACCTGCTACCTTTTTCTTCCTGGTATTTAAATACCTGATTGCCTGTGTTGTTGTTGTTCAGATTATATAATTATCCCTCCTTTCCTTTTTCTCCCTCCAAACCCTCCCATATATACCCCATTCTGCTCCCTTTCAAATTCATGGCTTCTTTTTTTTTCATTAATTGTTGTTACAAATTATATATATACACATACATACACACACAAATGTTTATGTGTGCATTTATATACATATGCATTGTATAGTTCATAAATACATAGATAGAACCTGTTTTGCCCATATAATATCACTTGTATATACGTTTTCAGGGCTGAATATTTGATATTTAACAACCAATTGTGCTCTTCCCCAGGAAAGACTATTTCTCCCATTCTCGGCCTTCCTCGGTTGCCTGTAGTTTTTGTGTAAGACTGACGCCTCCTGAGTTTTCCCCTTTCCAAGTTAGCATGCTTATTGATGTTGTCATGGTAGGGAGGGGCGGGGACAGGGAAGATGTTAGGTAGTCATGTTGGTGAAACGTCATGGGTGCGGCTTCTCATCTCATGGCGAACTCCCTGTTCCTCTGGCCCTTTCAATCTTTCTGCTCCCTGTCCCGCAATGATCCTGAGATGCGGGCGCTGTGTTGTAGACATATCAGTTGGGACTGGGCTCCACAGCTGATTCTGATCAGTCAATGGTCTGTGTCTCAACGTTTCCATGATGAGGGGCGTGCTGCCTGGTCTTACGTCAAGTTGACACCAGCGTTTTTGAAATAGAGAAACTCAATTAGGAAAATTCCCCCACTTATAAAATATTTTTAAGTAGCTTGGTCTGTGGGCAAACCTGTGGTACAGTTTGTTTTTGTTTGTTTGTTTGTTTGTTTGTTTGTTTGTTTGAGACAGGGTTTCTCTGTGTAGCCTTGGCTGTCCTGGAACTCACTCTGTAGACCAGGCTGGCCTCGAACTCAGAGATCCACCTTCCTCTGCCTCCCACATGCTGGCATTAAAGGGTGCACCACTACATCCGTCTGTGGTGCAGTTTCTTGATTAATAATTGGTTGGGGCGAGTCTAACTCTCCTAGTGCATGGTGCCACCCTTGGGCTAGTGATCCCAGGTGCCGTAGGAAATCAGGCTAAGCAAACAGTGAGTAGCAAGCTAGTAAGCAGCACTCCTCCACGGCCTCTGCATTTGGGTTCTCTCGCAGGTTCTTGCCTCGCTTGAGTTCCTACCCTGATTTCTTGTAACGGAAGTTATTGTTTCTTTGCAAACTCAGTTACGTTATGCAAATGTTTTTGTTTTAATCCTGTGTGTGATCTTAGTTCGAGCTTTAGTTTGTCCACAGCTTATAATGGTCTCCTGTGGGGGTGTGGCCTTTGCCAGCTGCCTCGTGCGGCGTGGTCTAGGACTCTGAGGAAGACAAACAGGAAAGTGCAGAGGGAGAAAAGTGTGGAGTGGCAGTGGTGGCTCGAAGCCAGTAGCAGTTTGTAGAGACACCAGAGATAGGTGTGGTGGACAGAGAGAAACATTTCAATGCACCAGCTTGAGGGAGACTGCTTGCTGCGTTTGCTGTTGATACTGGTATTGCCCCAAAAGAACTCAATTGACCCTAAACAGCCTGAAGAAGTAAAGGGGTCTGAGCACCCTCGCCCCAACAACGTTCTCATACCCAGGGTTGTTGTTGTTGTTGTTGTTGTTGTGAGACTTTTGATTTGATGACTGCCTCTATTTCCTTAAGTGTAATAGGACTATTCAGTTTGTTTACCTGATCTTGATTCAATTTTGATCGTTGGTAGCTATCAAGAAAATCGCGTATTTCATTTAGGTTTTCGAATTTTGCGCCATATAGTCTTTTGAAGTAAGACTTGATGCTTCTTTGGATTTCCTTGTTGTCTGTCATTATGTCTCCCTTTTCATTTTCTGATTTTGTTGATTTGAACACTCCCTCTCTCTCTCTCTCTCTCTCTCTCTCTCTCTCTCTCTCTCTCTCTCTCTCTCTCTCTCTGTCTTTTAGTTAGTTTGGCTAAACGTTTGTGGCTAGGTACAGTTTAAACTTAGCTTCGCTGTGGAATATCGTGTTTTCTCCATCTATGGTGATTAAAAGTTTTCCTGTAGCATGGGTTGGCAGCTGTGGTCTCCTGATGTTTGCAAGACTTCTGTCCGGGCTCTTCTGGCTTTCACAGTCTCTGTTCAGAAGTCAGGGTTAATTCTAATGGGGTTGCCTTTTGCAGCTTTTAATATTCTTTCTTTGTTCTGGTTTTGGTTATTATGTGGCAGGAGGATTTTCTTTTCTGGCCAAATCTATCTGGAGTTCTGTAGGCTTCTTATATGTTTATGGTCATTTCTTTCTTTAGGTTGGGAAAGTTTTCTTCTATGATTTTGTTGAAAATGTTTTCTGGGCCTTGGAGCTTGGAGTCTGTCCTTCATCTGTTCCTGTTCTTATTAGATTTTGTCTTTTTACGGTGTCCCAAATTTCTTGGGTATTTTCGGTCAGGAACTTTTTAGTTTTAACTTTTTCTTTTATTAATGTATCAACAGCTTCGATCCAGGATGGCACCTGGATTCAGCTCTGTGTCACAGATGGGCCCAGCTGGTAAGCAGCTGGGGGCTGAGAAAAATTGGAACTCAAATCTGCTTGGACACTCCACAGGTCCTCTTAAGATGGCAGGGCTCTGCCTCTCTGCTCTGTGACCTAGCTGGGCTAGGCTGGCAAGCAGCTGGGGGGCTCAGATAGATCAGAGCCCAAAAGTGCTTGGGTGTCCCGCACTCTTTCTCGGGAGTCAGCTAATGTGGATTGTGTCCAGTGCTGGCACTCAACTCTGCCTGTCCATTCTCCATCCCAGATCTGGCAAGCAGAAAACAGGTGATGAGAACTCCAAGGTATACAGATATCCCACAGTCCTTCTCAAGATGGCAGCTAACATAGGTTGCCCCCCCCCGGCATTTTTCTGTGGGTTAGCTGGGTGGCCTGGGAAAGGGTAAATGTAGAAAGGAAAAGCAAGCCAAATTAGGAAAGGACAGGGAAGGCGAAACTCAAAAAGGCAAAAGTTACCAAATATTAGTTTAAAAGTTCTCCAAGCCCAAAAAAAAAAAAAAAAAGAATAAAATAAATTACCAATCGCTATAACTCCTCCATTATCTTAACTTCCAAGCAATTCCTTCTCTAAAATGTCTCATATAATTGTAACTCATCTACCCAATCGCCCCTCAACACGTTTTTTAACAATTCTGGCCAATTACCCATCCCGTTTATACTATCCTTCACCTCCCACCTGTCCTTCTATTTTGTGTCTTCTCTCATGTATTCCTACTGAAACTCTAATTCTTGAATGCAGCTCTCCATGTACTCTGTACATAGCTGAGCAATTAAAAACTAAGGATGGGACGGCAAGAAGAAGAGAAAAGTTCGGGTGATAAAATAGGAAGAAGGATGCTAGACATACAGAAGCCATGAGCTCCCTGTAGCTGCATTTTCTTTATCTTTTTTACTGGTTCTTTGTGAATTTCACATCATGCGCCTCAATCCCACCCATCTTCCCATCCTGCCACCTAGTGAGACTTTGCCCTCCACCGTTGCAACCTCCCCACCAAAAGAAAAGTGCTAATCTCTGTGCGGAAGCTGTGGTGTGTCGCAGTGTGTCCCACAGTACAGCCATTTGTCCACGCTTCTTTGCTTGTGAATGTTCATGGCAAATCATTGCAGTGAGGTTCAAAGCCTCTGGCTTCTGCTACACTATCAGTACTGGAACCTCACTGGGACTCCTCTCTGCTACTCTGTTCTTTCCCTGTGCTGTGGAGATCTTATAGTTTTGGGTCTGTAGGAAGAATCCCTTGATGTACCCCAGCAGTTCGTTGATGGGGTAGATATTGGGGCGGGCCAACTCAAAGGCCTGGATCTGGCCATGAGAGGTATCTGAGCTGGTCAGCCTATCAGCTCTCCTGCAGGGTGGGCTCTCCAGCCCTGCACCCTAGCTAGGGCATCCAATGCTGCAGCCAGCAAGGGACAGAGCCAGCTCTCCTGCCCTCATGTCCTCAGGGCTGGCTCATGTACACCCATGCCCTCAAGGCCAACTCTGTTATCAGGTGAGGGGATGGACCAGTTCTCCCACTCTCATGACTAGAGGATAGCTCTCCTGCCTGCCGTAGGTGGTAAAGTTGGGGGCATAGTGGTAAGGGTCAGCTCTTCTGTGCTGCCCAGGCACCCACTTTCTTGAGTAATGCAACTGGTGAGGGACAGGACCTGCTCTCCTGCTCTCATGGGTCAGCTCTCCTATCCACCACAGGTGGAAGGGGTTGAGAGTGGCTGCTTTTCGCTCCTGTGATACCATCATTGCCTTTTGCTCCTGCCAGGGTACCACCACTAGACTGTATCCTCACTTGCAGCCACTTCCTGTTTTTCTACATATACATTAGTTCCAATATAATTAGAAAATAATTACAAACTAGGAGTCTTCAGAAGGGAAGTTGAACACCAGATCAAACTGAAGTTTTATAAAGACAGCAGGGGTGAGACCCAAACTTTCTTGTAACTTCAGTGTATGGCCACTGTGTCATAGTCCTGATTATCTTAGATGTGATAAAAGAAATGGAAAACCAAAATAGCCATACATGAAGACTGGTAGATCATACATCTTGTGTGTAATGAACAGGTATTGTTAAAAAAAAAAAAAAATGGACCATTGCAGAATCTTGTGGAAGAGAGGGACAAAAAATTGAAGGAACCAGAGAGGTCAAGGACACCACAAGAAGACCTACAGAATCAACTAACCTGGGCCCATAGGAGCCCACAGAGACTGAACCACCAACCAAAGAGCAGACATGTGATAGGCCTACACCCCATACACATATGTAAGAGATGTGCAGCCTTGGTCCTCATGTGGGACCCCTAACAACTGCAGCAGGGGCTGCCTCTGACTCTTGCTTGCCTTTGGATCCCTTCCCCTAACTGGGCTGCCTGTCTAACCTCAATAGATAGGTTGAGAGGCCCCCTTTACTCTGAGAGAGGGAATGGAGGAGGAGAGGTGAATGGAAGGGACTGGGAGGAGAGCAGAGAGGGGAAGCTGCAATTGGTATATAAAGTTAATTAATTAAAATTACAAACACACAAAAAAAGTGGACTCATATGCCTATAATCTCAGCAGTCAGGAAGCCAGGATGTCAAGAGTTTAAAAACAAAAACAAACAAACAAAAAAAAAAAAAGGCAGTCAGGGCTACATAAGGAGAAGACCTTGTCTTGGAAGGAAAAAAAGAAGGAAAGGATAGAGGGAGGGCAAGGAAAGAGGGAAAGAGTCAGGGAAGGGAAAAAAGAGGTGAATGAGAAAGAGAAAGAAAGATGGAAAAAAGAAAGCAAAGAGGGAGAGAGGGGAGAAGGGAGGAAAGAAGAAAGGAAAAGAAAAGGGAGGAAAGAAAAGAGGGAGAGAGATGAACAAAATGAAGGGAGAGAAGTTAAAAAACAGAGAAGAGGGGAGGGAGGGAGGGAGGGAGGGGGGGGAGGGAGGGACAGGGAGGAGGAAACACCCGAATGCACCAGAAGTTCTCACATAGAAAAATCCAGAAGACCAGTCTGATAAAGCCAAGAGAACCAAAGGCACCCCAGTGTGTCTGGAGGATCATTGGCAGCATAGCCTTCTTCAAATGAAGTTTCCGTCAACCACACTTTAGCAGAACAAAACACAGAAGGAAGGCTTTGCCCACAGAAGCTTGCGCCACAAACCAGAGAGCAGTCGGCGTGTATACACGATGTGGAAAGAGCCACATGTTAGACAGTTTTTTTCCCCCAGCCACAGGCTTATATGTGGTAGTATCATCTTCACATTATGAAGGACAGTTTGATTCTAAAACCACCCAGGCATGCAGAATTACCAAAGAGGGATAATAAACCTGTGTTGACGAGCTAATGTCTCAATAAGACAAGCCAACTAGGAAATGTGCCAGTTAGGATGCTGCTGCCTATGTTTCCATAATCGACTCAGTTTTCTTCTTTGAACTGGCATCTCAAGAAAACTGGTGAGACAGAGTTAAATTTCAGTACTAGCTTCACCACGCATGGCCTCTTAAGTCTAGGAAAAGCTTTTTAACTTCTTTAAACCTCAGTCCTTAACTCCGCAATGGGATACTAAGTGTCACTCTGCAATGTGGGGTAAGGCTTAAAGGAGATGCTTCAGGTGGAATTCCCACCACTACATCTTGCACCAAAGTAGCATTGGATAAATACTGCCAGATCTATGATCGCTGGTGCTCAGAAAAGGAATAACTTGCTTTACTTTCACATATCAGGCCCTCTGTTTGAAAGCAACAGAGCATAGGCCCTGTCACTCATACTACGCGGTAACAGTAAGGCAGCGGTGCAGGGCCTCACTGTAAATAAAGACTGTAGCTCAGGAATTACTTTATGATTCTTAGATGTGGACCTAAGAGTGCTTTAGTTTGATATATCTATTAAAAATGCTTTTTTCTCATATGCTAGCATTAAATTAGTATACAGCCTTCTGCTTCAGCCTCCTAAGTGTTTTCTTGAGAATAATTTACCACTTCTGAGTCTGTCTGTCTGTCTGTCTGCCTGCCTGTCTGTCTCCCACCCCCTCAATGATTTATTTACTTATTTATTTGTTTATTTATTTATTATTCTCTCATATATACCATATACTATATCCCCCTCCCTTCTCTCCAGCCTCTCCCCCCCCACCGCTACCTTTCCTCTCTCCCAGATCCACACCACCACCAGTACCACCCACCATCCACCCTCACCCCCACCCACCTCCCCTCAGCAAAAAATACAGTTCTCAGGGACATCACCCAAACACTACATAACAAGCTACAATAAGACCAGGTATATACCATAATATCAAGACTGGATAGGACAACTCAGTAGGGGAAAAAGGGGTCCCACAAGTAGGCAAGAGAGTCAAGGACAGCCCCTGCCCCTCCTATTAGGATTCCCACAAGAGTATCAGGCTACTCAGCCATAACATTAGGATTCCCACAAGAGTATCAGGCTACTCAGCCATAACATATATGCAGAAGACCTAGATCAGACCCCCACAAGCTCCCTGATCTCTGCAAGTCCCCATGAGTCCTGGTCATGTATCCATCCATTCTATGGATCATGTACTCATGGTGCCCCTGGCCCCTCTGTCCCTCCAGCCCTTCCTCCCCCTCTTCTGGAGGGCTCCCCTAATGTTTGGCTGTGGTACTCTGTATAGTTGCCCATCATTTTCAGGATGAAGTCTCTCTGGTCTCTTTGATGATGATGATGATGATGATGATTGATGATGATGATAATGATGATTACTCTGCTAGGCCACAGCCATCAATGTCAGCAATAGCAGCCCCCTGGCAGAGGTTTCCTGTCAGTCAACAGTGGCTCTGTTTCAGTGAATACAACATAAAAAACAAACACATCCCTTTTAGCTTAGATGCTTTAATGGAAACAATGTTTAGTAAAACGCAAGTAAGTTTTATGTAAGTAGGAAGAGTGGTCACAGTTTCAAACACTAAAGAGAGGGGAAATAAAACATGGAAATTGCATTCTGCTAATTATTGATTTATGGCTTGAGGTGTGCCAGTGTCCCTTAGTAAGTGGAACATAAAATGTGTCACTATCATTACCATTTTGGGGGCTTACAATGTGCAGGACACTGTCCTAAGTATTTCACATACATTACATTGTAGCAAGTTTATGAGGTGGAAACCAATGACACTTTTATTTTGTACACAAGAAAAAGAAAGTGTCCATAGGCAAAGTACCAACGTTGCACAGTTAGTTGGCACAGAGATACAGAAGCAGGCATGTGGTTCAAATTCAAGTGATGTGGGTTGAGACACTTCTCCTACTAATCAGTGCCCCTGGATACAGGCAGGAGAATGTCGCATATCAAACAGTGCTAAAAGAAAAAAAAAAAAAAAGCCGGGTGTGGTGGCGCACGCCTTTAATCCCAGCACTTGGGAGGCAGAGGCAGGCGGATCGCTGTGAGTTCGAGGCCAGCCTGGTCTACAAAGTGAGTCCAGGACAGCCAAAGCTACACAGAGAAACCCTGTCTCAAAAAACCAAAAAAAAAAAAAAAAAAAAAAAGGACAACAACCCACTTCACAAAATACCCTAGGTACAGGATCACTCTCTACTAGTAACAATTTAAGTATGTGTGTTTCCAATGAGCACAATGCTGTATTGTAAGGAGGGAAAAGAGTAAAGAAATCCTTAAATTCGCTATGCTTACACGGCCCAGAATTTGACGATTGCAATTATCTTGAGGAGCAATTTTTTTTTTTTCTTCCAGGAGTTTAACATTTGTACCAGGAAAGTAGAAGAGGTTCTGTCCAAGCAGTTGAGCCTAACTCTAAAGGGATCTTTCAAATTGTTCTAATTTTTCATTGCCTTGTTTTATTTAATTCACAAATTTCTCATTTCCTCTTGAGTGAGCGACATTTAATTTTTTCTTCTCTTGGCACACAAGCACCATCTAGTGAAGAAATGGGATAGCTGCAGGATGGTAACCCAGCAAAGGTCCCTTCCTTGTTTCATCCTATTCACAAACCTAGAGCATTCCTGGCATGCTAAAAGTACTCTGTGTTTTGGACTTTCATTGCTTTAAGGTTGTGGAAACTGGTATAATCCTGCTTTCTAATCTCATCCCTACCGAATACAGATGCTCAGATACGGCACAGTGCCAACATCTCAGGATGGTCTCTGGTAATTCTTTCGGTTTTACATCACCCTAAGTTCTGCTTTCTCCCTCTTTTCGTCATTTGTCACACTGTGGTCCTTTCGTTGGCTCTTTGAGAATTCCATACAGTGTGTTTGATCATAATTCCCTCCCCTCCCCCGTCTCCTCGCAGTCCCTCTGCACTCACCCAGCCAGTTACTGAGGATAAGAGCTCCCTCAAGGCCCTTGTTCCAGGAGGTTTAGTCTTGGGGGAAAATAAATTGTGTCAAGTGTCATGGTAGGGTATAGAGGGAGATTAACCATTTGTGGCCGGGAGGCACAAACGAAATTGGATGCTCTTTTGTAATTTTGATGAAAGTTGATGAAAATGTCTTATTCTAGAGTTGGCGTTCTCTTAGCTAAATCTCCCCCCAGTCACCTTGACACAATCACTGATGATGTGTGTCCACTGCATTTGTAAAATATACAGATTTGTGTTAACTACACACTGGATGCTCAGGAATATTGAACTAATCTGAATAGCCATGCATCGCTGTCGCTATGAGCTGATTTGTACACCTAGCAAGAGATAGCCGAAGGGCTGGAGCTCAGGGCATATGCTTCAATGATAGAGCACTTTCCCAGCATGCAAAAATAGCTTATACAAAGCTCTGCATTCAACCACCAGTACTGCAAAGGTCAAAATTAAAAGAAGGAGTCATTTGGATTTTTCCCCTAAATACAACCATGCCATATCTATATTTACATAATATTAATTGCGCAAATATGCTTAAGAATTGGTGTTAAGTCAGGCAGAAGTTAAACAACTATAAAATATTTTAAAATCAAAAATTATTCTGTATTCAAACTAAATTGAAGAATCTTGAGCTTTGCTGTAATTTATAAAAGTGCTTGAAAACTTTAGCTGATTCAAATATATTTTTTGCAAAAGGAGACTACCTATAGCATTTCTAAGACCTTAAGATTTAAAGTGACATGATATTTTTGGTTTGGTTTGGTTGGTTTGGTTTGGTTTGGTTTGGTTTGCTTGGTTTGGTTTGGTTTGGTTTTTTGAGACAGGGTTTCTTTGTGTAGCCTTGGCTGTCCTGAACTCACTTTGTAGACCAGTTTGGCCTCGAACTCACAGCAATCTGCTTTCCTCTGCCTCCTGAGTGCTGGGATTAAAGTGACATAGAGATATATAAATCTTGGGGAAAAAAAAGAAACATACAAAATGAGTTCAACATTATGTAAAAATAAAAAAGGTAAACTTAGTTCTTTAGTTTGTATTTAGAGAAAAATGAGGGCATGGGAGGTGTTCATCTCTAGAGACAATGCCATAAATTCAAGAAGAAAGTAGAAAACTGTCTCCAAATCCCATATTCATTTGTTTACTGTAAAACATTATTTTAGAAATTACTCTAAAATAGGAGAGTTTAGCTGGAAAAATATAAAACAGAGGGTTTTGAAAAAGACCTGCTCACCTCAAAAATGTGCTCAGAACACCTTGAGTCTGTAATCACCCATCACTGAGGCATTAAGAAGAACAAGAGGACTGGGCTGGAGAGATGGCTCAGCGGTTAAGAGCACGGTCTGCTCTTCCAGAGCTCCTGAGTTCAGTTCCCAGCCAACCCTATTTTGGCTCACAACCATCTCTACTGAGATCTGGTGCCCTCTTCTGGCCTGCAGGCACACATGCCAGCAGAATACTATATAAATTAATAAATAAATAAAGTCTTTTTAAAAAAAGAACAAGAGAATTGCTAAAACTTCGGAGACAGGGAAACATATTCCCTCATCCAAAACACCAAAGAAGAGAGATCACAAGCTGTGCTGATCACGCTTAGCTCGCTTCCTCAGGATATTATTAAAAGTTCAGGCCATGAGATGTGAAAGGGGATAACCACGTCTACTGTGGATCAGATTTTGTCCACAAACACTAGCAAGATTAAGTCATTTAGGTTTAGTTTTCTATATCTGCGGGGTTTTTTTGTTTTGTTTTGTTTTTTGTTTTTAGAAGACTCTTGACAAAGTTTCTTAAGCTGTCTGGGGATGGGTTGGGAAGAGGAGAGACAAGAGGTGGGTAGTAAGGGTCATTGGCGAAGATTAATACGGGTGTGTACGCATATGAAAAGTCATAGCGGAACCTATTGTTATTTACAGTTAATAGATAATGACTTTTCAAAGTATCATGTTTTAAGAGATATCCACCTGAAAAATGTGAAGACATGAGAGTTTGATATACTGCATTTATTGCTGTTCCTATGTAATTGTCTCAACAGCTCAGTGCCCTAATATCTCCGTAATGAGGGAGTCTTTGTGGCCTCAGGGAATGCAGTGAGATGGTTGATGTCACACGTGCGGAGGAAACAAAGCCAGAGCAATAGTCACCCCAGTGGATACCAAGCTCAGGAACCTCACCTCAAAATATTAGGAAACTCGCCCAAACAGTCAAGACTTTGAAAATTACAGAAACATAAGTGGAAAAAGATGGGGTGTCAGCAACACCTGTGCAAAACAGTTTTAGGGTTTTAGTCAAGCTGAATATGAGAAAAAGAAATATCAAGAGTCAGTGTGCCTACAGACCACACTGAGAAGAAGTTATTCCTAACAAGGAGATGTTTTCCAGTCTAGTCACTCGTAACGCCTATGGGAATGTCCAAAAATAAAGCATTCTTACATTTTATATTTGGGAGGGGGAGGGGGGGAAGGGGTCGTGTGAGCTTCAAGAGTGAC
Source organism: Acomys percivali (assembly GCA_907169655.1). Classification (NCBI taxonomy): domain Eukaryota; kingdom Metazoa; phylum Chordata; class Mammalia; order Rodentia; family Muridae; genus Acomys; species Acomys percivali. The sequence continues at coordinate 903,061 of OU015758.1, read as the reverse complement.
CCCCCCATTAATTAATAATTAAGGTGAAACCCAACAGCAAAAGTGTTCAAGGCCTTAAGAGAACATTAGCAAAAAAGTAAATCACCCCTTTGGGCCTTTGATTTATAAACAAAATAAAATATGGGGCCAGAAAGATGGCTCAGCAGTTACAAACTCTTGTTAACCCTCACTGTGCTCTCACCATTTGGGTCCGGTAACTCACAGCCACCTGTAACTCCAGTTCCAAGGGACTCCACTGTCCTCTCCTGGCTTCCACAGCTGGGCATGCGTGCACGCACACACGTGCACACACGTGCATGCACATACACACATACACACACACACACACACACACACACACACACACACACGCGTGCACATACACACACACAAACACACACACGTGCATGCACATACACACGTACACACACACATGTACGTGTGCACACATAAATTAAAAATAAATCTTTTCTAAAAAATAAAAGAATTTTGAGCGCATAATAGAAACCAGAATTAGATTAATGTTAAGTTCTCATAATTTAAGCACTGAGAACACTGTCATTCCAAGGTGGGGGGAAAGATCTATAATTAAACACCAACAGTATATATGTACTACCCCAAGACTGCCATCCATCTTCCACTATGCTCTGCTTCCAACAGTCAAGAATTTTTGGAGTTTGTTTTTGCTTTACACTTACTTCATGGAACAGCCTGTCAGACCCACAGTGCTTTAAAAAAAACAAAAACAAAAAAAAAACCCTCAATCATTTTTATTTTAAAGAAGCATCCTGTGTAAGAAGCAGGGAACCGTGCAGGACAGAGGAGATGACAGAAGAACAGTGGATAATCTAGAGGAGAAAAGGAAGGATGGGGAAGAGAGAGATCTCCCGCAAGCCGGGTGAAATGTGGGCTTTTTGGTTTTCTAGTAAGCTCAGCAGTTAGCACAAAAGCAACAAGCTGTTTTGTGGGTTTGAAGTGTACATAATGAGGTGAAGGGTTAGCATGAAGGGAAATGGGAAAGTTGGGGGGAGGAAAAAAGGGAAGAGAGAGAGAGACTCAAAAACCCGAGAGCCACCTGCACTTCAAATCAGATAGCTCTGATCCTAGAAATGAATCCTGCGGTCTTTCTGCCAGCAAACAGAAAGATTCTTTATTCCCTAAAAGTTATTTTTTTTAAAAAAAAAAAATCTTTTGGGGGAAACTGGTTCATCCAAGTGCGTGCGTAAAGTTAAGCAAGTGTCAAGTGGGTACCCTGAGCTGTCCTTTGCTCCCTTGTCTAGGACCCTAAAGACTTCAGAAGTTGCATGTAGTTCCCACCTGAGCAAGAAGGTGTTTCCATAGAAAACCTGCTCCGACACTGCAGTGTCATGGTTTCAAACGCAGCCAGATGGCACAGGTTCAAATCCCGACTCCATCGTCTGCTTAATTAACTGGGCCCATATCTGAAAACGGACCACCTGCAGAAAGATTGTCCACCTGTGGCTAGTGAGCTATACAACGTGGAAGCTCTTCCAAACCGTGGCCAGTGCTTAAAGTTGAATGCTTCGTAAACGTGGCTGTTGTGATTATATGAACCCTGACTGGAAAATGGGACGTGATTCCTAGAGGAAAGTCACAGGTCTGTGGTGACGGGAAGGAACAGAGAAATACAACATCGCCAGGGATCAGCTCACATACATACCTCTCCGTATGAGCGAGAGGAAGATGGTCAGAGTTACTTCAAAACCAAATGGATGCCAAAGAATTCAGTAAGCCAAACCAAAATAGTGGGGGGGGAGGGGGGAACCTACAACAATGAAAAACCATTTTATTAAGTTTTAAAGCTCCATGATCAGATCAGACAGTAGGAAATTCAGTCCAGTCGATACATCTTTCCTTCTTGATGATTCACAGTGCAATTATTAATCAAGCGACTTTAAGAGGAAACGCATACCACTTTAATGTAACATTTTCAAAACTGATGTGACCCATAGGAACCATTTTTTTTTGTCCTTACCTGCTATTAATATTACACTTTGGGAAAGGCTTCTGTAGTGCAGTTACTTCCCAGATAGTCTGAACTGAACAACAAACAGAAGCCATCCCTAACCAAGTAAAAAGCAGAGGCTTTTGACTCGCAATGCTCAGAGAATCATAGAAATACTACTCGTAATTTTAATGTTGGCTAAGCCATGATTATCATTCTTACTCTGCCCATTCAAAGTCAGGATAGCAACATTAAAGTAAAACCTAACGCTCCATCGCCCCCTTTTCTCGGCTCACATTAGTAAACCCAGCATAAATAATTTTACATTTAAGTGAATTACTACTGATTTTTAATGAAGATTAATTTGAGAACGGCAAAGTGTATTAAAGCCCTTTAGTTCTTCCTTAACAAAGCTGAAATTGCTTAATTGTAAAAGAAAGGGAAGCTTTTAACTATTATTGCATGGAAAAAAAACAGGAGTAATATTTACACTATCCCGGTGGTGTTTTTACAGTGCATGCCAGCACAATGCATGCTAACTCTGACTGCTTCTGCTGCTGGGAAGCATCGTTCATGGGCTACAATCTAAATGGATGAGGCATTGTTGAAGAGCCCTTGTTATCCCAACAAGTCTTTGCTTCGGTACTTTTAGCTTTAATTTTCCTGCTTAAAGCATCACGGAGTAGGGCTGGAAAGATGGCTCAGTGGATAAGAGCACTGTCTGTTCTTCCAAAAGACCTGGGTTCAATTCCCAGCAACCACATGACAGCTCACAACTGTCTGTAATTCAAGTTCCAAGGGATCTGACACCCTCACACCAATGTTCATGAAATAAAAATTTTTTTAATTAAAAAAAAAAAATCACAGAGCTTTAGAACATCGAGCCTTCTTACCCCCAATAAAACATCAAGTTTAGTGTAAGAATTTCTGAAATACATGCACACATGTATGAAATTGGGAAAGAACATGATTTATTAACAGAAAATGATTTCTAAAATAGGGAGGCAAAAGGGGGAGACTTAATTGCCTACAGTTTTTTGTTCAAGCCTTCCTTTGTTCTTCTAATTCTGAACGCATTCCACAGTCAGTGTGCCCGACCTCAACGCAGCAGGTCTCCTTAGCATCTCATTCCCCGCATGGTTTCTGTCACACACTCTTAGGCACAGTCCCAACTTATTAATAAATAGTTTTTCCTGATTCTTATTCTTCTTATTCTTTTGTTGCTACTTCTTGGGAGTTGTTTTGGTTCATGTGAGACAGTGTCTTGTCCGATAGCCTAACTTTGTCTCAAACTGGCTACGAAGCCCCAGGTGGCCTTTAATTTTCCATCTTCTTGCCTGTGCTACCCAAGGGCAGCATGAACAGGCATACACCACCAAGTCACGTTTATCCTGATGAGAGAGAGGGGGGAAGGGGGAAGGGGGAGGGAGGGAGACCATGTGCACATAACTTTTATTATAGCATATTTTTAATTATCATATTTTATTATTAGTTTTTGTTAATATCTTACTGGGCCTAATTTATGAATTTAATTTTACTATGTATATGTTTATGTGTGTGTATGTGTGTGTGTCTGTGTCTGTGTCTCTGTGAGTGGGTTGGTCTTATGGTTTCAAACATCCACTGGAGTCTTAGAATATATTCTCTACAGATAGGTGTGGTTTAGAGAGCACAGTGAGCAAAGCAGGCAAGAGCTCTGTCCCTTCGGAGCTTTCACTGCCTCACAGATAAACACATATTAATGATGGCTGATCAAGAGCAGTTAGGGCTCTGAAGGTAGAATACATGAGCATCTATACAGGAAAACTTGACTCAGGCATCATGAAAGTCAGGGACCATTTCTATAAGGAAATGTTAATGGAGTCGACAGGACAGAAAAGCCAAACCCGGTGAAGCATTCGTGTAGTTCTACCTACTTGGGAAGCTGAAGTATTGTTTTGAGTTCAGGAATTAAACATCAGCCTCAAAAAGCAATGTACCAGTCCTGCCCACCCTCTGCCTCTGTCTCTCTGTCTGTCTCCCTTACACACTATTATTAAAATGGAAAGAAGAGCTAAAAACAAAACAAAACAAAAAAAAACCTAGGAAAAAAACAGAAGAGCCTGGCGGGAGAAGTCAATATACAGACAATGCTTCTTTATCAATGGTGTCCTGGGTAGGTGACTGCTCTCAACTGTTTCCTGGGAAAATTAAGTAACCAACTAATTGTAGCCCAATAATAGCTGACAAAGACTAGTGTTCTGCACCCAGGGATATTTTCATGTTCATTCTTTAACCTAGATATTCTTAGGCAGAGAGGGAAAAGTTATGTTTGTATAATGTAGACATTTGCAAGTAGTACAAGCTGTAAAAAAAAATATTCTGTGGTAAGGAGGACTTGCCGGTGCCTCCCTACCCCACCCTACCCCAGATCAACCATCCACTCCTCCATGGGAAGATAAAATGGAGACAATAGGAAGAAATTTTTAAAATTAGAGATTGAGATAGGAGAATTGTCACATCTAAAGTAATGGACAATTTTGTTTGAGTGTTTTGTTGTTGTTTTGTCTTGAAGAACTAAGATTATTGCTAAGATTTTGCCATGGCTTGTCTTTCACTGATACGTAACAATTTATTCAGAATATAATTTGTTGTTTTTTCAGGAGTTCTGACCAGGCTCTTCTCATGTGCTGTGGGCTCACGCAGCTACTTTCAGCAGCTGCACCCAACACCAAGGCTGCTATCCAAAGCTTTATGTTGCCTCTTGAGACTCAATGAAGCATAACATTAACATTGCACAAGACAACACAGCATGACGTGACAACACAACATACCAACATAACACAACATAACACAATTTCTTCCCAAGAATGGACTCTCATAAAGACATACTCTCAATACACAAATACTAAGAAAGTCTCCTTTTTTATGTCACGTGCCAATGTCTCATGGGCCAACTTAAGCCATATATTCAAGGCCAGAATCAAAAACAGTGAATCAACATTCCTGAAAAGAAGGGTTCTTAAGATACATATACATACACTGTCACTAAAATGTCATTAAAAACATTTGGTCTCCTTTCCTCATATCTATAAATATGCACTCCTGTGCTCTGTGTGTGTGTGTGTGTGTGTGTGTGTGTGTGTGTGTGAGAGAGAGAGAGAGAGAGAGAGAGAGAGAGAGAGAGAGAGTAGATGCTGTAAGCGTTAAAGTGCTCATGATGTTGAAAAAGATCAGACTACCTTGTTAGAAATGGTTGAAATTATTAAATGTTTTGATTATTCATAATTTTAATGACATGGCATCTCCATGTCTTTCATATCAATAAGCACAAATTGGGTGAATTACCACTCTTTTTTTTTTTTGAGACAAGTTTTCAAATTCCCACTCTTAATCTATTGTAAAGGAACTGTGTCAAATAAGGTTCAATCCAAGAACTGTAAGTATGAGAATGAAAATATTTACTAAGAATGAGACGTCACACAATTGTGAGTGTTGGTGGCAGTGTCTATGAGAATTTCCCAGCTGTTTCTGGTGGTGGCTCTGAAATGACCACCATGGGACAAGACTGTCAGCCGGACATTAATCAAGAGAAGCAAGGACAAACCGGAACCCTTGTCCATCTCTGTGTCTTCCTGGGACAGACACAGAGGGGGCCTGCAGTCCTTCCACAGGCAGCTGTCAGTAGTCTTTGTTGTGAGGGGAAGAAATCTAAGCAGAGACATCCAGCAAGAGCATGTGAAGCTGTGGCCCCAGGTTCTATACCCATACCAGGCCACCCGAGAGCCTTGACATGAGTTGCACCGCCCACAGAGCTGTAGGCATGCCCAGGACTTGAGCAAACCTTCACGGCAAAACAGTAACAGCTCCACCTCAAGCTCCAAATCTCATATAATTTCTGTTGAGACTGAGCTAAAATTGAACGGGGGAGGAAATTCTGACTAAACTGCCCCTGAACTACATAACTAGACCCACTGGTAATCAGAAACGAGGCTGCTTATTGCCCAATAGGCTGATCTTCTGAGGTCAACACTAGCAGGCAAACAAGACCCCAGAAGACACACAAGCTGGTACAACTGAATTGCTGATGCCTGGTTTCAATTGACTCAGTGTTTTCTTGGTAAATTGAGCAGGCTGTAAGGCAAAGAACATGATGTTCTTCCTTCACTCTGACAAAGGCCGGGTAAAGAAAAGATTTAGAGAAATAGTGGGTTGGGTGGTTTTCGTTTTGTTTTGTTTTTTTATTTTTTTGTTTTTTTGCCTGAAAACTGTTTTAAAACGGGATGTTAGTCAACGTCAAAATCAACAGATGAGGGCCTATAAGACACCTCAGCAGGAAAAGGCCTTCAAAGCTTGACAACCTGGGGATGATCCCTTGACACTGTGGTGAAAAGGAAAGAACCAGATTTCCTGGGCTGTCCTCTGTCATTCACACATGCACTGTAGCATACACAGTCACACATAGCTGTGCACGTACTCAAATAAATAGAAAGATGGAAGGAAGGAAGGAAGGAAGGAAGGAAGGAAGGAAGGAAGGAAGGAAGGAA
>OU015758.1:879539-890087 GCA_907169655.1 Acomys percivali | reverse complement strand
ACCTGCTGGATGGCTGAGCCTGGCCTTCAGGCCTGATTCTCTTGCCTCCGCTTTCCCAGTAATAAAATCGCAGGCACGAGGCGCCACTTCTTTTGCATGATTAACTTAAGGAATTATAGGCCTGAAAAATCTTTTAAATGAATCTTTTAACTATCTTCGGCAATAAAGCAAAGCCAACTGGACCATGAACTGTATGGCTAAGGATTGGCAGGGGTGTGGGGGGGTGTGTCTGTCTGTGTGTGTGTGTCTGTGTGGTGTGTGTGTGTGTGTGTGTCTGTGTGTGTGTGTCTGTGTGTGTGTGTCTGTGTGTGTGTGTGTGTGTCTGTGTCTGTGTGTGTGTGTGTGTGTGTGTGTGCTTTTATCACTTTCTGAGACTAGTTACTATTTATCCTGGAACTTGTAACCCTGATGCGCAGTCTCCTCATTGCTGCTGTCGCAGGCATGAGCATTCAGACTGCTCCTGGTTTGCCGCCACTTGTTTTGTCATTGGAAGGCTCCTAAAAGCCATCACAGCAACAGAGGCCAGTCTCAGGGTCCCAGGCTTGTCTTTATAATGAATGCCAGACACTGCCTTCGTGCTGGCTCCTACAACTATGCCTCCCTTTTCCTTTCTCACAACCAAAGGGGCTTTGCCTGAAGGACACCAGCCCTAGTACCCTCTTCACCCCGGTGACTCAGCCCTCCCTCCTGGAAATCAATAGCCAGTAATAACACAGGGACAGCTCCAGGTGTGTGCGCCGTGGGTCAGTTTCACTTCTTCCCTGATTCGTGGGTCTCTAAAGAAACCTTAAGTTATGTACAGTCGCAAAGCCTTTTCTTCTGCCTCTAATAATTCCCCTCGAGGAAAACAGAGGTCCACTAACCATTGATAGATGCGGATGAAAACCAAGTGCTCACTGCTGAGCTGCAGTTTCTCATTTGCCCTAGCTTTGCAAATACAAAAAAAAAAAAAAAGCCTCAGCCTTCAATTTGGCAAATACCTTTTTTTTTTCTCCTCCTCATATAAATACAATGTGCCATAAACCAAAACTGCTATGCTTTAGATATTATAGTTAGTATTAAAACCACCAAGAAAGACATCAGATTAAAGAAGGCCAAGGTTGTTCCATCTTGACACTACTGACATTTGGGGAGGAAATCCTACTGTGTACTACCCAGTAGGGGGACTGGTCCTGTGATTACAGGATGATCATCCACCAGCATCCCCATCTTCTATCAGTTCTGATGACCAAAACTGCCTCTAGATACCATCGAATGCCATGTGGGAAAAGAAGCAAAATACCCTTCGGTTACTTTTAGATTTAAACTGGACTTTGGAACTACTTTTCGAAAATTCACTCACTACTTTTCTAGAAACACCTAGAGCTAGATAACCTCCAACCCTGAAGTTACTAGTGAGCTCAGATCCATTAGTGAACTGCATTTATTTCTTAGACATTTAAAAGGAATCTCTGCAGGTCTAATATTGTCCCCCCCTCCCCCTCCTCCATCCCATCCTTCCTTCTTCTCCATCCTCTGTCTCAGGCACAGCAAAACAGAACTTGTTCGTTAAAAAACTTAGTGAAGAGGAGCAACGTTTTCACCGGTAGTCCTGAGATTTAGAGATAGCTTTGTATGAGTGAATTTTTCTGCTTGTTTTGATTTCAGTACTGGGGATTGAACTCAGGACCTCATGCACACAAGGCAAGTGCTAAACTAATTAAGCCATATCCCCAGGCCTTGTAGGGGTTAATAACTGTTTTTGAGTGACTTGGTACCTGAGTGCACAGAGACACAGAATCCTTATAATGTACCACATTGCTCTCTACTTGTGAGCTTTTGAAATAAAGATAAAGTCACAAAGAAAATCTAGACTTCTATAAAGGATTTTTTTTTTTTTTACTGGTCCTTACAGATGTGGCTAAAGTACTGATACCACTTTTGAGTATCATCAAATTACATTTGACCTCAAAAATCACTATAGTTTTGAAAAACAATTCAGTCTTCTAAACAATGAAGAGAGATTAATTCTGCCTATTACAAAGTAGTAGGTCTTCCTTCAATGCTAATGAGTTTAGGTCTTTGTCTTCCAAAACAAGTCTACATCACTTTGAAAACATGATGTACTCGTTTATTACTCAAATGGTTGCATTCCCTCCAAGAGCAGTTAATGCAGCACTTGCTACAGTCCACTCAAGAGCACTTAATTGGCTGAAATTAAAGAGACCTCCAAATGGCAGTGGGGCTTTCAAAAAAAAAATACAACTAATTACTTTTAAGTTACGTTTTACTGGAACTATCAAGCAGATTGTTTCTGGCATCTCTGAAAGGCAATCTAGTCCTTTTACATATTAAAATAGAAGTGAGAAAATATATCTCTGAAATCTAGAATCTAAAAGTAAAGCCTGCTAACCTGAAACAGATTTGGCTCAATCAATCCGGACTATGGCTAAAACGCAGGAGGACAGGTAGGAGCTGATAAAAGCTTCAAATTAGTCACATTTGGTGAAGGAAAAAAAAAAAAAACTAAATGCAGGTGCCTGTGATGATCACACTGTGTAATACTTTTCAGACAGAAGAACATCCTGAAACCCTGAACATTCAACTTGTGAACTCATGTCTAGCTACTGAAAGGACTTTTGAAATCCAATAGGGTTGTACCTAAAATAAGAATGTTCTTCCAGTGCTTACAAAATACTTTTGCTTGTTGGCAATAGTAAGTATAAATAGGTAGACAAAAACTTCCAATGTTTTTTGAGGCTCAAGGGTTGCTGATCTTAAAGACCTCTGTTGTTTTCTAGGCTTCGTTCGGGCCTTGGGAGCTCTGCTCATCTCCCAATGTCTTATTTCTCTGTTCCTGCAACTTAAGGCACCAGCTGGACCTCCGGCGTTCACTTCTGATAGGACTCCCGAACTTTGGCCTGCAGAGCGTCACATGTCTTCTTGGCATCACCCAGAAGCATGGCTGTGTTAGGTTTATAGAAGATTGGATTGTCCACAGCAGCATAGCCAACACCCAGGGACCTCTTCATGACAATGACCTAAGAACCAAAGATAGAAAAAGTTATATATCCAACAGGACCTGTTAGGCACACAGCATGGCCTTTTCCTGGTTTTGTCACTGTTTTAACTTGTGCATCGCTTTTTTTACTTTTATTTATTTATATGATATATGAAGCTATAAATGCACAGTTATAGCATACAGGTGATATCTCAATACATGTGGGTATTAGTCAGGTAAAATGTGTCTATCTCCTCTGATGTTTATCATGTATTTATGATGACTAGAGTCAAGCCATGTCTTTCCAGCCTTGTGGAGTACTTAGGGCAATGCCCATAGAGCTACGCTGAGCAAGAAGACACAGGATTTCTTCCCCAAGTGGGAACAAGGCCCGTACCAAGGCTGAGATGTTAAAATATACACGGGGTGTTTTCAAATGTGTGTTTACATTATATCAATGCTTATTTTTAATCATACTCTTATTAGAGTAAAGCTCATGTTAACAGTCTGTCTTTAAGTAATAACATTTCAGTGACGTTTTTTATTCCTTGCACTCGTCTCTACAAAGTCTGTGAGTAACATTTTCTAATCAAAAAAATGATGCTGTGAGCTCATCCTCTTTTCTATGAATTAGCTAAAGAAAACAAACTTTGTGCCTACACTCCCATTTGCCAATTCTGACATAAATATAACTGAGCAGGGGATTGGGGAGGGGGGTGAGATGGTATGATTCAGAGTAAACTAAATCAGAAAGTTGTAGGACAAAGGCATGTCAAGAGCATCTCTCAAGGATGGAGCTAAAAACTAACAATGTATCAACCAAGGACGATGACAGAGGTTGGTTGGCTAAGAAACACTGGCGTGACGTAGACGTATCTACTGACATTTGTTACAGGTTTCGTTATCCTGAAAATGTCGTTAGTTCCTAAAAAGTTAAAAAGCCCATGCATTATATGACATTAGTACAATAATGCAACTCTGAAGACTTTCAGATACTGACTACAAGTAAGATAGCAGCCGCATATACGCGAGCAAGGACATTTTGTATCTACTCAACTCATCTCAAACAGTACATTTTAAAACTCATGTATTTACACGTATTTTAGACAGTCCATAACAACATACAAATATCCCATAAAAGAAATAAATTGGGAAAAAAATGCACTCGTCCTGATCTATGAAGGCGATGATATTGACTCACTGTCCCAGAGGGAAGCCATCTGCTTCGCGGGACTCGACCTGGAATCTGGCCAGACACGTTCTAATTGCTTACAGCCCTTTTTTCCAGCTGTGCGTACAGACTTTGCTAATCTAGCCACATAATCTCATCTGGTTCTACTTGCAGCGCCATGTCCACTCGGGTTCTTCAGTGGCCAGGAGGGACCAGAAGGAAGCTGGGCTTGGGGGGCCCTGGCCCTAAGCTATGCTAACACTCCTGAGGCCCCTTGAAAGGCATCACCAACTCTCATTAGGTGACCAGAGAAAGTTCTTCTCTGTGTATAATATTTCCAGTGACCTTTGACCGTGAGAAGGAATGGTAAGTCTAAATATGTACCTGTTTGGACTTCCAGACCTCAAGGACTGGCATGCCAGCAATGATAGAGTTGGGGTCCTCTTGAGCTGCTGAGTTGACAGTGTCATTAGCTCCAATAACAAGAACCAAATCGGTATCTACATTTGACAACAGAGCAGGAGGGAGGGGCAAAAAAAAATATAAAACACAACGGGTTACTCACACTTCTTTTTAGGCAGATTGCAGTGATTTAGTAACAGTAACAACACCAAATTCTTATAAGAGGCTACCTTGTGTTACGTGCTACATACGGCTTTGCCAGAAAATGTCACAGAGCTAGAAGCCAGCAGGGGGACCTGCACAAAGCTTTACCATCCTAGCTCAAGCCTGCTTGATGATGCTTACCCTCCCAGCGGATCTGCCTGATCTGGCTTTATAATTCTTTTATTGTCCCCAAATCATCTTGCTATTCACATGATTTTATAAGATCTGAATCCATTTTCAACGTCTAAAATGCCCAATTAAAATGCAATCTAATAGCAAAAAAACCTAAGTCTAAAAGCCTGTACCATGTTAAGGCTGCGTCCATAATTCCTGGAACTGGCTGGTTTTACACATTATTTAACAACGGTTAAATTTAAAAAGGAGCATAAAATTAAAATGGCCTAAATTCCCTCTTTAAGAACTATAATTCAAATTACCTAAGGATGCTGCCAAAAATGCCACGTGCATCTAGACATACACACAATTTCATTGTTGCCTTTTTTCCCCCCCGTAATAAACAGTGTGGGTTTTTTGATTGGGTTTTTTGGTTTTTTTTTTTTTTTTTTTTTTAATTTACAATGGATACTTGCCAGAGGGAACGAGTCTAACTTTAACAAACATGATCTTGGGCCAAGTGTTGTTCCACATCTACACAATGACAGCTACAGAGTACAGCACCTTATCTTATGAAGTCCTGGTACTTATAAATGAAGTGGGGAGGGAGGGCAAGAGACAGAGAGAAAGAACACACGAGCTACTTGACCCATCTTAACTTGGCACAGTGGAAGAAAAAAAAACAGCAAAATTTGAGACACCAAGAATTCATCCACAAAAGCAGTCCTGTAAGTGAGGAGTCTGTGGCGCGTACATAGTTCAAGGCTACAAGCTGCTGAGGGTGGAGACTGGGAGTCAAAGGCCAGATCTGCGCAGGTTTCAGGCTCACCTATGCACCGTGGCCCCAGACTCCCAGCAGCTCTCATTCCTCACAGAAGAACACAATCTAACTGTGCCTCTGACACATCTGCTACGGCTCACCGAATGATATCCTTCACTTACTTAATCGTGGCCACATACCTACTGTATTCACATCGCTCTTCATCAAACTTGTCAGTCTTCACCAGTCACACAACAATACTCTAAACGTGGTACCACCTCGTGCACAATATTTAAACAGTGTTTAAAGTGTGCCGTCTCCACCACCTACCTGGGAAATCACTGTTGATCTCATCCATTTCTAGTACAACATCATAGGGCACTCCTGCCTCAGCCAGGAGGACATTGAGCTGACCAGGCATCCGGCCCGCGACTGGGTGGATTCCAAACCTGGACAGGGAACAAATGAGCAGCTGGCCTTATTCGATAGGCCGAGTGTACAGAGGTTCCGGCGTCCGCTCCAGATCTGCACGCCCTGTTCTTGGCACCTCTGCTTTCTCCCAGCTCTATCTGATCTCTGCAAGCAGGAGTGGAACTCAGAGAGATATATGGACATTCTGCAAATGCTGAGTTTGGAAAACCCAGTGACCTAGGGCTTGCAAACTATAACTTCCTTCGTAAAAATAACACTGTAACTTTGGAACCTTACTCTTCCACACCTGTCTTTAGTGCCATGAACTTTCAACAATATGAATAAATAATATATCGCCCCCCCCCCCTTGAATTGAAAGGCATTATATTCTCTCATTATACTTTCTGGTAAGTCCTAACCCCTTAACACAGTACGTCGGTCTGGGATTGTTTCCGATTTAAGAGTTAACATTATCCCAGCAAATGTTGCCTTCCTATTCGACTTTAGCCTCTATGGCAAAAGGTGGAGAAAAAAGAAAATACTATACACGTGGTGTTGAAGACGCAGAGTTTCTCAGAGACTGATATTAAACATCACAAAAGAAAAGTGATACTGGCACAGTGACGTATTTAACAGACAGAATACATAACACACAGAGTTCTGTAGTTAGAGCAAAGAGACTAGATGGAGCATCAAGTGCTTCTTCCAGCCAGACACGCTGTCCTTCCTTCGTACATTAATCCTAGTTCTTGGTCACTGTATTCGCCTTTCAACACCAGGCACCACCCACCCAGGTACATAGGAAAGAGTTCTGAAAAAGTGAATGGATGAATTCAGAGACGAAATGCCATATGCAGAGTCTCTTAGTAGGTATTCGTCCAACCTCAGCTTTAACACAATTGAGAGAGGAGAGAAAGGCAGGAGAGAGGACGTGAGAAGGGAGAGCAAGCCCCCTCTCCAGCATTTGGCTGGAGCCCCTCACCAGCTCAGAGCCGAGAACTCCAGCACAACCAGCCTTTGTTGTGAAGGCTACCCATGTAGAGACAGTGTTCCTTTTACACACAGACACTGCTAATCAGAACGTTTAAACCAGTAACGAATTATCCTTAAGACCTAAGAATATACGTCAACCCGCATTGCACAAGCTTCTTCTTGCAGTAGAAATTAATACAGGGACCCACAGCTCAACAGCACACAGTGAGTGAACTGGAGACTCTGGGGTACTCAGCCCTAAACGGAATGTCTGTATCACAGTGCTCACCTCAAGTCTCAGAGATACACGTGGCGGGGAAGAGGGGAAGGACAACTGTAAAGAGCCAGAGGTAGGGGATGACTTCAAAGAAACGGTCATCTTCTAGGCACAACAGGACAGGCACACATACAGAACTCAGAGCCTAGTACAGCACACACAAGAGCTGTGTGTGTTCGAGGCAGAAAAAAAAAGAAAAAAAAAAAAAGAATCCCAGGCCTCTCAGGGAAGCTTGTGCAATTGACAGCTGCTCGGAGAGAGGAAGTCAGTTTTCTTTAATGGGATGACTTTGAGTATATCAACCACATTCCAGGGCAGGCCTCATGCCTTACTCTTTTCCCAACCACAAACCTACAGTTTTTTTAGAAATCTCTCAGGAACCCCTTCTCACAGCAAAAGATACGCAGTAGCAACCCCTTCATGCAACCCTTGTCATCCCCACATCTGACCAGATTAAAATCCTTTCCAAGTGACTACCAGAGCCGCCGTATAATCTCACTCAATCAAAAAGGAAGAAGGGGATCTAGAGAGATGGCGGTGCCCTTAGCAGCACTTGCTGCTCTTCCCAAGGACTGGAGGCACAGCTCTCTCTTCTGGCCTATGTGCACACTGCACTCACGTGTACATTCTCCCACAGGACCTGTTTGCCTTGAACCAAAACATATAACCCAGAATAGTCGGAAGATGGCATCTAAGGCTTTTAGGATTGGGGACATGGCTGTGGGGGGGGGTGAATGTAATATTTAGTCCACCATAGTAATATTAAAAGTCCATGAACTAGGGTTTCTATTTTAGCTGACAGCCCAACATACACTTTATTTTTCTTTCGTTCCAAATTCTTATCTAATTTTAATTTACTTTTTGTTTTTAATAATGTCTTTGTCATCCTTGAATTTCTCTGTCTACCATATTTATGCTTTAACAGCAACGTCTTGGACCAAGTTTTTAAAAAAAAGAGAGAGAGAAACATTGAGCCTCTCGGAATATATTAGCTCTTGTTCTAACATCTTGATTAGCTACAGACTGCGTAAAGACAATATTTCTGTTTGGCTAGTTGTGAAGGGTAAATAATCACCAAGCTAACCATCATGTTACAACGACTATCCCAAAGGGGGAATCATTTTATATATCTGTTTGCATAGTAATTTATTACCCTAAGCTTTGGGGCCCTACGCTTGGAGCGTGCTACATGTAAGGTTATTTTAAAAACGAGAGACAGAATGCCAATGCTTTGAGAGAAACAACAGAGCGCACTCAAATTTGTAGAAGTATATAAGTGCACGGTGACGAGCCGGCATAAGTTTAATAGCAATCCTGGCCCGTGTTGCTGGCTAATCTCCAAAGTACGTATTAAAATTAATTGTATTAGACGCAGGTTGGCCATGACCGGCAATTTCCAAGAACTGACTGGCCAAAGCTCATCAATGAGCCATCATCACATGAAGGACATCCAGATTCTAACGTAGAAAGACTACCAGCCTTTCCCTTCTTCCCTTCGGACCATGAAGACAATCCTTTATTATGCACATATTTTAAAAGCTGAGTCAGCGATCTCTGACCACAACAGGATCCTACAAAAGGAAAATAGCTGCTAACATGGAGTCAGAGAGAGACCATCCAGGCACGCTCCTCTTCCTGCACCATTGCTGTAATCCTCCCTCCAGCACAGGAGCCTGTGCCTTACTAGTCAGGCCGGACAGTCCCTGCATTCTCCTCCAGGCCTTTGGTTAAAAGAAGAGTTTTAGACAGCACATCCCAAGAAGACACACTGGTTGATAAACCTCTAAGTTTCGTTCTAAAGAACGAATTTAGGATCCCAGTAGCAGTGAGGCATTCTCGTTTGCACCAGCATTTGGACAGATGACTTCTACGCCCGGGTTTCTTCGCGCAGATGAGAAAACTGAAACGCCTAGGTGGAGGATTGTGGGATTTAGGTAACGGAGTTAACATAGCACTCTTCCTCCAAAGTGCTTTACACCAGCACCAAGCAAATGAAGGCCTTCATGCCTGGGGTGGTTTGAGTAAGAACGGCCTCCATAGGCTCACACATTTGAAGGCTTAGTGTCTGTCTGTCTGTCTGTCTGTCTGTCTGTCTCTCTCTCTCTCTCTCTATCTCCCCCTCTCCCTCTCCCTCTCTCTCCCTCTCCCTCTCCCTCTCTCTCCCTCTTTCCCTCTCTCCCTCCTGCCTAGGGAACTGGATGTACAACCCTTCACTACTTGAGCACCATAGCTGCCTGAGTTGCCACTCTGCTCAGGTAATCAAGTTTACTCCTTCTCACATCTCTGATGGAGCTGAAGACCAGGTAGCTTGGTTTTACAATGAATCTTAGTTGTTTAGGGATTAAGATGTTCTTAGGTCTAAGATAGATGTTTTAAGTTGATGATGACGAGATGTGACGGAGATTGATTTGCAGTCAGAATTTTAGATGTGCCAAGATAGGAAAGATGTCTTCTTCAAGGCTGCCAAATACAAATAGCCAAAACACTAAGAATGTAGCCATTTATATAATTCCTGATTGTGTCGTGTTCTTTTTTCTGGAGGTAGTTTATTATATATATGTGTGTAATAATATGAATGTATATGTTTTTAAATTTTTTTAGTGAAAACAAAATGGACATTTAAAACTTCTGAAACTGTAAGCAAGCCCCATGTAAATGTTTTCTTTTTTAAGATTTGCTGTGGTCAGGCTGACTCTTCACAGCAACAGAACACGGGCTAAGACAATAACTGAGCAAGGCCATTAGAGTATTCTGTTCAGACATGCCTTGGCAATAGAATGCTCATTGCCCTCATGAAGTCAGTGTATATTTCCTAATTTCATGTATTTCAAACCAACACATATTTTTACCCTACAGCAAATATTGGGATTTTTTTTTTTAGCAACACTCTAGGATGCTTTTTAAATTTTTACTTTGAAATGCTAATACAGTATATAACAAACACTGATGCAAGCCGGGCACAGTGATACACATGGTGATCCAGCACTCAGGAGGCAGAGGCAGGCGGATCTCTGTGAGTCTGAGGCCAGCCTGGTCTACAAAGCAAGACCAGCACAGCCAAGGCCTTCACAGAAAGCTTGTCTCAAAAAAACAAACAACAACAACAAAAAACAAACAAAGAAACAAAAAAACAGAATGACAACAATACTGATATAGTCCCCCAAACACAGTTAGTTCTTTGTACTTGGCAGTGATAGAAAAGAAAAGAAAAGAAAAGAAAAGAAAAGAAAAGAAAAGAAAAGAAAAGAAAAGAAAAG
>OU015758.1:850357-879529 GCA_907169655.1 Acomys percivali | reverse complement strand
AGAAAAGAAAAGAAAAGAAAAGAAAAGAAAAGAAAAGAAAAGAAAAGCTAGAGAAATGAAGCAGTCAATACAGACTAAAAGCCAATCATTATGAACAGCAGACTCACTGGGAATGTATTCATAACTAATATTCAGATGCATGTTTGTGTTGATGGAGTCAAGTGGCAAAAGTCAACAGACACCGGTGTGCAAAGCAGTGTTATTGCTTTACTTGACGGGCACATAAACACCATCTCTCCAGTCAGAGCAATCGCTGCACTTTTCTCATTTTTGTCTTTCAACTACGAAAATTATAGTCTTTGATGGAAACTTATATAACAAAGAAGCTTAGCCCTCAGTTACCAATTAAAAATATACTCAAGCCCTTTGGGGAGAAAAATGGAGCAATGTACTCTAATGAAACAACCCAATCCGCTGGGCCTTTTTAATTAACCACGGAAGGATAACAACAAGTAAGAATGTACATGGAATTACTCATGAATATCAAGAGGCTGGACAAAATCTGGGAAGAGAGCAACTCAAAAGGGCCGTTTTTTTAAAAGCTTCTTTTATAATCCACGATGGCATAAGCTCTGTCTTGCAGCTTTTCACAGCCTCACATTAGATTTTAAACGCCATATGTTTTAAAGGAGACACAATGACACGGGTTCCCGTGATCACAGACTTCAGTGTGTCCCAACCAGGGCTCGCTGTAGTCGCTGTTCTTGGGCATATGGGGCTATTAAAGATTATAAAACATTCCCCCAAATGGGTCCTACCACTGTCCAAATGAACCCTATTTTCCTTTGGTCTTTATGGAAATGTCTATCTAGGTCGGCTATGAATCATGAGGAATGGTTTATTGAATTGAACATACTAATTCAACAATTAGACAAACTAAGCACAGTGGGGCCCTTCCCTAAAGCTTCTAGTATTTTCTCCAGTTTTTAGACTCCGAATTTTCAAAAGCTGAAAGGCTCCCTAGACTTATTTTAAAAGCATAGTCTATAACTTTCAACTACTTGGTTTGAAGTTGTTTTTTTTTTTTGTCTGTGTGTGTGGAAAATTATTTCCATATTTCATATATTTAAAGGGTTAACTTCCCTTACTTAATGGTGATTTTCATTTTTTAAAACAGACTATATAATGGAGGCAATGCAGTATTGACGGTATCTTGGAATTCTGCCTTCCCAAATCCACCACCTCAAATTTTTCTTAAGTATTTTGGGGACTGGTAAATTAGAAAAAGGCAAAGAGAAAAGTAAAAAGAGGATTCATTTGCTGGAAATCTACTTCTATTTTAAAAACCATAATTATTTCTAAATTATTAAAACAGTTGTCATGACTTCTAACAGTAGGGGGATATTAGGGGAGTGTGACTCTTTTGCCAGCTGCTGGGACCCTTTTCCTCCTACTGAGTTACCTCATCCAGTATTGATATGAGGGGGGGGGGTGCCTTGGTTTACACTAAATTGAAATGCCATGTTGGGTTTACATCCCAGGAGCCCTGTTCTTTTCTGAACAGAAATGGAAGGGAAGAGGATCTTGGGGAAAGTAGAGGTGGTGGAGAGGGCCTGGAAGAGGTGGAGGGAGGCAAAGCTATAGTCAGGATGGATATGAGAGAAGAAAAATATTATTTTTTTAAAAAAACTGTTGGCATGAATACTCATAATTTTATGCCGCCTCAGCATCCATTTGAAAGACACGGCTGGACTAACTGTCGCATTCAAGAAACAAAGTCTAGCCAGGCTTGCCACTGGCATCCTTTGAGATTTCCGCCTCCTCCTCCCTGAGGCTCTCCCCCAGGCTCATTGCTACATAAGTGAGCTCTACTGCAGTCTCCCCCGCAGCCCCTAGATTCCCACCCGCTTTCTCTGAACTCACAAAATAGAACTTCTCACACAGAAGTTGCTCACGGGCTTGGACGTGACCCATTAAAGACCGAGGTTCCACATATCTATCTCTTTTGTCTCTTCGGCTGCAGACTGAGCACAACAATTTCCCTTCTGATCTTCCCAGTTGGCCTTAGTCTCCACTCCTCTTCTCTCTGTGATTTGTAACTGGTATCACACAGTTCGTGTGTGGTGAGGTTCCTCCTCTGTCTGGCCAACGCACGCTCTTCCTAGCAGGCCTCTCCTAGGGACTGGTCGCCATTATAGGATTTTGCCAAGTGTCTGTCAAACTGGAGAAACAAGGGCACCAACCTGTCACGAACCAGATCACAGACTGGCCATTTCCGGCGTTAGAGCATCCATCAGGAAAGCAACGTCCAGTGAAAGGCACACTGTGAGCTACTGCTGCCACCCGTTAGGGATCTCACCAGGACAGGGCTAGACTTAAAAGCACCCTTCTAACAGAGACTCTAAATCCAAATTAGAGGAGTATCACACCTCAGCAGTAAAAGTAGACATTAAAGATCCTCCTACGACCTTAAAGCCAGCCTAGGAGAGGAAACAATTATTGAGAGTCACATCAGTTGCTTGTGTGTGGTGTTCTGTCACCAAATGTGTTAGGAATCCTACTCAGTGAAAACACGATAAATGGTCAGAGGAGGGTCCCTGGAAGAAATGGAAGAATCTGTTACTAGAGTTTTCTATTTTGGCTATACAGTTCTTCCATGGAAAATATTGCAGACTAAAAAGAGACAGTCTTTTGGTCTATCAAATACTTGTCAGAAATTTTGACTGACAGTCATAAGTCCTTTAAAAATACAAGAAAAGGGATTTTCTAGTAGTAATTTTAGTAAATTGTTTTGAAATAGAAACCTCAGCCAGGCGCAGCGGCACACACCTGTAATCCCAGCACTCTGGGAAGCAGAGGCAGATGGATCTCTGTGAGTTCAAGGCCAGCCTGGTCTACAAAGTGAGTCCAGGACAGCCAAGGCTACACAGAGAAACCTTATCTGTCTGTCTGTCTGTCTGTCTGTCTGTCTCTCTCTCTCTCTCTCTCTCTCTCTCTCTCTCTCTCTCTCTCTCTCACACACACACACACACACACACACCCTTCTAAAATATGAGGTCAGCATAGTGAATGTCACCCAAATCATCTTTGGTGGATCTAGTCTTTTCATCGGAAGAGAATCGTGGAAATCGAGAGATAGAAATCTTCATGAGGAGGCACCTGCTGTCTGTAAAATTCAATCACTCTCTCTGGCAAGGTTCCTTAAGCTAAACACAGATAGTGCCTTTCCAACAGGCCAGGTGTTATTACAAGTTCAGGCAAAGTCACTCATACAGTTCCAGATGAAAAGAAACGCTTCACTCAATTTCCTGTGGCTTCCCAGCATCTGGACTATGCTTTGTACCTTCCTCTCTTTGTTTGAAGACAATTAGGGGCCGAACTGCTACTTGGTTCTGAAATCTGGTGTTCAGGAGGGGGGAGAGAACATGTTATGCAAGTCAAAGAGCTTATGAAAGTGTCTCTGCGGCACAGCTCTGCTAACAAATAATAATGGGCCTTGTTCTGCGGATGTGACTGTAGAAATGCACGGCAGCCTACAGCCATGGTGGCATCTGGCCCATGCAGCACACAACATTAGCCTGCTCAAAGAGACACCGGGTCTCTCAGGTGGATTAGGCGCAATGGTCCAATTTGAATGTCAACACAACAGTGTTGCGGACATCCTCTGCAGCAACTCTGTTCTTCTCACACCAACAACACGTGTGATGCAGCATTTCTGTAACAGAACTGAGCCCACCTATCTAACCCAGAATAGAAACCTCATGATTACTGATGCACTTTCTGTTTCCAGAATAATTAACAAGACGGTGAATGGTGACATCAGAGTGGAAACTAAACTTACGTTTCTGACTAATGTTCTACACTATTATATTCTGGCGTGTTGTAGAGATTCAGTTAAAATTATACATAATTTCATCTATTTGCCTAGATAATAATCCTGTCGAATGCTCTCAGAATGCAATAGCTAAGGAGAACCATAAAGTGAAAATTACAACCAAGATACAGAAGAATCTGAAGATGGAATAAGAAGAGGACTTGTATTTACACTGTTCGCATGAACCTCACGGAAGAAGGATGATGAACTGAGTTCACTACGACTAATATTGAGAAAGAAGTCAAAAATCACCCTGATGGTCAGAAACACCAACATCATCTTCCTTAAAATGCTGGCGTTCCTTGGGGTGGAGTCGGGTGGTGTGACCGTTCTAAGGAGTGAGTCCTAGAGAAGACATCACAAGGTACCTGACATTCCACTGTCAACACAGTCTTTGCTACACTGGATACAGAGGATGGAGGATAGTAAAACACCAAACGGCCTGGGGAGAAGGCCGCTTCTTTCAGACTCTTCACTGATACCTTTGCTCTGGGGGATTGCACGGGCTTGCTCGGCTTCTCCTCTCTGCCATCAAAGGTTTACCGGTTTGCACAACTACATAAATAACTTCCTCCCCACCGTCCTCTCACTGTGTTTTTCAGGCAGGCAAGCCAAGTGTGAGGTAGCAGAAATACTAGCTAATTTATCATTACCAGCTGTAACTAGAACCCGCCCAGTAACCTATGGCACCACTCTCCTTCCTCTTTCAGTCAGCATCTGCATTTGCTGGTTAAAAATGTACACACACACCCCCACACCCCCGATTCAGAACTGACTTCTGGAATCCTACTCCCTAACCTCTCAAATGAATAGAAGCCATACAGCACTGTGGTGGTTTTAGTGAGAATGGGCCCCCGTGTGCTTAGTCCCCTGTTAGTGGAACTGTGTGGGAAGGTTAGGAGGTGTGGTCTTTCTAGAGGAGGTGTGTCACTGAGGGTGGTCTTTGATGCTTTCAAAAGCCCATATCGGCCCCTCAAAATATCTCTCTCTCTCTCTCTCTCTCTCTCTCTCTCTCTCTCTCTCTCTCTCTCTCCCTCTGTGTGTGTGTCTCTCTGTCTCTCTGTGTGTGTATCTCTCTCTCTGTCTCTCTCTGTCTCTCTCTGTCCCCATTTCTTTCTCTGTGTGTGTCTCTGTCTGTCTCTCTCTCCCCTCTGTCCCCCTCTGTCTCTCTCTGTCTCTGTCTCTGTCTCTCTGTCTCTGCGTCTCTCTCTGTCTCTCTCTCCCCTCTGTCCCCCTCTGTGTCCCACCCCTTTCTCTCCTTCCCTCCCTCCCTCTCAGCCTACTGCCTATGGATCAGTATACAAGGCTCTCAGCTACTGCTCTCCTGCCATGCCTGTCTGCTTCCTGCCGTTACGATCATGGGCTAACCTGGGCTAACCCTCTGAAACTGTAAACAATCCCCCAGCTGCCTGGGTCACGGTGTTTCTTCACAGCAACAGAACAGCAACTAAGATAAGAAATCAGGTGTCTTATTTACTGTTCTGTCCCCAGGACATAGACTAGTACCTGGGGCGATTATTTGTTCCATGTATGTTCTATGTAAATAACTACATAATCATTTGTTCAGTGATGGACAATTAATATGAACAGCCATGTCCTTGAGAAAAGAACGCAAGAGAACGATCATGAAACTGCCAGATAGTGCTCAATCGTTCACCTGGCTGATGTTCCGTTCCCTTTAGAAGCCTACGTCTCTATAACATCACAAATCTGCATGTGATGGTTCCTTCTGTACCCTCAACACAGCACATCATAAAAAGCAGAACTCTGCCTATTTGAACCTAGTTAGAGATGCAAAATATTTCATCTTTAAATGTGTTGAGGAACTGATTTCTTAGAAAAATAACATACACTTAAACCTATAACCATACTATGTAAGACTATAAAACACTATTAAGCTGCAAATTAAGTAGTATAAACACACACACACACACACACACACACATTTATCATAAGCCTGAAAACACTTCATATTATTAGTACAGATTACAGAAAATGTTCTCTGAGCAGTAGTATCCTGTTTTATACTCCTGGCTCTACTCACCTTATTATGACATAGTAAATGAAATTCACTCATTTATTTACAGATCTCTTTTTCTTCATAACTATGAGACTGGGAACTGAGCTTTACAGCTCTGCATTATCAATACCTAGCAAATAAAAAGCTAGTGATAAGCTGTTAATATGTACAGCTGAATATGAACATAAATGTTAAAACGGAAAAAAAAAAGATGGAGAGATATCTTAGCAGTTAAGAGCAGTTGCTGCTCTTCCAGAGGACCAGGGTTCGATTCCCAGCCATCTGTAACTGCATTTTAAGGATAGCTGATTTCCTCTTCTGACCTTCACAGGCACCAGACATGCATACAGTATTAAATATACATACAGGTAAAACACATACAAAAGAATTAAATTTAATCAAATTTAAAAGTAACATATAGCATCAATTAGTCAATCGAACGAAGTTGAAAAGTGTTTCCACAAAGTCAAAAGGACTTCTGCAATAATGCAAGTGGTAACACTTTAGAAAAAGAAAATCCAGTAGTTATTAATTACAAATGAGGAAAAAAAAAAACAACTTTCTAAGATTTACTCATTAGAAAATGTTATTCCTGTCTTACATTGAAAAGGCTAACACATAATCAACCCAAAGTTTGAGAAGTAAAGAGGAAAGAAATATCTGTGCTCTTCAAAACGTTCAAAAACCATCATGAGTTTCGTAAGCTGACGGAACAAATGAGACTCAAGTGATGCCTTAAGTACTAAATTTTCATGACACTGGAGACCCAAAATGAGTTCTTGTCATGAAATGTCAAGTGTTTTGTTATAATCTCAAGCCTGGTGAACATGTTATGACTGTGGCCAGAGCAGAGGAAAACAGTAGTGTCTCTAAATCAATCGTGGGCCATGAAGCCAGACAAGACTGTATGACAGATGCAATTCCTTTCGGCACCACTTGCGCGTAACTAATTGATGACAATCGTATGTCCACATTGGCACGCTTCCACGGGGGATGTGTGTGAATATGTCACCACATCTGGATGCTAGGCATGTCGGGGTCCTGAGGCACAGAGACCTACTAAAACCAGAGGCCCAGCAGCTGCACTCAATGCACACCGTGGGAGCTGCAGGGAGTGATGAAAGGATTGAGTCACCACGAATTGTAAATACAGATTTATTTCATTAAAACACGAGGTAACTGCTGCGGCCACCTCTCACTCAAATAGACATGTGCCTCTTTATGAAAGGAAAAAAAGCTACAGCATATATATGTGTGTGTGTGTGTGCGCGCGCGCGCGCGCGTGTGTGTGTGTGTATGTGTGAGTGTATACTTTGTCAATAAAATTTTTATTTCTCTCATAAAAAGATGATGACACACACATTAAGCAAAATCAAAAGTTTACCTGATTTCCTTTAAGTAAAGAAAATCCACACAGAAACTAAGCTGGATGAGTCTGGCAGAGCACTGTAATCGTGTTTCAAAGAAACATGATTCCCTTCCAGTTCACTCAACTGCAAATTCAAAACGCCTTGTCACAAGGCCTATGCTGAAAAGTCAGCACGTAACAGTAAAAGGTATAATGCATCATACGTGGCTTCATCTTTAATACAAAAGGCAGGTGAACATAAACTAGTATCTTTTATAACTCACAAGTAGAGAAATCAGACTGAGCAATAATTTTTATTCTGATTCTACATTGTAAGTTACCAGTACATTTGATAGTTGTATTTAACCAGTGTTTTCAACAGTCATGCAAAACTATGAGGTATTTTTATGAGGAGGTTCCTATTATGTTCACAAAAATCCCTTCAATAAAATAAAACTTACGGCTGAGAATCCCCTTGTAGATGTATAAATAAATCTCTCATAAGCCTTAAATAATTACTCTTTCTATGCAGAAACCATTCCATACAGCAGTAGTTCGGATATGTCACCATGAATAAAATTCTCATTTTAATCAGATCAGAAACTAAAAGTTCAGTTGCCTGATTACCTTTTCATCTCTCGTATACAGTGCCTTTCAGGCTCTGACTTCTTTCAAGCTGCCCAACAATCACGATTAGTGTGTGTGTGTGTGTGTGTGTGTGTGTGTGTGTGTGTGTGTGTGTAGTCAAGAAACTGCCTGCCCCATTGTAATGGGGCATGCCATTTAGGCTAAGCTGGCTGCCCAGTCTCTATCTCCTCAGTGCTGAGCTGTCAGGCACACCCAACCATGCTCGCCTTTTTACACACTCGGATTCTCATGTTTGTGCAGCAAACACTTTGCCTACTGAGCTACCTCCTCGGCCTTTAGATGATAATTCCCACCTCCACACCCACTCTTGTACCGCGGGGCTGATCTTCTAAGCGGTCTTGTTAGCCTAGGCTGGTCAGTGAGTAACAAGAGAGGTATTGCCAAAGTAAGCTCCGCCCCCTTCGTGAGGATACCCAACACGTAAAAGGCATCTCTCACGCTCTGTCTGCTTGGTTACGATTGCCACTCAGCATTCCTCAGCATTCGCATGGTGATGGGAGGCATTGCTAATATATTAAGACTTTTTCACGTAGGGATTGAACAAAGAAAGTAATTTCCTTTTTAGAAAAATCGTACGAGGCTCCTCAACATATCCTTTTCACTTGTAGGCTTTTAAATGGCAAGACAATGGCTAAAAAGAAAGGACAGCTTGATAACTGATATGGAAATTAAAGTAAGTAACCAAAAATGAGTCTTTTTTTTTTTTTTGTACTCTGATGAAAAACTAAAATTAGTGATTTTTCTCATCTTTGGCTTATTTAAGATCATCACTAAATATAAAAATCCTCCCCATGAGAACAATGCCGGTCCCTCCCACCATAAAACAGCATCTCGACTCTTTATGTATATAAAAGCACAAACTATAGATTTTAGCAATGGATGGGGCAGGAGTGAGTGATAGAGAAAGGATGGGAAGAAATAAAATTCAGATGCTGCTGAGCCCATGTAAGTAACCTCTGACCTCATTATCTATGCTTCTTTTACAATCATAAATGGACTGGGACATTCAAAGAGCAAGACTGATTCTACCTCCAGTTTGGCACAGATACTCGGACAAGTTCTAGGTCCACTGTCGGGTTTATTTTCTTATCATTTGTCCCAAGACAAAATTGCAAGGATGACACTTAACACTAACAGACATTAACAGTCTGGTGAGCAGACATTAGCATCCTAATGAACCAACTCCATCCAATGAAGTGTCTTGCGAATCTCTTCTTTGTATGGTTTTTGGTTTGGTTTGGTTTGGTTTGGTTTGGTTTGGTTTGGTTTGGTTTGGTTTGGTTTGGTTTGGTTTGGTTTGGTTTTGATTTGGTTTGGTTTGGTTTTTCGAGACAGAGTTCTTATGTCTCATATTTCTGGTACCAAGTCAGTGCAACTGCTAGTGAGCCCACAAAATGAACAGCAGTGCTCCTCTGAGTGAAGACCTCAGGCGCTCACTGTCTTTTGTAGATACAAAGAAACAATGTCCCTTAACGGGGCCTTACTGCTACAGCTGAGTCCTTCAACCAAAAGCCCTGTTTCCGCGCTCCATTAGAGCGGTGGGGAATGATCTAGGCGCGCATAGTCCCCCACTCCTCTGGGCAACACCCTCCCAAGGGCATGCAGTGCCCAAAAGGCAAGCAGCAGGAACAGCAGCAGCGCTGGTTCAGATTCAGAAGTGCGTGACTTCAGAAGAGCCTCCCAGCTCCCCTTCCCATTCTCAGAGCTTCAAAGCGAGGTCGGCTGGGAGCAGCCTCTTCAACAAAAAGAAAAAGAAAGCCCTACCTGGTTGGAGGCCCCAAACAAAAAGAACCCAGCCTAGCGCAATTCACACTCTTGGCACAACCTTGACCCAAATTAAAGCACAGAGAAACACGCTTTGTATTACCATTCATAAATATCCTGGGATTTGGAACAATAAAATTCCTCGTTCTAAGAGAAGTCTACGAGACAGAAGCAGTACAAACTAGGCAGAGAGAAGATTAGAGGTTTCTGAGAGCTCCGTCTCTTCCCCTGGGATCCCTTGTCTTGTCTAAGCGTCATTTTGAGGAGCGGGCACCTTCTTAGGGACTCACCTGTTCCCTTCTCCCACACATTTGCACACAATGCACCTACCTGACTTTTTTGCCTTGCTCGGTGAGCATCTTCACCAAGTCAGCAATGGGGTACTGAGCTTTGGCTGCGCACAGGCCATATCCTGTGAGGGGACAGTAAAAACAAAAGAACGTGCTTTTATTTTTGAAATCGTACGGAATGCAACCACCCTCTCGATTAAAACAGTTCTACGTCAGCATAAGGCAGTTAACTGGACCAAATGAAGGCGAATTTATAATCTGGACTTTTAAAATAAAAATATTACCTTGACTTTGAAACTCAAAATCTAATGACCTCCTCCTCAATATCCCTCTAAATCTCATCTATAGCATGTTCTTGCCACGCTCCATACACACACTAGCCTACGCCCACTCTCATGTGTTTTTAAACTCTGGGTATGTGTCTTTGGTGACACACACATTGTAGGATCGTTTCTGGCTTTGCTACTATTCTTTCTGCAATACCCTGAATAGCTTTTCTTCTTCTGTTCTCCTTAAAACAGCCGAATCATCCTCTGAGCATTCAGTTTGTCCCGTGGCTCTCCATAAACCTTAGTTCACTTCGCCCCAGGACTTCAGCCCCTGTGCTGAGCCCTGCTGGCTCGACCTGTGGTCTGAGCTCTAGCACAGCATCGTGGTCATGCTCCAAACCTCATGTCTTCAGAGGAAGAACTGAAAAACCCTTCTCCTCCGACTCTACTCCCACAGTCAGATAAATATTTTTAAAAATGGTCCTTTCTACTTGAAGTGTGCCTAAGTACAGCCAAGGATGTGAGTCACCTCTTCTAGAACTCTAAGAATATGTCCATATTACCTGGACAGTGACTCACGTCTGTTCATTCTTTTCTGGCCCTTTTTTTTTTTTTTTTTTTTTTCCCAAATGCCAGATCCTGGCTCCAGCTATCACCTCTGCCTTCTACCTACGACCCACAACACCACCCGTCCTCTAAGGCTCAAAACAAGTGCTAACTTCCTGTCAACCCTTCTTGGGTTCCTCATGAAGGAAAAAGTGTCTACACAGTTCAGGTTAGCCACTGTCATAGCACACTTGGCTTTATTTCTCTCCCTATCTGACAATGTCTGAAGGAAAGAGACCATCTCCTCTGTATCTGCATACCTTTACACGGAAATGTAGCATCTTTTTTAAATTTTGTTTTGTTTGAGACAGGGCTTCTCTGTGTATCCCTGACTACTGGGTCACGCCATAGACCAGGCTGCCCTCACAGATATCCACCTGTTTCTGCCTCCTCAAGTGCTGGGATTAAAGGTGAGCGCCACCACCAGGCTATGTAGCTTTTTACTGGGCAGCACAGATGCCTTTTGGCTAGGGCAATTCACTAAGCAGGTGTGTCCCCTACATTACAGTGGCAACAATTGTCTCAGCTCTGTAAAAACCAAAACCCTCCATTCAAATGTCTTAAAGCATAACACTGCCTTCCACTGAGGTTCATGCTGAAACTTATCAAATTCGCCTAACATTTGTTATTTTTATCCTGGTATGTGCTCAACCAGTAAACTGCCCACCTGTCAAGTCAGCAGTCTTCCTTCATGGAAAACTCCTATAGTGGCATGACAGAGTTAAAATCGTAAAACGACATTCTGTGGCAATCACGAAAAACTGAACTAAGTCATATACATTAGATACTGAGACCAAGAGACACTCAATGACTTGGTCTGTATCATACAGACTGTTAGAGGTGAAACGTAAGAACGAAAGTGACAGGCTGAGTGACAAGTTCTTTTCAGTCCATCACTTAAATCACTACTCAGCCATGACTACAAGATGAGCTCTTTCTGCTACATCATGCTGTCTAACCTGATCAGAAGCCATCTATTAAGACAGTAAAATCCCTAACAACAATCTAGACATTGTCATTAAACCCACAGGAAACCACAGTCCTAACCCCTCATCACAGAAGTTTCACTTGGCAACAGATGGACGCCTTTGGGGAAAACCACTGAGATTCCTGATGAACGTTTAAACAGATGATTTTGAAGAAACTAACGCTAACCGAGTTTTACCGGATGAGTCAGACACTTGTACATGCTATACCTAACTTAATCTTCCGTGCACCAAAACTGACAATAAACGAGACTCAACAGTACCTTGACGTGTGTACAGAAGCTTGCAAAGATGGCCAGATCCCACTACATCAATTGATAGGATATTTATGTTACTGTACAATAGTAACCTAAACTGAGAGCTCTCGGTATCCTCATCCAGTGAGTTCTCACCCAGGGACCACTACTGTTCCCGTCATGTTTCCAAAAATAAGGAGGATCCCATGGCTAGAAAAGTCGCAGGCCCCAGGGGAAACCTACTACAGTTATGCTGCTGAGCAGACAAAGCATTAAACTGACTCCTCCTCCAGAGTCTCATAGAGTAATGATGCTCTCAGCCCTCATCCGGGAACCTTCTATTTGCACTGTGACTGACACAGTGACTCGCAACTGTTCAGGGTACAGAGAACAGGAGACGGAAGAGCGCTCGGTCAAATGGAGCGCTGTGTCCTGCAGCCACGCCTCCTGGGGCTCAGGGACCCATCCCTGAAGGAGCAGTAAAGTGTCAGTGAGGATCAGAAAGGACAGATGAGTACAAGAAACATTGTCCTCTGGGCACAGCAGGGCAGATGCACGCGCAAGGACACAGTGGTTGTCAATAGCAACGCTCAAAGCCAATGCAAGCCCCAACATGGAGACGGGAGGCCAGACAAAATCCCACTCCTAACAATGGAGTTAAGGCAACAGTTGGCTGTTGGGGCGCGGGGGGGGGGGGACCCCTGCAAAACGCTCTAGGGGAAGACTGCACATCCACCAGTGTTTAGGTGGCACAAATTGGTCTTAATGAATTAACACACACACACACACACACACACACACACACACACACACACACACACACGTGGGTGAGTACAGAAGGGAAGTGGATCTGAGAAGGGCTTGATATGATCAAAACCTGTATGAAATTCTCAGTGAACTAATAGAAACTTTGAATAAAGAGGTTTCCATTTACCTTTCTCCTTTTACTGAAATGTAACCAATTACGACAGCAATTATACATTGTTTTGGTGTTTTATAGATTTTACTTTTTTTTTTTTTTTACCTGGAGTAATAACAATGCTGTTAGCTTCCCGTATCATCTCAACTGCGTTGTCGAGGTTGATTTCTGTATGTGTGCCAGAAATTTCCATGGGCTTTCCGCCGGCTGTTGAAGTTGTGCCGTAGCCTCCAAGAATCACGTTAGCCAGGGAGCGATTCATTGCCTAAAGAGCAAAATCGTCACCTGTGAGAGTTCAATCTATGGAATTCTTTGAAAAATAGTGTGAGCTTTATGTACATGAAATGCAACATCATTTAAAGGACCTGATTGAACTACTTAAAGAATTTTAGCCACAGGTGGCTTCTACGATCACTTCAAAACTTAATAATAGAGATACCTAAGAACCTTAACAATTTTCCAAGAAGGTCAAATGCACACTAATATATTTTCAGAAAAAGAAAATTAAAAACAAATACTCGAATGTAAACTGTATGTAAGATGGAGAAATTAATGAGATTTTGGGTGTTCTATCATCGTGCAGATACTGAATAACCAGCTTCTCTCTCCGTATTTAGATGAACTTCACCATAACAAACGAGAACAAGAGATTTTTTACAAAAAGAATGTTTTTCACAGCGTGGCCTTATGCATCTCCCCAGTAGATTCTGCAACTGTATCCGAGCTGTCCAAAGACAACTAGAAGGGATCCAAATGATAATCACACATTTCGGTCACAACGCCACATCTCTTTGCATCCAAGAAAATATATATATATAATATCGGTCCAGACATTGTCACTTTGCAAATGCCTTGCAGCTCCGTGCAATCTTCTACCTAAGTACCATAGAGGTAGACAGAGTCATCCTTAGGATCCTAGAGTGTCCCACCTTCAAGGAGGCCGATGGACAAGGTGATGTACTCTTTCGGTTTGTGCCCGCCCTTTCCAACTGTAAAATAGTCCCGGGAGAAAATTCAGAGAAGGGCATCTCTCACTCCTGGCATACTCACATATAATCACCCAAGACTGAACCCTGACGAATGCCCCAATTAGACTATAAGACAGTGAGGGTTCTAGTTCTGTAAGGAATAACTAGAGGGGACGTGGTACTGTTTTACTTAGGGTTTCTACTGCAGTGATAAAACACCGCGACCAAAGGAAAACTTGGAGAGGAAAGGGGTTATTCTGCTCACACTTCCACATCATGGCACACCACCAAGGAAGCTCAAGGCAGGAACTGATGCAGAGGCCACGGAGGAGTGTTGCTTACTGGCTTGCTCCTTATAGCTTGCCCAGTCTGCTTCTTATAGCCACTCAGGACAACCAGCCCAGGGATGGCACGACCCACAGCGATCTGGAGCGTCCCACAGCAACCATCAGTCAAGAAAATTGCACCACAGGCTTGCCCACAGACTAGTCTGTGGGGGGGCATTTTCTCAATTGAGGTTCCCTCTTTCAAAATGACTCTTGCGTGTATCAAGTTGACATGAAACTACTATTCACAAATTAAAGCACTTTCCATGATGAGTACTTCATGGGGGAAAGCTCAAAAAAAAAAAAAAAAAGGTTTAAAACCTATTTTTAATGGTTGCAATCCACTCTGTCACTTAAAGGCTTATAATTATCTTTTTCAATGGCAATCGTTTGTTTTAAAAGTTTTTTTTAAAGCATTCGGAAATCTTCAATAACACCACATCCAATTTTTTTTTAAAAAAATAC
The DNA here is from genome assembly GCA_907169655.1 of Acomys percivali. Lineage (NCBI taxonomy): Eukaryota > Metazoa > Chordata > Mammalia > Rodentia > Muridae > Acomys > Acomys percivali. The sequence continues at coordinate 864,870 of OU015758.1, read as the reverse complement.
ACACACAACAGGGTCATCCATATGATAATAACTAGGCCAGTGACAACTTTGCAGAGACATTTAGACAGCTGAGGAGGTCCAGCAATAAGAAAGAGGGGAGAAGGAATGTGGAAAATAGCCACACTTTAATAAATAACATAAATTTCAAAGATGACGGATAGGGGGATAAGAGAAATTTTGATGTTTTTGAATTAACATCCTAATCCCAGCCTGGCAGGAAGTTTATAAACTCCTGAGTAAAAACTGAAAACAGTCATAACTGGGACTTCCCAAACGTTCAATTTTTGATGTCTATAACTTTTTCTAGTTTTGTTATAAGATTCTGAGATTTAACGCTGAAAAAAAAAAAAAAAAAAAACATGGTCTACTAAACTTTTGTCATAATCTTAAGGCTGGTGAGATGGTTCAGCAGTTAAGAGCACTGGCTGCTCTTCCGGGGGAGTTCAACTCCCAGCAACCACGTAGTGGCTCACAGCCATCTACAAAGGGATCCCATGCCCTCTTCTGGCACTTAAGTATACATAAAGGCAGAACACTCCTACATTTAAAACCTACATAAATAAAATTTTAAAAGCCTACTTTGGGGGTTAGAGAGACGCCTCTGTGGTTGAGTGAGCAAGTAGGAGGACGGGAGTTTAGATCCTAGTTAGCCACCAGCAGCCCACGCCCACCAGAGCTAGCCATGGTCCCACACACTGCAACCTCAGAGAACCGAGTCCCAGACTTAGCGTGAGACCCTAACCTCAAAGGACCAAGGCAGAGAATGAGAGAGAAGGATATTCAATGCCCTTTATGTCTTCCATTAATATAGGCCCATGCTCCCCGTACACACACACACACACACACACACACACACACACGTGTGCATATATCATAAATGCATCCACAGACATACACCCACACAACCATTTAGACGCTGAGGTTCCTGTTACGGAGAACTTCTCTCCAATGGACAAAGAGTCCACATCTTGACGGCAGAAGCAAGAGATCACAGAAGCCCGTGATGGAGTCAGACGTGTGAGGACAGAAGCATTATCATTCTATCTTGGCTTAAGGAAAAGCACTATTTGTCCTATAAAGCTGAACAGGGCGAGGAGGAGAGAATTTCTGAGGACATTTAATTAAAGTTCACTCACTCGGGATGGAACTTAGGGAGAAAAAGAAAAACGGTGGCTTTACCATCAAGGTCTACTTGTTAAACACATAAGCAAAATTATATCACCATTACACTAATTCCATGTGGTCTCCTAAAAATTACGTTACTTTTCATCTCTTAACTTACCACTGCAACATTGTGTTCAGAACAAATGTTTGGGGTTTACGGCTTTGTGCCTCTTTATTATTTTTTTCCTTATTTTATTTGCTTCCTTATGTGATTCATGAGGCCATCTTATGACCACTTATCCACAGTTGAGGGGTTCCCTTTTAAAAAAAAAAAAAAAAAAAGCCACACTGTCCAAGCTGGCTCCTTTTGAGCTAATAGGTCCTATAATGAAAGTTATGTTCTACATTAAAGAGATCATTAGCTCACATAATTCCAGCTACACTGAAGGAAATTAGTCTGAAGACAAAAGAAAGGTCATAAAATACCCAAAACTAAAGGAACAGTATATATACCATTTAGCACTGTCTCTTGTCTCAGGCACTGTTGACTGATCAACCACAAAGAAAAGATAGAAATCCTGCTTGCCTTGGCTTTTGACTTACTCCACCCTGCCCTAATTCCATTTGAAAACAAAGATGAGAGGTTTTGGGAAATGGAAAATGCTCTCCCAGCAGTCTGGTCTGAGCTCTCTCTCCCAGGCAATAGGACAAGCAGAGGGACCGCAGAAGGCGAGGAGGTTGACGTTTACAGCTGGGCATAAAACAAATTACGGATATGTGTTTGCTGTTTGGGACACTGTCTGCATTTTTTCAGGTTTTATTATATGGCTTGTAGAGCAACCCCAGCATGGGGCTCAGCGGGTTCCCCAGAGGAAGTCACTGTCAGAACAAAAATTTGATTTCCGAGGTTGCTGGTTAGTCACTTGGGGAGCACTCCCTTTCTTCCCATATAACGAAGCCACCCTGCTTAATCTGAACTTCCATCTTTGCTTCAGGAAACACTGAAGAAGGCCAATATACTGGTACCATACGGACGCGAACAGCACCTGCTACCATCACCTATCCACAGAGGACTCCAGAATAGTAAGTTAACTAACAAAATGCACACACAAGTTTCACTTTCCAAACAGTGTGTTCGTTTGACTGTGCTAAGTGCTAGACTTGGCTTCACAGATGCAAAGGTGCGAAACTTGAAACACGTCCTCTACAAAATGAGACTATTTCCTAGCTCCGAAACTACTGTGGGCATTACTTACAAACGTTAAGCTAATGTTTGTAAATTGCTCGGTATAAGACTTGCAGTATTGCCAGGCGTGGTGGCGCACGCCTTTAATCCCAGCACTCCGTAGGCAGAGGCAGGCGGATCGCTGTGAGTTCGAGGCCAGCCTGGTCTACAAAGTGAGTCCAGGACAGCCAAGGCTACACAGAGAAACTCTATCTTGGGAAAAAAGAAAAAAAAAAAAAGAAGACTTGCAGTATTGAAGTAACTTTGAGCAGCCAGTATTTGACCAATTGTTTCCTTCTAAATAACCTTGAACTATTAAGCATAAATTATATTTTTAACATCTACACCCTAGTATAACACACAGCTATACCATAATATTTCCAAATCCATAGTGTGAGTTGTTTTGAACTCTGCTGTGGTTGCAGTGTTCCTGCTGTAAGTTTTCACCAGTACAAGGAAATGGTCTGAGGCTGCGGGTTCTTTTGTTGGCTGTTGATGCTGAGGAACAGATCTCAGAGACCCACACAGTCCGAGCTCTGACCAACAGTATGCACCTTCTGTCATTCCCACACTCCCGCACAAAGGAGTGGGAAACCAGTAAACAACAAGCCTGCCATTTAAAGTAGAAGCTTTTATTCTTCCTATATTTCTATTATAGTTGACCATTGATTTGTAGCATGCAATGGTGTATTAGAAGAAACTCTTTTTTTAAAAAGTATTAGTCAGAACATTAAATATTAGAATAACATAATACATTATAAAGAGGATGAACACAAACACAAAAATACAGAATTGGAGGGCTGGAGAGATAGCTCTCAGAGGTTAAGAACACTGGCTGCTCTTCCAGAGGTCCTGAGTTCAATTCCCAGAAACCACATGGCGGCTCACAACCATCTGTAATGTGATCTGATGCCCTCTTCTGATGTGCAGGTGTGCATGCAGGCAGAGAATTGTATACATAATAAATAAATAAATAAATCTTTTTTTAAAAAAAAAGAAAAAAAAATCCAGATCTAGGACATCAAATGTTAACTTTTGAATGATAAACGGGCATTATGTCATTTTATTTTCCCTTTTCCTTTTCTATTCACCCAAATTCCCCACATTAAACATCTCGTGCTTTTATGGCTGAGCTTTCCTTCCGAAGCAGGACCTTCAGAGGTGCGGCCTGGCCTTGACGCCTCTATGTAATCAATCCCAGCTGCCCTCAAGATTAACCCTCTTCCTCCTGCAGTTTCCCAAATGCTGAGTGAGACGCCAAGTGTGCGCTGCTAAGCTTGGCTCGTAGTAGGTTTTCTTTGTTGGTTTTGTCGGTGTTGCTGCTTGGGTGTTTGTTTGTTTGTTTGTTTGTTTGTTTGTTTTGCCTTGGCTTACTCAGTACTCACTACGTAGACCAGGTTGGCCTCAAACTCAGAGCCCCACCGGCCTCCGTCTCGGCCTCCCAAGCGATGAGGTCAAAGTCGTCCACTACCACATCTGGCCGTGTAGTCCTCCCCTTCATTGGGGCTCTCACTGCCCTTAGGTCCAGATGAGTAAAAGCAGAGACTTAATCTGATCTAATATACTTACAGCCCCAGACAACTATAAGGATGGGTTAGTATAACAACTCAAAAACTTTAAAACACTGAGTGTTTTTTACAAACATTAACTATAAAACGTGGGAAGGGTGTGCTTGGGGCGTTGGAAATAGAGAAGACACAAAGACTAGGGAAACACCCTGACATGTCAAAGGACAGAACAAAGGGAGAAAGATGAGATCATTTTACAAGAACACACAGAAGAGAGTATGCCAACAGGCACCTTTTACTGGGCAATTCATTCTAGCTACTGTTATTTAAAAAAAAAAAAAGGTACTGTGGGCGCTACTGTGCTGCTGTGGCTACATGGAACATGGAACATGCTGGAACATCCAGCAACATGGAAACTGGATAGGAAGGAAAAAAGGCAAGAAGTAAGACACACAGATGAGAAACTTGGAACATAAGCTGCTAAATTTAAAAAAAAAATTAAATTACAGATCTAAAGAAACAAGGGTGAAATGGGAAAGGTGCTTGTGATGATGTCCCAAGAGCAACACAAGAATCCTTCCGCATAGCCCCATTATCAATGCCACTAGCATTGATAGGATTCAAAGATTTTGCTAGGCGTGGTGTGTGTGTCTGTACTTCCAGCAATCTGAGTCTGCAGCAGGTGGGCCCATCGCCTGAGGCCAGCCTGGGCTACATAGTGAGAGCCTATCTAAAAACGTGGGTCCATCGCCTGAGGCCAGCCTGGGCTACATAGTGAGATCCTATCTAAAAACGTGGGCCCATCGCCTATGGCCAGCCTGGGCTACATAGTGAGATCCTATCTAAAAACGTGGGCCCATCGCCTGAGGCCAGCCTGGGCTACGGAGTGGGATCCTATCTAAAAACGTGGGCCCATCGTCCGAGGCCAGCCTGGGCTACGGAGTGAGATCCTATCTAAAAACGTGGGCCCATCACCTGAGGCCAGCCTGGGCTACGGAGTGAGATCCTATTTAAAAACGTGGGCCCATCACCTGAGGCCAGCCTGGGCTACGGAGTGAGATCCTATCTAAAAACGTGGGTCCATCGCCTGAGGCCAGCCTGGGCTACATAGTGAGATCCTATCTAAAAACGTGGGCCCACCGCCTATGGCCAGCCTGGGCTACGGAGTGAGATCCTATCTAAAAACAAAAACCAACAAACAAATAACATAACTCAAGTCTTGCAGTTTGATTTTTTTTTCCCCCTAAAAACACAGGGCAGCCACTTGTTTGCAAACATTGTAAGCAGTGCAAGCTACTTCAGAGGTTTAAACAGCTGATATGAGGAACAACACCAACACTTCATGACACTGAATCCAACTGTTCCTGTTGCAAGGTGGCCTAAAAAGCTAATCTAGCGACTGAATCCCAACTCTAGGCCTCTAGCTAAGTCACCGTCCTGTTGACGTTCACTCGCTTTCGTTCTTTCCTGCCGGAAGTGACTTTAGAAACCTAACAGTAACCAGCGTTGAGATGAACCGAAGACGTGAAATCCAGTCAGAGTTTCACAAGGAACTGGCTTCTGCTCAGCTTCCCTCTCTCCTTAAGGTAGGCAAACAGGTGCCTTCTGCATCTCCATGTGACCTTTATCCCATATTTCTCCTGGTGGTGGCGGGGGAGGGGGGCCATCCTTGACCAGAACAGGCCCCGGCTCTGCACTGTTGGACTGTTGGCAGTTCTAGGCCCAAGAATGCAGCTTGGAAGACTTCTGGTCTGGGGAAATCGCTGCACTCCCCCTGCAATTTGATTTTAAAGCTCTTTTTTTTTTTTTCCTCCTGGCAAATCATCTTTAAATAAACAATGAAAATCTACTGCCCCCTGCTGGTCATTCAAATTCTCCAGCTGAAACAAAGTAAAATTCTTTAAAAGTTCATTTTTGAAGAAAGTTGTATTTTTTCATAAAGAACTAAATAAAATTTCTCTTTAAGGTCATTTGTAATTTAAACACCCCAGAGCTCTTGAGGTTTTCGAACAAAATACAAAATTTTCAAATTCCAAATATTTCCAACTACTTAGGTAACATGATCATCAGGTTGGTTTTAAACTTAGGTTGTCAAGCCCTGTGATTTACAAGATGACAGGAAAGAAAGAAAGAAAGAAAGAAAGAAAGAAAGAAAGAAAGAAAGAAAGAAAGAAAGAAAGAAAGAAAGAAAGAAAGAAAGAAAGAAAGAAAGAAAGAAACTAACTTTCATTACAAAAAGATAATGCCAGCGCTTTAATTGACATGCTATTTCTCAATTAAGGCAAGTAAAACACTAAGATGCAAAAATGAAGGTTTTATGAAACCTGAGGTAACCAAAGAAGCTGGGTAAGTATAACTCTCACTCTTCACCAAAAAAAGCTTTTTTTTTTTTTTTTTTTAAGCAACAGATGGAGACTTTTACAGAGATCCACGACTGACCAAACGACAGCGAGTAAGTGGCCGTGGGGTGCCCTACCCCAAGCCCTACACCCTTAGTGTCTTACCCAGGGGGAACAGGAAGGGGAGACAGAAACACTGGAAGACCCTGGAGATGGTGCCTGCTGCCTGACAGTGTCCCCTAGACATGACAAGGGGACGCACCCACGAAGTCTCAGCAATATGGCTTCCTGAACAAGACCAGGATAATGACAACACCAGTTGAGTGTCAACGTGGATAAGTTCCACAAGGCCCCACTCCCTGCCCCCACACCAACCAAGATGGAGGTAGCCAATGGCTACTGAGAAAGGGACAATCCATGTGGTCAGCCCTGGACGCACATACTACAGGCAACACTGAATGGACTCAGTATGTTGTCTGTACACATGTGTACATACATTGCAGAGGAAAAGGTCTTGAATTGGCGGTGGGGGTGGGGAGGGGGGAGCCTGGGAGATGTTGGAGAGGGGGAGGAAAGTTGGGAGTGACATAAATACAGTGTTCATGTATAAAGTTCTCAAAAATGCTACATTGAGACGGGGGGAAAAGAAAAGAAAAATGAGGAGGCTGGAGAGATGGCTCAGCAATTAAGAGCACTGGTTGCTCTTCCAGAGGACCCAGATTTGAGCCCTAATACCCTCATGGTAGCTTATAACCATCTGTCACTACGATTCCAGCCCTCTGCTGGCCTCTGCAGGCACCAGGCATGCAAGTGGTGTACAGACATACATGCACAAATGCCCTTACACATCGACAGTCTTTTTAATTAAAAGAAGACCTCAGTCAGGCGGTTGGTCGGGCACGCTTTTAATCCCAGCACTCTGGAGGAAGGGAAGGGCCAGCGGCTCTCCGATTTCAAGGCCAGCTTGGTCTACAGAGAGAGTTCCAGGACAGCCAAGGCTACACAAGAAACCCTGGATCAGAGGGGGAAAAAACAAAACAAAACTACAAGAACGGGGAGTGCATAACTGTCCTAAACATATTATTAAGAGATAAAACACATACTACCTATAAACCTCAGGTGCCTTTATGACTATTTTCTACTTCAAATGTTTAGAGTTATATCTTATATAGCCTCAGTAAAGATACGGACATTGAAATTTTTTTTCAAGTTTTTTTTTTTTTAACTTGTCTGTTATAAAGCTGTGCAAGTGGGCTTCAACAATAACCCAAAAATATTCTGTAGAGAATAATAACTATAATTTAAGCAAAGTTCTCAGTCAGATTCATAGTTACTTGCAAGATACTTTTTGTCATCAAGAAGGGAATTAATTAGGAACAAAAAGGAAGCGTGCCTTAGCCTCTGCCTCCTCGAAAGTGGCTGCATTAAAGGCCTGTGCCCCCAAGTGTAGATTCAATCAAAACACGTGTAGATAGATAGATGACACTTTCAAACAATGAAATAAAACACATGAAGAGTGTCGTGGGCGTACTTTGTACAACGGTAGATTTTTTTTAAAAAAATCAAGTAACTGTGAAGTACTGATGAAAATTAAATGAACTAGGTGTATCCATACAAACACTTAATGTGAAGTCTTAAATAAGATTTTAAAAGCAGAGTCTTTCATGATTAAAAAGAAAAAAGAAAAAGACAAGACTGTTGCATGTGATATTTTAAGCCTTAAAGTGAAAGCTAGGCACAGCATATTACTCTGCATTCCTGTAATCCCAGCACTTGGGAGACTGAGGCAGGGGATTAAGGATTGGGGTACCAATCTCCCAACTTCAAGGCCAGTCAGGGCTATTGGCAACAGGATCCTTTCTCACACTACAGAGGGAGGGAGGGGGAAAAAAGGGTTCTGAATTGAAAAGTACAATAAGGTCAGTCAAGTGAATGCACAGTATACAAAAGAATGGTTTAAAAAATAATGACCTAGGGGCTGGAGAGTTGGCTCAGAGGTTGGGGGCACTGACTGCTCTTCCAAAGGTCATGAGTTCAATTCCCAGCAACCACATATTGGCTCACAACCATCTGTAACGAGATCTGTATACATAATAAATAAATAAATCTTTAAAAAATAATAATAATAATGACCTAAACTACATAGTACAGGCCCCTCCAGATGGAGAAAAGCATTAGAAGGGTTTTGCTTTTTAAACAACTGATTTACTTTCACTGCAAGCAGGAGTGGTGGGCACACCCGTGTCTGCGGGAGACCGCTTCCCCTTCCTCCTCCACACGCGCACTTCTTACCACACACATGATGTAGGACAGGATAGCACCAGAGGAGCCGATGAGCGCACCCACAATGGTCAGCAGGTTGTTGTTGAGCAGGAAGCCCTCGGCACACAGAGCCCAGCCCGAGTAGCTGTTGAGCACGGTGATGACAACGGGCATGTCGGCACCCCCGATAGCAGCTGTCAAAGTCACGCCCTGGAGGGGAAAACCAAAGGAGAACGAGAGGTGAGCGCATACACGATCAGACCCCTGACATTCAGCATCTTGGTTCTTCGGCATCCCAACTTTCTAATTAGTTATCGCCATAGAAGTTCCGGTTTGGATGGTGAGCAAGTCTTCCCTACGGCCAACTCTCTCAGAGACGTGGCAACTATAACATTTAGTCACCACCACCTCCCTACCCCCCCCCAAAAAAGTCCCTCAATTAAAGTGATGGAAATTGGCAGAAACTGGAAAAGAGTCTCTGCTTGGGAAGATGAAATGATACCAAGTGGGCGTCCCAGCTCTTGGTGGGTGTAGACCGAAGTCAGGCCCCTGCTGGTAGCAAGTGGAGCAGATAAAACTAAGGTCATCGGTCCACAGACTTATTTGTTTGATGACCCAGAGGACATGGCTTTGGTGACACAGACAGCTGGAAAGTGAAAAAGAAAAATCCTACAAAGGAGTGGGCTATTGTCATTTGAAGGAGCCCCAGATGCTATATACAAACACTACCCAAGTAAACTGAGTGTCAGACACTAAGCAATTCTGTTAAGGATAAAACAACAGCAGGTTTCAGTTGCTGTACCATAAGAGCCGGAATTTGAAACATCAGTCTAACCAAGTCAGCTGCCCCAAAATGAAAATAACATGAAATTTTTAAACTAGATTATAAGTGGTTATCAATATTCTAGGTGAATACAGCAGAATCCAGTGTGTCTAAGACAAAAATCATTAACAGCGTCCATGATGCGATGCAATGCAAAGTTATTGAATACAAGAAAGTAGAAAGGATGGGGGATACATTTGTTATTCATTCTAGAGACCCGTCCATTTTTGAGCTTCGTTTCTATGTGAGTATATAAGCCAAAAGCAATTAAAAATATCCTCTGTGTTATGGGGATATTTTCAAACTGTCTGTAACTTCCTTTTAAATACATTCTTTATTTCTCAAAAATAATAATTCTTTTTTCTATATTATAGGTTTTTACATTTATACATTTCTATGGTATAGGTTTTAAAACTTCACGATTAGATTGAAAACACAAAAATTATTTTCCTTTATTTAAAATTACAAAAAAAAAAAATCCTTACCAGATAAGACAGAAGAAAACTGTGCTATAAAGCACACAATGACAAAATGTCAAGTCACTCTTCAGTACTCTAAAGCCTCTGTGCTGAAGCCGTGACCTAACATAACTCATGAACAAGTCCCGCTCATGTACTCCAGACCCAGCACGCGGGAGGCAGAGGCAGGTAGCACTCTTAACCACTGAGCCATCCCCTCCAGCCCTTCTCATCCTGGTTAAACTTTCTATATTCTAAGATGGTGAGCGTGTGGCAAACTGTCAGGCACTTGTACGCCCTTGGCTTGAGGAGACAGAAACACGGTCAGATTGCGGTCTCACAATAACTCTCCAGCTCCTCTCTAAGAATATGCTTCCCTGGGCCCAGCTCCTTACCATGAGAGTGGAGAGTGCGGACACGGAGCCCAGACAGGTAATGCCGGTGGTGAAGCTGGGGTCAGCCATAAACGGGATGATCCCACCCACGCTAGCAGCCAGCAAGCCTGCATTGAGCGCGTGCCTTCCAGGTAGCAGCAGAGGGGCTGACTTCAGGATACCTGGGCCAAAAGCAGATGGTATTCAGAACCTGGACTGTGCCGTGGGAAAACCCCAAATGTCGCTTAATCCTGGATTACCAAAATTCAGTATCAGAACAGTAGTGTAGCACTTCAGGTATGAGACATAAAGTCAAGTTAAGAGTCCTACATGTGACGCACATTAGCAAAGACAGGAAAATACGGTTCTTTACTTTGTCCATGTACTCGGTCATGGAATCTTAAAAACTGATTTTTTTTTTTTCTGGTATGACCAACACAGAAGCTGTTAAGTGTGGTTTTGTTTATTTACAGTTTCAATTCAGAGTTCTGGGACGTCAGCATTTCCGATTCAATCAGCTGAGCCCCAGGGAGAAGAACTCTCGTTAGCTATTTCTAAAGAAAAAGCCCCAGACAGGAATGTTTTAGACTCGAAGTTCGTTTGTGATTTTTTTTTTCCCCTTGACTTACATGGACGTTTCCCCCATTTAATAACTTCATTATTCAGAGGCAAAAAAACATAATTTTACATCAGAAATAAGTTTCTCTAGGGACTCATTTGTGAACCGCACTGCAAAGGCTCTCTGGATTTTCCCCTCAGCTCCCACTTCCACGATTCCACGTTGCAGTGGTAAAACTTGCCGTGGCAGAACGCTAAAGCACGCGCTGGTTTTCAGAATGAGCTCGTTAACCAAACTCATCCAGGAAGCGTGTCTCTACTCTAGGAAACATGAGGTCATGTCTCAGGTAATATATAGACATCTCTAAACAAAGACCGCGGAGTTGCTACTTCGTTCATACATCTTATCAAGTGTCCATTAAAGTCTACAGATGTCTGTGTATGGATTTCTATCATTATTTGTCTGCAGAACCAAGTGTCACAAAGCTTAGAACCTCTACAAATTAAAATTAAAATTTTTTTGCGGGGAAATCTTCCACATGTGTCTGAGTGCTATACAAACCCTTTTCTAAAAAGGAGTCAGACCCACGAATACTCTGAACATCAGGCATTTACTTGTACGTCATAGCAAATCAGTTACCTTGTAACTTTCCATAGGCAACAAGGGACCCACTAAAGGTGACCCCGCCGATGTAAGTGCCGAGGTAGGCCACAATCTTGGTGAGATTTGATGTTGCGTCCATTGCAAAATGTGGATATTCTACAATGTACTCAGCCGTGCAGGTCAGCACAGCTGCCAAGCCCACTAAACTGTGGAAAGCAGCGACCAACTGAGGCAAGTCGGAAATCTGGATGCGCTTCGCAATCGCCAATCCTGTCGGGAAAATAAAAGTCAAAGAGAAACTAACCCTCACAGTCCTCTAGAGAACGACTATAAAAACAGGGCTTGCTTCACGGTCACAAAGTGAACAATTACCTGGTTCCCTACAAAGACAGCGTAGAAGGAAAAAATACTGTCTACAGACATATCATGTCAAAACAGCTTGTTTTCTCACCTCATCTAAGCGACATCAGATTACAGTGTACAGCAACAATGCGTGCCTCCTCTCCCAAACTCCAAATACACCCCGAGACAAAAGCTTATAAAGGTTACTTAAAGCTCCTGTTAGGTCTCTTTACGAGTCTCTCCCCCCCCCCCCCCCGCCACCCCCCCACCCCCGACTGAGTGAAAAGCGAATGTTCTCTTCTCTATAGCCAGTGCTTACAGCCACGCATACACTTAACAGATGGAACTTTGAAGAAAACAAAATTAAGCCTAGGTTTTCAGACAAGTAGAGCTAAGGCCAAAACTAAGGAAAACTTCTGGGTAATAAATTCTCTAATTCTGAAGGATTTTCCACAGAGGCAGAAGAAGTGGGGATTTGAACTTGTTTAAGATCGTGTGTAAGCAATTTCCCACCAGGAAACGACAGCGCAACAATTTTCCTGTCAAATGTCTGTCTTAGAGTTGTTACTAAAGGACTCGTGGCTTTCCTGGGCAATATAAAAGGGAGCCTAAAGCAAACGCTCTGCTGGGAAAGACTTTGCAACCAGATCACTGAAGGGGAGGTACATGTATGATTTATATAAAAGTGAGTGGTGTAACTTCCAATCAATAAAATATACGATAGTGGGGGGAGTGGAGACTTACAGAGGCCAGAAGAGAGCCTCAGATCCCCTGGGCCTGAGTTACAGGCAGTTGTGAGCTGCCTAATGTGGGTGCTGGGAACTGAGCTCGGGTCCTGTGAACAGCAGGGCAAGCTCTGCACCAGCTCTCCAGCCCCAACACGCAGTATTCTTTATTCCAAGTTCCAAAAAAGTTTACTGACTTTTCAGGGCATGACTTTGTTCATTTTTCCTAAGTTCTTGTACCTGCAGCAAACCTAGAATTTTCAACTGCTAACCACACTTCCCACATAAACATTAGTAAATATTTTATTTGCATTTATAGGTATAATGAAAGAAAAGCTACGTCTGTGCTGTGGACCACAACATTCACGTGTAAACTTGGCTCCCGTAACAACCATGTAAGGGACTTCCTCACTAACTATGGTAACAGTTTTCAAACACAGGAAGAACATGATTATTTTTGTGCTCATCACAGTGTAGCCACCATAGTCATATTTTAAGCTGAAGCTATATTAAATCTTTCCCATCACTTTCTTAGGTCTAGAAAAGAAACAGAAGATCTATAATTTGTCAGTACTTCTGCAAAAAAAAAAAAAAAAAAAAAAAATTCAACTTGCCAATGTTATATCATTGAATGGAGAATGGGGAATAAATTCTAACATCCTGCTATTACATAGTACTTTTACCATAAGCATACAAGGGATATAAATAACTTCAAGAGCATATTAAAAAGTCTAGTACATTAATTTCAAAGTAATTCGTTACAAGGGGGTATATGTTGTTAGCATTAACTTTGTTTCTGATTTAAGTTTATTTAATCTTTTTTTCTTGTTTGTTTGTTGGGGGTTGGGGTTTTTGTTTTGTTTATTTGAGAGAGTGTTTCAATTTAGAGTCCTGGCCATCCTGGAACTCACTCTGTAGGCCAGGCTGCCTTCGAACTCACAGAGATCTGCCTGCCTCTACCTCCCGAGTGCTAGGGTTAAAGGCGTGCACCACCACCACCTAGTTTACTTAATTTTTAGCAATGGTTCAATTTTAAAACCAGCCCACAAAATTCCTGAAAGTTTGACAAGAGCTCCAACGTAACACTGGGGAAGATTAAAACAGCGTTTTTTTTTTTTTTCTGCTCAGTCACGTGTTGTTTGAATGTTTAACACTTAGGAACGGAGCCTGCTACTGCTGTTTATAATCAGCGGGGCAGAAAAATGGCCTTCATATCAGTATCCCAATCCCCATCCTATGATAATAAAGCCAGACACAGTCAGTGAAAGAAATAACAACTTCATGCCATATGGGAGATTTTTTTTTAACCCCACTCGTTAACAGCGTTGACACTTCCCCATGTTTTGAAACATTGGTATCTGAGTAAGAACAAAGTCTGTGGTGTTTACACATGGAGGACTCTTCCTAACAATGCACCCCTCAAAATAAAGCCTCGGGCTTTCAGCTCTCTTTAGTTTCCAAGCCTGACTCACTTCAGACATCGTGTGAAGGACGGTGAGCACGTGTGAAGGACGGTGAGCACGTGTGAAGGAGGACGTGAAGCCCACAAGTGCTTACCAATGGTGCCACCCATAGCCATCGCTCCGGACATCTGAGCCAACAGCTGTGGATCTGGTTTCAGGCCTCCGAGTGTGGCTGCCAGGCCTCCTGCAACCCCAATCATGCCCAGGGCGTTGCCGAGCCGGGCTGTTCCCTGAGTGGAAAGGCCGCCAAGGGCGCCGACGCAGCACAGGCCTGACCCTAGGTACATGATCTTTTCAAAGGAAAGAGGAGGAGGAGATTATTAAAACCTTCCGTCTGTTGGCTCAGGGAAGACCTCTCTTCCTGGAGAGGAACACTAAGGGCAATTTAAATTCAGACAGTCAACAAATAGGCTTGAACTCTACTGTTAGCATTTCAAAATATTTCCCTATCCCTTAGGAATGTAAATGCATTGCATACTTTAAATTGTACTCACGCCACTCACACAAATTGGCTTTCTTCTGGATTTGATAGCATACACAAATATATAAGAGTAGCTAGATTTAAACGGGATTATCGTTAGATTTTAAGACAATATAAAACGTATCTAAATGCTATGAGATAGCCAGTCCGTGTCACTGGTACCACGAATTGTGTCTATGCCTTACTTAGGCTGCTGCATCAGCCACGTGAGGAAAGCCACGTGAGGAAAGCCACGTGAGGAAAGCCA